>JAVIWC010004516.1:0-527909 GCA_031894815.1 Creontiades dilutus
TAATGCAGTTGCAGAAAGTTAAATTCTCAATTTAATTTACGCGGTTTAATTGCACTCTTACTATAACTTGGGATATTCTCTTCTGTAATATGAACTTGGGCATCACGACAAGAAACTGCACTCGCGACGTGTCGACGCCGGTACGCACTGGTCGCTGCTCGAAGTGCTCGCGCGTTACATCTCACTCTGTTTCCATCCAATGCGTTTTGTTGTTTGTTTTAATGTAATACTAAATAACACATTAATTTGGTAGTCAAGTAGTCATTTCGGTTGTCAGACAATTATTATAAAACAACTTGGTCTACAAAATTGTATTTTTTCGTAATTTTGGGCAAATTCAGGGATTTTGCGCGAACTATAAACAACACACCAGAATGAAAAAATAATTTTTTTCCGAACTAAATACTTTGTTCTTTAATTTAATCACTAATAGAAAGTTCAAAAAATCCAAAACATGTTTAAAAAATGTTAGAAAATTTCAGTTTTTTCACTTTTCTTTGTAACATCTAACTGATAATCGCTTTTTAGAATTTTTTTTATTATTTTTTCCGAACTCAGGACATCATCCTCCGTATTTTGAGGGATAATGGGATTCTGAAATCCAAAAATCGTTCTTTTTGCTAGTAGCTTTTTAATGGCGAAAGAATTTCTAAGATCGGTAGTCTAGCTAGTTTTTGAATTAAATCAACGGATATCGTTCGACTTTGTGTTGAATATGGTTAGTTCGCCCTTCTCGCTTATTGAATCCGCCGCCTCAAGAGGTATATCAGACGCTTCACAGCATTTGGGGCGTCCCGTGAGTGTTGCGGGCATTATCGGCACTCAGCTGGAAGGGGCAACTGTACTATTCCACCTAATAACATCAAGGTTATCAACTGTGGTTCCTAATAACATCAAGGTTATAGCTGCAACCGTGTCATGAAGCGGAGTGTGGTGCGGGAAAAGTACGTCGAAGTTACTTGAGCTGGGCATCTCATCAGGAGTACTTCGTGGTATCACCACCCGCGTCCTCCGGGGCTCTTACTTAAACTGGTGGTAATTCTATAGGGGATCTTCCTTCCATCCCTCTGTCCCTCCTCCATCATCCTCAATTTCCTATATCCCGTCGGGTAAACCTTTGTGTCCTCCCCTTTTTCATTTTGTTTAGTTTTTAGTTTTTTAATTTCAATGGTGTGCTCCCTCTGAATTTGAGGGGAAATTTAAAAAAAATTGAACAAATCTTCGAAATTTTAAAATTTAAACATAGGCGGAATATAGTGGAACGTAATTTTCTCGGCATGGCCAGACCTCATATATCGGTGACGAAGCCCTTTCGAAAGTTGAGCTGTTAAAAACATCCCCAAGGGTTTTCCGCCTTAGTTTAAATGCAACATCACGAAAAAGCCCCTCTCACAAAACTTGGCGGTATAAATATGATAATGCGAGATGCGTATGAGGCCACATGGATGTTAGGGATTCCCTTATCCAAACAAGGATTACATGCGTGAAAAGTGATATTACTGCATGAATACACCTATTCAATAAGCAAGTACTTGAGGAAAGGTTTCTTTAAAGTGTTCTTACCGTCACTTGGGAAGTGAGAATCTCGTTTTACAATCAACAGTAAAATTGTATATACCATGAAGTCAAGTTTACACTTGTCTTTGCGATGAAACGGATTCTGTTAGCAGACTATCCACATTTTTACTGCCACACAGGATGTCCAATAAAAAAAAAAATAATGTGATTGCTATGATTCCAAATATTTGTGGATAAACCACTTCAAAGTAAAACAGCTCAAAAGATCTCTTGAAGGTTCTATTGGCAGATGCAAACAAAATTTTATTGAATGCTTTCTAAAATTGTATACTTTCTATTTTTGGCACATTTTGTGCAAAAGTAAGATTTGTTCATGCCAAAAGTTTGAGTGACGATAAAATACTAAATAAAGTTCGATGTACACTCTGAGTCAGGGATGTTGATAAACAACTGGTGGGAATTTGAAATAACAAATTTAGCGTTCATTATGCATTTTCTTAAAAATTACATTTTCAGATTCTGTGGTAAATATTGAAGTTTTGTATTGTATGAGTTAACGGGATAAACTTTGTATGGGAGTGTTGCGGAAAGGTCAAGTAATAAACGAGACTATGGATCTGTTTGAGTTACGTAAACTGACATGATTGCGTGAAACCAATTTATTTATTAAATTAATGTAATCAACTCTGCTTCTCATTTATTATATATAAACACGTGACGATACGAGTACCTCTGTGAAGTGTTGTTCAGGATGATTCGCGTTGGGGTCCCTACACGCTAGAATTGATAGGTTGGTAAGTTTACAAATGATGTTAGGAAAATCCTGCAGCGCTGCTATCTTTTTAGGACGTCTTACTGGAGCAAGGTTTCGTCAGTACAGGGACGCCTATTAGAATTGAACCATACGGGTGTGAGACAATCCAAACATCAGAAATGAAGTAGCTGGATAGGAATCCGTTTCAGACTAGTCTAAGACCGAATCCATAAAAAGCCGGGAGTAATTTTACTGAAATTTTACAACAAACCCGGACAATTCAAATTTGACGAAAGAAAAGAGGGATTAGAGGGGGTAATGAGGAAAAAACGTATTTTTCCGCGGAAGACTTGGTCGGTTCCACACATTGTTCTACTGTAAAAACATCTACATTCCATCAGCTTCCTATCGGTCTATTAAATTTTAATTTTAGAGCAATTTTTGACAGGTAAATTGGTGTTAGAACGTGGGAAAACGTGGATCTTTCAAACGAAATCGGCGTTCCGCCATGAGATAGAGCCTCTGGTAATGGATGAAATTGATGGAGGGAGCAGAATATTTCTACGTAATTTTTGTCGCTGAATTGAATGAACGCATTTCTAAAACTCTCCGAACGATTGGAATCAAAGAAAGAAGGGGGGGATGTTTCTTAAATCTGATATCATGTCGGTGTCACAGATAATAGACGGTCGATATCATCATCTCGTGAAATCGAACGTAGCACCCTAGTCAAATGTAGTGATTTAGGAATTTCCTACTAGTAATGTAGATCGCAGAATAGTTATCTTGTTTACTTATTGTATTATAACACGTTCGGGTGTTCAAGCAATTTGCATTTAAACTTGGAGCCCGTTTAATTGTGAGGGAACGTTGTTGCAGATGAAAGAACATTTCAGAAATTTTGTAAATCCGTTTTATTCACTTCTGGACTCTGAATATTTAAGCGTGCAAGCACTTTAATGAGAGTGAGAATGTACGACGTTTTGTAAGAGCCCGTTCAGTATTTACCTTCTAGAGCGTGAAAAGGGTCCAAACTCGACTTTCTATGGCTGCTCGTATAGCTCATATCCCAAGCGGCTTAATCTGTAAAGAGAAGCATTCCGTAAATGGTTATTCAATGTTCCCACGAGGACCTGGTGAACCGAAACCAATGAATACCGTTTTTGCTGAATGTCCAACTCCTGAAGGCCTTTCATACATCATCGAGTTCCCATCCTAGAGCCTCCAAATTAAAAGTTAGTGTTTTAAGGTACTCGTAATTCGAAGGAAAGGTTTGTAGATGTTTCTTATCTTGGAGTTATTAAAATACTATACTTACTTTATAACTGAATGGAATCGAGATTGAATTGTATCCATTACTTCAACGCCCTTGTCTCCATCAGCTCTCTATTGATGACTGCAACAGACCCTTCTCCCATATACCCAAACCCTGTAATGAAGACATCACATACACACTAACGCACACTCCAGCTTCATCCAAGCACACTGGAGACCAAAAAAACCGGCGCACTTCAAGATTTGTGTTGTTCTGTCTGGTAGAGAAATAAAGTTGGAAGAAATTTGAACATTAACACAAAATTTATTTTCTGTGAAAAGAAAACAACAGGAAAAAATAATGAATAATACAAATTTAAATCATAAAGCCAAAGTGTAATTTGAATGTAGAAAAATAAGAAAAATCGAATAATGCAAACCCAACAATTATCTTGTTTTTTTCTCTTTCATTTAAAAAAATTTTTAAAAACTTGATTCGAATGAATAAGATTGAGAAAAATGTTTAAAAAAGACAGAATGACAAAGACGGTTTGTGTTGACCGCACTGAAGGCAGACTGTTGAAAAGTCATCTTTGGTCCTTTAGGCTTCTATCGTGAATTCAAGAGAGCATTACAGGAAAAAACTGAATAGTTGAAGAAAAACAGGGGTGGACCATGGGACATAGTCTCTGTTAATCTTGGTATTGACCTAACTACTGACTCAAACACAACTGTTATCGATTTAAGCTTTACTCTTTGGAAACAATTCAACTGCGCCGTTTTTTTTCGGTCTCCAGTGTATTAATGTCTCAACCTATACGTAGATAATGATGCAACATAATCCCCGTTTATTAATTGCATTTAACTAGGGATCTGTATGGAAATCCCTGGTCAATATAACTTGAAAACATATTGGTAAGTAATGCACAAATTACAGAGACGTCCCCATGTCCAGTTTTTATATGATCAACATAATTTAAATTTAAAATTTTTGTTTTTATAAAGTAGCCCAAATTCTTGAAAGAACAAAAAAAGCAAAAGTATCGGCGAGAATTCTAGTAGTCAAGCGCAGCGGTGGACCGCCCATTACCCCCTTCAGCTCCCTTCCCAACAACGCGTTTTTCCTAGTCAGTGACAGAGGTTCATTATTGAAAATATGAAACCTAAATTTGTCCAACTTCCACAATGAGGATGAGGAAGATTCGAATGCAAAGTTAAAACAATATTTCATGTAGAAAAGTTACAATTTTGCTGGCAATTGTCTCCGTAACAATTAGGTTTGCGCTAAACTAGTTAGTGGGATATGCTGACGCCTTGTTTTTTGTTGTGATCCACGAGTCAGGCTTCTCCGTAGCTCCGGTCGTGGGGAAAACGTTCTTACGCAACTTCGGGGGGATTTGAACCCGAGCACCTAAGAGTCCCAGGCCCTCAATGGCTTCGCCATATCCCTTTTCTGGACATTTGAAAGGATTCTGACCCCTCAAGGTTTATTAATACCGGTGACCAGTACACGTAACACCCAAGAAACTTGAGGGAGTATGTTGTCTTACTCCACTACTTTACTGGACTATTGTTTTCTACTGGTGTTAGGTTGTTCTGCAGATAAGTACACAAGTAGTTGACTTTGTACGGATCAGAATTTAACAAGCAAAAATGGTGAGATATTCTTAATCCTGTTGAAGAACAACGAAGAAACTTACATAACTACTACTGAAATTCTCAGTTAGGAGATCGCGCAGGTTTGGTACCTCCTGTCCCGGCGTAAACATCAGTGGTTTGGCCCACATATTACAAGTGCGACCAAACTCATAATCGGTTTTAGCCCAACATTACGTATAAGCTCCTAGTTCCACTGGAAAAGTGTGTTTTACAAGCCTAGGAAAATATTTGAGTATCAAAACCAAGTAATGGTATTTTTCCTCACGGTTGAGTGTGCAAGTAAATTATGTTCTGGAAAGAAAGTCTATAGGACTGAGGAATAAAGATATTTTCGTTTCTCCGTAAGTCACGATGTGCGAATGAATGGAATTTTTTACATCAGTTCTAAGACCTAAGTCCTACTATGGCCCTTAAGGCAGACGGGTGACTATAATTGTAGATTTTAAATTTACGCTTCTCTAAACGTAAAATTGCAAAGTTTGAGGGGAGTTATGGGTGATTCTCACAGAAGGGGTCAGTTGCGAGCTTGACTTTTGAATACAGAAAAAGTGTTCAAATCGACCAGAAAACATTTATAGATGCTCTCTGTGTCTTATGCATCGAGATTGGGCGCCAGTCCAAACAGTAGCGCCTTTATTATTCAAGGAAATCTAACTTATTAAATATTAGGTGGACAGGTTGATGACACCAGGACAGGGCGATGACGCGACATGATGACTCCCAGAATTTAGTCATCGCCCTGTCCCGGCATCATCACCCTGTCCTGGATTTCCATTAATTTGTAGTTAAACTTGATTTAAAAAAAAACATATTTTTTTCTGAACTTTTATTAATAAAATCAAAATAGCGAGTAAAAAAGTTTCAGTAATTGAAATGAGAATTCATTGAAAAGAGAATAAACAGTGAAATCCAGAGTGAAAACATAAACCGTGAACCCATTGCCCGTGAAACTTGAAATAAATCATTGTCACCTTAATGAAATATTTGAAAACATGGCAGAGAATATTCAGAATAGATCAATCACAATTGTTCTCAGTCCGTGCTATTCCCTATGCGTTACTACTTTATTCATATACAGGGTGTCTAGTAAAATTATGGGACAAACTCAGGGAATCGATTCTACGTTTGATTTGCAATCGAAAGTGTCTCTTAGCATTCTTCAGCACAGCAAAGCTTGAATGTCCTGCTGAATCTGGATGGTCCCGACCATTTTCAGCTTCCACACTTTTCTTTTCAATTTTCTTCCTCTGGCGGTAGTTTCTTGAATTTTGTCTCCAATTTTTCCGACGTGCTCGCTGTTCTCTTTTAGTCATATCCGATATGGGTTTCTCTTTGCCTTCATCTTTTCTCTTCTCTCTTTTTTCTTTATTTTTTACCTTCAGCTCTTCGGCCTTTATTGGTCGCTTTTTAACCTGGCGTATCGCAGCCTTTCGGCAATTCGTTTCTGGATTTTTCTTTCCTCCGGCGTTACTTTCTTCTTCTTCGGAGACATCAGTACCTAGAACAAAAACCCACAAATGCGGCCTGTAGCGCCTCATGCATATGCATATTAAATACAGATACAAACAAACGTCCCCTGAGCCTACGGACAGCCTCACTGCGTTCGGCAAGTTGGCAAAAGTAATCTAAACATTTTCGTTGTTTTTTAAAATTTTTTTAGCAAAACAGAATTTATGAGCTGGGGCCGATCCACTCCAAATGAAAATGTTTGCTCCAACTGCCAAGAAAAGCTAACACCCACGACATTCTTTTCAAGTCAAAATTGGTACAACAAACGTGACCACTTTTGTTGCAAGTCGAACTAAGGAACAATGACAGAAATATTGTCAAATATAATAATGAATTTTATTGATCGTTGCCAGAGCATCATAATTGCTACTTATTAGCGTAAGAACGTAAATGAAATCTTACGTACACAGCAGGTTACCCGTGCCTTGCACTGGGGCTCAAATAATTCATTGCTCTCTCAAGTTCCACGCGTCTCATGATGATCGTCACCGAACTTCAGCGCTCAAAGATGCCAGAAAGAGAGAGCTGCCTTTTAACACTCAAAAAGCTCATCTTAAAAACAATAATAATATTTCCTGAGCATCTCGTGATTATCTTTACGTTGATTGATTCGTGGCAATCAAGAATGAATATCGTCTCCGCGGTTTGACAGTCTATAGAAGACAAACAATCGAACTTAAGAATTTATGTATCGATCAGGCTTTCTCAATTTAACGTGTTACGATCGGTTAAGAGAAAATCCATACGTTTAAAAATCTTCTCAAAAACATACTGGTACCTATTTTTTATTTTTTTTTTAATCGGTTTCGGATTTATTTCTCCATTTAAGCTCCTCCTTATAGCTGAATCCGACCAACCTAGCTAGTACCATCATAAATCGTATCACCATTTGTATTTTATACGTTGCAGTCCACTAGAGATCTCGTAAAATTAAAGTACTGCAGCCCACAAATCACTTACCACAGCCACCGCCTCCCAAGTTCAAATAAGTCTATCCGTTTTCCCCCTAAAGAGTGTACTCTAATATCATTGCCCGCGTTGACCTCAAAATAAATTTACACTGTAGTGTTTTTTTCTGTTCTCTTTTTTCCTGAAGAAACTTTTAATGGTCGAGAGCGCGGAAACCCCTTTGAAGTTAAGCGAAAAGGTTTAGAACGTTTCCGCGTCACTTGGTGCCACTCGGCGTAGCATTTAAATTTTGATTATATCAGGTTTTGCAGAATTTTCGACGATCTTGTGCCGCCACAGAAATAGTGATACGACCCAGATAGAGGGAATTTGGATGTTTTATCATATTACATCGTAATTGTGTGTACGAATGTAGAACGGTTACTTGGGATTTTGTAACAGTTACCATGCATAAGCCCTGACCTCACCGGCTAAATTTGACACATTTTAAGTCACGAAAAATTGTCACGTAATTTGTCTGAGGACTTTCATGTACAACCAAGCCGTTGTTAGGGAAACGGAACTTCCGCCGTGTTCATCGCACAGAAATCGTTTACCATTAGTTGTGAAGCTCCAGAATTATCTCGCGTTCCCGTCGAAGTTTTATATTAATTTACGATACATAAATCCAATAAACCGATGATCTTGAGTACTGTCTGGCAAATCACCATGGAAACATCATAACTATTCGTGATAACTATATTTACGATGAAATGTAATACGTGTTATGTAAGCATATTTCATGTTTCGTGAATTTCGTGAGAGCCTTAGGCTCTCAGTAGAAGCATACCGGTGTCCAGGGGTCAAATTGTCATCTCGTACCTAAGATGCTGGAATTGGAAATGGATTCATCCATGTTCATTCAAATCGATTCACCACCTGTTTATGTGTTGTCTGGAAAATAATTACCAGACATGGAAGCGAACCAATCAAGTATTCGAGGCCAGAAGCTAACACCAATCACCCCCTGTACTGGAATATAAATTCCAAGTTAAGTAACGGTTATGGCATTAGAATTAATTTACAAGGTATGTAGGCGTGAAAATCCAAATTTAATAATGAACCACGATTAATCATAAGGGACAGATTTTTGAAGAATGGCTAACTAATGTAAAACTACCTTTCTTCAGATATGTTAACGTTTTTAATATCCTTGTTTGTTATGATCGTCTGCCTTCTAAAGATTTAGGTTATAATAAAAGTTATACAAACAATATCTCAAGTTGGATTTAGTTTGGGATAAACCGCCCTATAGAAGACAGCAGCCTCGTCCCGAAGCGAAAGATCAAAGGTTTTATACAGCGACGATATTGGGGATCTGCAGTGTATTGGCTTTGATGTTATACGTTGAATAATAACTCGTTGTAACAACGCGGAATACAATTATTGTAGGCAGAATGTTTGAAGAGAGACGACGGAATGGAATGTACGTTATTTAGCGATGTTACAACAACCAGAAAAGAGGGGTAACTATGAATTTATCTCTAAACTATTCGCCCTAATAGCCGTATGATAATGTGAAGGTGGCGGGGCTGGCCAACTACGGGATCTGGGGGGCTAGCCCCCAGCTGATGGGGGGGTCCGGGGGCCCTCCTTCGGAAAATTTTCAAAATTAGGCCTAATTACTTTTTACTGATTGTATTTTTTTAAATTCCATAATTACCTTTTCTTGTTCAATAAAAATTATAACAGTTGAATTTTCAGGAATGGAAAATTTTGAAAGACACACTTGAAACAGGGTTTTCAAGCACTCCTAGACGAATTTGACAACTTCAAAATTAGGCCTAATATAGGAACCAAAACATAGTTTTTAGTGATTAAATATTTTTTTAATTCCATGATTATTAGTTTTTCATTGTTCAATGAGAAATAATAACAATTTTTAAAAATATAAAAACAAAGCATTTATTAGGAATATATTTTGTATTTATTCATTCAAAATATTGCATTCTAAAGTGAATTTTTGAAAAACCAATCTAACATGATGTGTTCAATTGTTTTTTGCTTACAAAGTCTTTCTACTTAAGATCAAGTTTGTTGTTCCAATCGTGAGTAAAATTTTCAAGCGTTCTTCTGAAAGCATCGCTCGATATTTGGATTTGACATGTGTCGTTTTTTAAAAGCTTTGTTCGCACCAAGAATTGTTATAATTTGTCTGGCAAAACTCTTGATTCCCTTGAAGTCATCATCAGCGTTTTTATTTTCATTTTTTTTTTTTTTTTTAATGGTTATCAGAATGTTTTAACCCGTGTATCGGCTACAAAGCCTTTTAGGAGTTCACTCCAGTATCCACATTACTACATCACTACGTCACTAGGTTACTGATATCAACACAAAAACAATAATAAACCAAAATAACGCGAATGTTGGCACCATAAATCGGGCCATAGATCGAGACTGGTTTGACCTACGGACCTGGGGAAGGGCTCATTCGATTCCTCGTGGAAAGTTCTTAAAAATGGAGAGGAAAGTAAAAATGAAAAACTTCTCATTAAAGTGGACTCTGTTGGGAACGTAAAAATGTGACACTCCTTAGTTCCGCCGTCAAATAACTTTCTTTGTTAGTTAGTCCAAGGCTAATACAATAATAAAGAATAATTAATGTATAGTACATAAAAGAAAATAGAAAGAAATTTGTTCCCCCATGTGGAATATTTACAACATCACATAGTTGAACAATTTAGGTGATACATGATCGTGCGCTGGCTTTTATAATTGCTTTAACATAGTGTTTTTAGTGTGAGAATAATTAGAAAGCTTCGCTTTTGATAACATCACAGATATTTATTTCATCGTTTGACTCAATTTTTTCGACCTTACAGTGTAGAATTTGGTACTTGATAAAGTGGAATTATCTAATGTTTAGGTAAGTTATATTTTCACGAGACTGACCATTTGCAACTATGTAAGGTTGCAGGTAACCATCATTACTTTATCGCTCCGCTCATATCGCTTGACTATCAAATGACCTTCCAAAGACGGAGAACGACCTCCTCGACCCTATTACGGTGAAGCTTTGGAGTGGTAATTCCAGAGTGACAGGAAGCTCAATGGTTTATAATTCACACTTACCCAGAGGCGCTCAACGGCGAGATGTCGTGCGGTACCGCGGCCTCACAACTCAACTCTAACTGTCCTCACCTCGTGTCCCGCACCGTCGCATGTTCACTTCATCGCTGATCCCTGTAGATGATGGCGTATGTCATCACGGTTTATCCTATATCCACCCTGATATCTCGTGTATAAGACGCCCGGGAGTCCGACGATTTGAGAGTGTAATTCCTTATGAATACGGGCAGGGCCGGCGGTGGAGAAACCGCATTTGATTTCGCCGAGGCGCATTTGAAATTTTAATCACTCCCAGACAACCCTGAGATTACAAGTCCCACATTCAAGGGCAGAGAGATGCGTTGAAACTGGCATTGAAATATCTGCCGTCACTTTAACTTGAGGATTGGAAATAGGACACCCACAACAGACCTTTGAGGACTACTTACAATTTCGCTTTCGAGTCACCCAAGGTTACAAAACTCCTGAATTCACTAATTTCCCAACAAATCACTACTTCACAATTCTCAGCATACCAAGTACGGTTTATTTGCCATTTAATAAAGCTAACTAATCCCTGATAACATGGTACATGTATAATGATACACCCTAGTAATTATCCTTAACTTGGAAAGGTTATGACATCTTCCATGTAATGTCTTTCAAATCGTTATTGAAAAGGTTTTCATCTTAAGGGAGCTTTCGTTGTATTAGGCATCTCAGATTTCATTGATTTGAGGAGTATTTGGTGGAATCGTATCAATTGAGTTGCTGTGCTATAGCAAGTTATTGATGAATCTTGAAACATTTGTTTTGATTGTTGCTACATTGCTAACATTGATCGGAATGTCAAGCTCCTGATGAAGTGTACTGATCCTGAGTTATTGAGCTAGTATCAAGGGACGATGTTGGTACTTCAAATAGAATAAAATACTAATTGTTTTCCGTTTCGCGTCGTTTGGAATGCATTGATAACGTCTCATTAATATAATATATTAGACAAACTGATGTTAAATATAAATCGTTATTAAGATATAATAATCTTTCAGTGATTTGTGACAGTTTTATGGGTCGCCCAACAAAAAGTTGTAGTTGCTTTTTATTGTTCTTGATTTGGCCAATTACTTTTCTGATACGGACCTCACAATCGATATCCGCCTTTAGGTAGACGACCGGGTATGTAGTGGATGGTTGGAAAGGATTACACATCACTGAAATTGATAGATTTCGTGAATCACAATAAGAGTAACGGTATTGAATAAAATTTTAATAAATGTTGACCATTAAACAGACCCTATTCATATAATTTACTACTTGCAATCATGGTGATGAAAACTCCGCCTCCCACTAGTAGAAGTGGTTTCTCATTACATCGGCTGCAAACCTATAATTATTACAAATTTGGCATTGGCCTGTCCTACTGGAATATACCAGTTATCTGCGATATCCAACCGCAGTTATTCATATACCTTACAGATTCATACCATATTTGTTTACCATTTTCAATAATGATAAATCTTCTATGCCAGAGGACTAACAAATGGAAAACTAAACTAAATGCTAGAAAGATCTCAATGGTCTGCTTTATTTATAAGCACAATGTCACAGTGCCTGATCTAATTTTCAACAGGGAGCAAGTGGGCAGCGATGAATCTGTCAGATACTTTGGGGTTACCTTGGAAAGCAAACTGAACTGAAATCTCCACATCAAAGTAACAGTTGATGCCCACCCTGACTACTGATACCCAACCAAGGACTTCGCCGATTCAGTCGCAAGAATATACCTGGTATTGTCTTCAAGAAAGTGCTTATTGTTATTCTGTTTACAAGCTCTTATCATCGTAAGCACCACTTGTTGACACTAAGCCAAATGTTGACACTTCCATTTCAAAATGTGAAAATAAGGTATTGTGCCACTGTAGATACTCGAAATCGGCGTCTTCTAAACGCCTTAAAAAACGTTTCATTTATGTACCAGCACTGTAGATCGTTCAGGAAAGAATGGAGCCACAAGGTTCCTTCAGGTGATCAGTGTCTCCATACCTTACACACAGGTGTCAACATTAGGGGACTGAACTATTTCGTGAGACCTAATGATGACACCGAACATAACCGCGGTTTTCTATTGAAATTTAGGGTATTAATGCTTTACGCTTCTTCTTTATGCTAATCATATAGCAAACGATGTGAAATGGTAGTTTTTACTAGCAATATTTCACGAGAAAAGTCTAAATTTGTCGACTTACATCATTACGATGTTGGACAAGGTTGCTAATGTCGCTGGAGTATCTGCTTCAGCTGTCATCGGCTTCAATGTCAGCCATATGATTTATGTAGTATGTTATAACTAGTGGAGGTGGCCGACCTCAATAACTGTTATTATAACGTCCAGTAATTTAGGTCCGAATAAAAATATAGAGCAGTTTTCTAGGTAGAAGGGGTATCTAATACAAAAATGACGAACTTTTGTATGACGATCTGTACCGTTGTTTTATGGCACCTTAATTGCTTCAAACCGTACAATCGTTATACGTCAACGATTATTCCGTACATCACTGTTTTCAAGAAAGTCCTTATTGTTGTTCTGTTTACAAGCTATTTTATCATAATTTTGTTGAGTTCAGACTTTTCTACGTAGAATTATGTACTATGCGTTAGCCATCTATAGGGTGGGAACTAATGCTTCGTGTTTCAGGTGATTTTGTTATTAATTAATTATAAATATATAGTCACCCTGAATAGTGGCAACCACAATAAAGTAACTCCAAAACAGAAAATAATGATGATGACAAATTAGTTGTATAGGATTGATCCTATTCAGATGGATTGATTATTGGTGTCTAATCATCCCTTATAAATATGAAGTGTTGAAATTTGAACTGTAATACCTTTGAGTGAATTTCAAGGTATGGGGACACTGATCAGCTGAAGCAACCTTTTGGCTCTTTTCTTTCCTAAACGATCTACAGTGCTGGTATAAATGAAACGCTTTTTAAAGCATTTAAAATGCAATTGTAAGGTTCAAGTGCAAAGCATCCAATAATTTAGATTTATTCAAAAACTTACAGCAGTTATCTGATATAAAATTGAGGAACTTTTGTATGATACAGTGTACCGTTGTTTGATGGCACCTTAATTGATTCAAGCCATACAATCGTCCTATTTCAACGTTTATCCCGTGCGTTACTGAGGCATCGTTCTGCAAAAACCCACCGATATACCGTTTTCTACCCTCAACTGATGAAAAGACGACTAAAAAACGCTCGAGCTCCCAATCGTAACACTTGAAAACACTTGTGGATGGGGTGAAGGAACGCCTGTTTTTCTTCCCTACCTCTAGCCCCAGTCTCGACGCTCCCAGCGCTTTCCCTGTTTGCGGAAAGTGCGGTGAAGTATAGCGGCAAACAGTTTCCCAGTTTTGTTTTTTTCCAGTTCCTTTTTTTTTTTGGTATTTCAGCTTCGCTTTCCATTACCCTCATCCCGAAAGGGATGTCGCGCTTTCTCGCTTCTCGAAAAAAAAGTTCTTCAATTCTATCCGTCTGCTTCGTTCCCTATTTCAGGCGAGCTTACTTGAATACATCCAAGCTGGGGAGGCAGTGTAGCTTATTCACTGAGGAATTAGTTTTTAAACCCGATTACATTCTAGTCAAAATGGTCGATTACAAGATAGAGCAGTTATATCTGCTTACTTACACGTCAATATACGAAATAGCCTGTAATTCATGTTATACATCCACGAAACGACTAAGAGCTATACAAATGATCTCCTGCCCTCGTAAATGGAAAACGGAAAGGTAAACAAGCGCAGTTGTTGCACTCCGTGGTTGGAAGTCCTAAGCGCCACACAACGACGGTTATTGAGTGAATGAACATGATAACAACTCAGAAGTAGAAAAAAGTTAGCAAATTTCGTGGTTTTTAAAACAATTCAGACACATTTCATCCTGAGAGACTATTAGATGCCTTGCAGGAACGTGAAGAGTGAGACACTTAAACGGGCACGTTTCTAAACTACAACTTGTGAACTATCTTAGAACTGGATGGCTAGGACAACATTACATCTACGTGAAATGTAACCATAAAATTATCATAAAAGCTATGACTTGGCGGAAGTAAATGTTTCACTCATTAGAAGTGACACAGTTTGTGGTAGAACCCTGCGGTTTTCATTAACGTTAGCAAGGACTAGCCCAGAATGAACATCATGCCTCCGAGGAGTTCTATGCAGGACTCTGACTTCCATCCTGCAAAAAGTGGCAAACGGTCCCACATCTCCCACACACAACTTTAAGATCTACTGCAATAAGCAGGTGTCCGCGAGTTAAACGATTTTGGCTAGTAGCTACTCAAGTGACCACGATTCGGTCGCTGTTTAAAAGTCGGGTCACGAAAGCAAGCGCACCACCAAAACCAGTGACCTCACTATGCCTTGCCCATGCCAGATCGAGTTGGCTCTACGTTGCCTGTAGAAGATAAGATCCTCAATAAGCTTAGCCAATATTTAAATTCCGATCTAATCAATAACACTCATTGACATTGCGATGGAAACCCACATGGCTTGGTACCTACGTATAAGTGATGGCAGTACCAAAGGTTTTGGGTTCACAATCCTATACTCCAGTACTTCAGATTCTTCGCCTATTGATTAACTTACGGAGAGAGAAACGGTTTCCTTTAATTACACTTTTATTTTTAAAGTTCTTTTTCATATTTTCACCTTCGAATTTTCCCTTTAGAGATTATTGAAAATAATGTCTAGATTGCAGGCACATAAACTTTCATCCAGTAGTTCGAAAAAAACTGGACGGAGGAAAATGTCTCCAATTTGCTAGAATTCAAGCAGTTTAATGGTGATTGCCTAGTCGACCTGGAACCCTTTAGTAATTTCTTCTTCGCCACCCCTACCATCGAGGATTATTAAGCCCCTAATTCACGCCCCACTTGAAGTCAATTCCGTTGATAAGCAGCTCATACAGCTTATTGATTAGGAACGCATACGACGGTGAGTTCCAATAGCCTCATTCGAGGCATAGCGGAGACCGATCGAACGATACGGCCAACGGACTCGCCATTGCTCTCAACTCAGATGTAGCTTACTGATCCCCGGGCCTCTTCGGTATTGATAGCGGGAAGCTGTGGAACAGGACCTTATCAGTTAATGGCCTGCGGTCGTCCACGTTAGAACGGAACGGACTTGATTTCCTCTTCATCCCTCCCGTCCCTCGTCTCGTCCCTTTTCCCGTACTCAAGCGGAGGAGTTTTGCTTCACCGCGATGGATAGACGGTGATAAGGGATCGAATAGAATTATAGGTCGTACGGGCCTTTATTCATACGAAATTAACCGACACGGATGAATTTAACTGGTAGAGGCACATTGAACTAAAATGGACCTCAGTGCTTTAGGAGTACCTACATCGGCTGAATCAATCCCTCCAGAGAAAATTGGACAATCCCTACTAATTTCAAATTCAAATTTTTCATTCACGAGATATTTCTGCAGCCCTGTAAAATGAACGTAGAAAACAATGAAAAATGTCCCCTTTATCATCAAGTTTTCCTGAATTATTGAAGTAGATTCAAGAATATTAGGTAAATCAGTTTGGAACTTAAGAGTTTAACTATGAGTTTTATAAATGTCATTTATAAGTGTCATTTATAAATGAATACATGAACAGATTATTCGATACTAGAAATAAACAATACTGGTAATAATAATTTGTCTGCCGAAAGTAGGGCCATGGCGTGTACGTGAAATTCGAATATTTTTATTGCAATTATACTTATTCATTATTGCATTAAATACGAACAACTAAACTTCACCATCACGTTTTTAATCAAAAATTAAATTCTGCTACCATAATTCTCAGATATCCTCAAGCCAACTTGCAATGTAGCTGAAGATTCTTATAATCCTGGCATTTCAACAAAGCAATAGCTTCGTCTGGCGACATTACGCTGCAGTTAGAAGCAATGCACTTAAACTCACCAAGAATGGGGCATCTACAAAGAAAGTTGGGTACATCCTCCCACTCGTGGAGGTTACACGTTAAGCACTCCTTAGGCTTGTCTGCCCTGTAAGGCTTTGCATTGAGACTCAGGGCTTCTGTTTGGATTTTAAATGGCCAGCGTGCAGCATACAGGGGAACATGATGATCTCCTCCACTCAGATTAGCACACTTCACTGATCGATCCAGTCTCCGATACAGAGTGAATGTATCAGACGCGGCAACGTTTAAGAAGAAAAACGTCTGAGTAACAGAAGTTCTAAATTAAATTTTCCTCTCATTTTGGGATATTAACGTGATTTTGAAAGAATTTTTAGCATTTGGATTTTTATAGAGGCCCCAGACAAAGAAACGAATAAGCCCACTTGCCCACGTTTACCCCACGGGCTAACCCCACGAAAAATGCCGCAGGACATACAACGCCTTCATAAGGCTAGTCGACGTGTATTGCTGGTCTTTTTCACTACTTGTAGATTATAGCCGATAGAATAATGATAGTACTGTGTTGTAATTGATATGTTTAGACCGTTCTAAAATTCTGAGTGCTATAGGGCCACATGAACTCAAGAGAACTATGGTGGTAGATCATATGTGTGCACATGTGCAGAGTGATTTATTGATTAGCATGTAATGAAACTCAAAGGGGGTCATTTGCTTTCTAACCAGCACATTCCCTGTGATTTTAATCAAAATCGGATAAAAACTGTAGAAATTAGGGTTACAAGGATTTAACGTTGGCGCATACGCAGTAGCTATTGATGATACTATCGCCTTGAAATTTTCTGTCATCATTACGCCTTTTTTCCTAACTATCGTGTAAATTAGGGCGCGATCGAATAACTAAAAACTGAGAAAATTGGTGGAATTGAATTTTGCCCATGCGGAGACTAACGCAACGATTTGTGAGTAATTCACTACAGACTGAATACAGAAACTCATGATTCACTGAAACTTATTGCAGACCATCTTCATCTTAACGCGCAGATTCCATGAAAATTATATTATGATAGAATGGAAACAGGAGAAATTATTTTTGTTATAAGGGTCTGGGAGACATGGCCAGACAGACACAAACACTCAATCACACGCAAGCAAGCGCGCAAAAATGGAAAGAACCAGTGAAAATTTCGATTTTGGAGAAAAAAAATTACATCTTCCGAAAGTGAGAACTATGCTTTCGCCACCTATAGTCGGAATTGAAAGCGATAATGTAAAAATCAAGGAAAATTCACATTATTACAGTAAAGTTCAATTTATAAATTGGTACGATAACATTCCAATAGAATTATCTTCTGAACAAATGAAAATATTCAAGGACTGGTGAAGCTTGGGATTGTGTTATTATTTTATCTGAATAATTTTCAGTTGGAATGTCTACTCACCATTTCGGTTACGTGAAATCTTTCCTAATTGACGTGATGTACGGAAATTTTAAATGGAGCTCATATGGGACTTATAGTACAGTTATTAGGTATCGAGGAAAAATTGATCAGCTGATGGTGCCTTGGGGCTAATTTTTTCCTGATCTATTTATTCATTTGTATACGGGCAAGCCCAATTTGCAATCAACCTTACATTAACATGAGCGGAAAAATAACAGAAATTAAGAAAATGCAATATATTGGGTGAGGGTTTCAAAAACATGCAGCAGGGGGATTTAAACTGGAAAAAAATCATTTCAATCAACTGAATTTAATCGGGGAAGAGGAAATTAGGGATTTTAGTGTCGATAGGGGATAATTAAAAAAATCAAATTGGACATGTGTAAAAAATTTTTACTTTGCGGGAGATAGCCAGTGAAGGGGGCGATAATCGGTTTAAGGTGACGAAATATGAAGTGCTCTCATTCAAATCAATCCATCGCTTATAGAATGCAGTTGTAATTCAAATAGAACGCGCGTTGCTAGTTGAATTTCGACTCCTTCTTGAAATGTAAGGAGTAAAAATCGCTTCCAAATCAAAAACGTTCTAACATACGTGAGATTAGGTCGATATGTAATGAAGGCATTCGGAATAGAAGGAAAAATTGATTTCGCGGGGTCGGGAAAGAAGGGGAGCAAGCGATGTCACGTAGTACCACGGGGGGGATGGCACAAAATGCTCCAAGCTCCCCCCTCGCTCGGAGAATATTGCCTTATCGCGAGCCAAGAAGTAGTTTGGGGGCCCGTTCCATGAGGTGGTTATGTACTTATATTCTTGCGGTATGATGACAACCTCGATGTTTCGGAGGGGGAAAATGGGAGGGAATTGTAACTCAACGGGAGTCACACATCACAAATAGGGCGGTTTTATCAATTTGTTGCGAGGGAGGTCAGATGATACGCTGAAAAGAAACACCATCGAACGCTTTCTGTACACCCTGTGTTCCAACTGTGTGATGTGTTTTAGGTCGGAAATAATTCAATATTCTATTTCTCGATTCAATCAAATCAACAATGATTTCATTTCATTCCTACTGTTTTAGTTTATTATGTTCAATAACGCAGCTTTGTGATCAGTCAAGAAACAAAATTTGTAGAACCCGAAAGGAGTAAGTCCATCCACCGCACAGTGGTCGGAATCGTGAATCTAGCTTACCAAAAGCCGAAAATCGAAGGTAGCTGTTTTAAGTAATTAAGGGTAATTGGTAATTTTTTCGAGAAAAATAATCGATTTCAAAAAAAAAAAACGCTGCAAATTCTTTCACTGGGGTTTATTATTCAATTGGCTTGCGTTCATGATTTGAATTTCTACTAAGCTTTGGAGTGTGCGTGTTTCACAGGATAGGGCGATTATTGAATTTCAGGAGATATGCATGGAGCACGTAAATCTGTTCTCGACCAAAATACCTATTTGGATTGATCAGTTGATCATATTTGTGTGCCTCCTGAAATTCAATAATCGCTCCATCACCTGTGAAACACGCACACCCCAAAGCTTAGTAGAAATTCAAATCATGAACGCAAGCCAATTGAATAATAAACCCCAGTGATTTTGTTGAATAGGAATAAAATTAGCTACAAATCTTGTTGACTTCTTAAGTTAACTAGGAACAACATTAGCTATAGTGCTCTCATAGCTAATCGTTATTTCCGATGTTGAGAATATACTCGGTCACACTCAGATACGATCCCACATTTCTGTATTTTCAATAAGTTAATCCAGAATCATTCAATCAGCAGAATAAGCTCACCATCTACGTTTCTTCTTATTCAGCTCTGGAGTTTTTAGCTTGGTTGCATCCATGATCGGATTGTTCTAGGTTTCGATTAGACAATGATTTAATCACATGATCAATGTTCGTTAGATTAATCTTTAACTCATTTCCTGTTTTGTGATCTTTAATGTCACCTACTTACCTATTTTTGATACTTAATTGAAAAAATTATTTTTACACATTGGAAAGATTATCTATTTTGCCTATAACCACAGTTTAAAGACATATTCAAAACATGGTTGCCTTATCACGGTTCTCTGTGCCGAAAAATTGAGTAACTCGGAATGTTTGATGCAATAAAGGATCAGTTCCGAGATTCATACTGAGCCACAGTATGGAAATAGTGGGCAGTCTTGGTGATTCCTTTATCAAAATCATTGATAGTTGATTAATGATGATTGTGGAAAATGAGGAAGCCCTTAGTTAAAAACTCAAGCAGTCGTATACTCATATATAAAATTCAAGAGAATGAAATTGGGAGGTTGTTTTTGCATCGTCTTCAATTGTATTCAAGAACGAATTAATTAATTTTTGACCCAGATCAGAATGAACACTAAGATGAAATTGCAGACTAATAATAAAAGAGATCTGAAGAGAATAAATCTCCACATGACCTCGAAGCCTTTTTGAAAAGAATAATGTGCTACACTTCCGAAGAAAGAACAGGAAAGAGAGAGCGATCAGGCGTCCATGGCGGCCAGCTGGCAAGTAGCAGCAGGACCAGGTGATGGCCACCTGCCGGCCGCCGCACCATCTCGGAACACGTCGCCCAAAACCCACCTACAGGGTCAGAAATAATTTCGGTTGTACGTTTCACAAGCTAAATATGTATGTAGCTGCCTAATTGTCGATATATGTTTCCAATAGCAGCTAAGTTGCCGAACCGGTTTTGGCGGATGCGGTCTCACAATCATCAGCAAGTTCCGGCGCACAACATAGGTCAGAACCTCCAAAACATCTTTCTACTTCGTAAACGGCGCTATCCTTCGCAACCGATTCGTTTGGTTCCCAAGCTTTTGCTATAATGGTTCAACAGTTTATTAGCCGCTGAAAATGTTGGCAACTTTAGAAGCCGAGACCGGTTTTTCAACAGTGTAAACCACGGGTTTCTTCTAGTATAAAACTAGAACGCCTGATATGTATATTCTACATATTCTGTATTCAACACCTTGAAATTACATAACTCTTGAGCATGGATAACTTTAAATCGTATTTGATATTTGTTTTTGAAGGAAATCCATACCCAAGAAACAGTCATAAAAGAATGTATGAGATTTCAGACGAAGTGTTCCATATATTTTAGTAGGGTTGAACCTTAAAGTTTAAAACCTTGAGTACCATCTGGTCAAAAAAAGAAAAAAAAACTATCTGTTCAACCAACGTTGCCTCGTGATACTTCTCCATGACAAATATGAAAGATTAAGAGCTAGGGGCATAAAATTTTACTATGCAACTGTGATTTGTTTTTAGAGATGCAAACACTTACCATTATTGTAAATACAAGTACTCCCCTGAATGATTTTCAAGTAGAAAGGCATTGTAATAATGATTTTAAATGGGGTTTCAATCCAATCAAAGTGGAAAACAAAATGATGTTATCTTAAACACGAGAAAATCAAATTTGTTCGACACCTATTCCGTGACTTCCGAGCGAAACGGCATTTATCGATTTGTCATTCGTTCGGTTATTAACTCCGGTTCATGTTCCATTATAAATACTCTCGGTTCCGAAGTAATTAGATTTTCTTTGTTCATAAAATATGAAACGGCTTACGGCAGCAGGTGTGCTCTGTTTTCTTCGATTTTATGATCCGGCGTATTATACGACGAGACATAAATCTCGAGTGGGAATTTACAGCGAGACAACATAAAGTAAACTTAGTGGAGTGCCGTCCTGATTGTAACGAAGTTCGAATGTTAGTATCGGTTCTGCCAAAAAATATGTGCTGCGAAGCTCGACAGTTATTTTATTATTATTATATTTTATTTTTATTTTTTTGAGGATGAGATCTGAGGACATTAAATGGGATCATTGAGGAAATCCTCATCAATTTAGACAATCAAAGCTCATTCGAACATTGAGAAAGTTCATAAATCTTCGAAAATTTGATAATTTAAAACTTTTTAAAAGACCCCTGGCCGACGGAACTCCACCTTTGGAATCAATCTAGACCCAGAATTTGGTTAGTATTTATTTCATTTTGATAAGTATTCCTTCATTTTTTCGATCACCTTGTCACAAACACTATGAGAATATTCACGAAATGTGAATGACCCCAGGGGTGCTGAAGTTGTATTATCAGTCATACAAGCAGCCCTAAAGCCTCTCTTTACTAAAAATTCAAACCTGGTCTGGAGCTATCTGGCTATCCTCAAAATACTAAAGGCCTGGAGATATTAGGACAGCGTACTCTGAGCTTCTAGCCGTGAAGATCATGGATCTAATAATCGTAGAAGCACGTTCCCTTTCACCAGTGGCGGCTCCTGCCCTGAACCCCCTGGGGGTGCACCAAGACCGGAAGGGGCAACCACGAAGGAAACGTGAGAGAAAAATCTGCTTTCTTCAGCCAAATGCAATTGTCAGCTACCAAAATGCAAAGGAAATCAATATTGTCCGCTTTCTTGGCTTCAAATCAACGAACAACTCAATTTTTTCGGTGAAAGTTCAACCCTTAAGGAGAGGGAACGTACGAACATAACAACCAAACATAACATAAACTCATTCGATTCATTGGACAAACGTCTACCAATAACAAAAAACGCTGCAAATTCCTTCACTGGGGTTTATTATTCAATTGGCTTGCGTTCATGATTTGAATTTCTACTAAGCTTTGGAGTGTACGTGTTTCACAGGTGATAGCGATTATTGAATTTCAGGAGATATGCATAGAGCACTTAAATCGATTCTCAAACAAAATACCTATTTGGATTGATCAGTATGATCATATTTGTGTGCCTCCTGAAATTCAATAATCGCTCTATCACCTGTGAAACACGTACACTCCCAAGCTTAGTAGAAATTCAAATCATGAATCATTGAATAATTAACCCCAGTGAAAGAATTTGCAGCGTTTTTTTTTTCAAGAGCGATTACAATGGAAAAATATTATATTTGAAAATTTTAAATTTCGTAAGACGGAGCATATCAGAATGCTTCAACCCGTGTCTCGGCTATAAACCCTTTTAGGAGTTCACTCCAGTATCCACATTCACTACATCACTAGGTTACTGCGATCAAAACAGAAAAAACGCTGTTGTTTTGTTTTGATTGCAGTAACCTAGTGATGTAGTGAATGTGGATGCAAATGTTAGCACCATAAATCGGGCCATACATCGGGAATGGTTTGAGCTACGGACCTGGAGAGGGGCTCATTCGAATCCTCATGGAAAGTTCTTCAAAAAAAGTCCAAATTCAGGCCGCCTTGACTTTTTTTGAGGTTTTTAGGGATTTTACAAAACTTTAAATTAAGTGAGAGAGCTGGGTAAAGACTTGGGGCGTTGTCTGACCAACATGGATTTTTCCTGAAAATTTCAGATTTTTTGCTCCAGCCGTTTGGGAGAAATCGTGCGTACGGCGCACGGACGGAACGGAAAAACGTTGTATTGCAGATTCGGATTCTACACCCTTTGAAACATATACCATGAAATTTTTTTGGGGGGGGGGGGGGGGGGGGTTAGAATTTTTTGCCAAAAGCGATTACGATGGTTTATTATTGAATAATAAACCAAAATTGAAAACGTAGTGTCATTTCGAAAGTTTTTGATATTCAGATAGTTGAAATTTCAGCTCTTCTATTTCACTCCTCAGAATAAATCAACTCATACTTTACTCCTCATATTTCTTCAACTTTTGCCAGAATAATCAAAAAAAAAATATTGACTACATTTTTCATTTATTTGTTATTCGATTCTAAATATGTTCGAACGTAAAACATCAGATGTTGAAGTGGGTTCAACAATTTTTTTTCTTCGTCGATCACAAAGGTTTATTGTTGAAAATTATAAAGCAAAAGGTTACGACATTTTGTGATATGACTGACGACACTGAAGGTTCCTCGTCTGATTGAACCACAGCCGAGAGGAGTTCGAACCCAATTAGACCTCCGAAATTGTCAGTTTTAATAGGTAAGAAGAGGATACATCGTGTGTTGGCAAAGTCACAGTCACCGAGTCCCCGTGTTTGTGTTGTCAGCCGTATTGAAGGGTTTAGAGACGTATATAGCGAGAGGATATGCCGTATATTCGCATCAAAAGCAGTCTCCTCCGCCCTTTCGCAGCTTCAACAGGGTTTAGTACAAGACGACAAGGCAAACAGTCAGGTCAGGGTATCAACCCCCTCGCCTCTTTGGATGAAATAATTATGATGGTCTGTGGGGAGAGGGAGCCTTTCCTTCGTACATGGATATTGAACTGGAACGTATTCGAGCTGTTCTAATGTTTTGCTCTCTTTATTCCCTCCGTTGTTAATCATTCCAATCCAAGAGTACAGTTACACCTAAATGATAATGGTTAATCTTTAGTAATTCATAAAAACGTATCCCGAAGTGAACCCTGCAAGTTAATACAAAAGGTTTACTATTTCTGTATTAAAGTACATCCCTGATCAAAGTATAATATACTTTGCTTCTAATAATATCAAAGATACATTATTTAAACTCGGCGGCCTCTTGTCTTGCCAACTCAAGATGCCAGTAAAAAATCCGTATTTAAAGTTCAGCTTTTGTAGGTTGATTAGGATATAGAGTTGTGCCGTTAAATGAAATAAGATGACCGTCAAGTGCGGGGATAAACCAACCTAACCCCATACAAATTTTTTTAAATTGGGGTAATGGAAAATTCCAAAATACAAGGGGAATTAAATAAATATATGTTCCGATGGCCTCTGACACAGTAATAATGATGTACGACTATATAAAATATTGAAATAGGTAATACAATAAATAAATTATTGCTACTCTCAAGAGAGCTCTAACTCGTTGACGAGTTAGAGCTCTTTCTAAGAGTAGAAACACTTAGTGTTTCTCGCAAATGAAATATTTTGCAACACCTATACCCCATTTAAGGTGGTTAGTTAACCTAAGAGTACCTGGTATGATGATGGTATAAAACCTGGCATGGTTTTAGGTATAAAGGGACTTTCTGGTGGGGGATCTGGTGGGGGAAATGGTCCAGGAAGGGACACAAGGTCGCTGCACCACTGGAACAATGGCGACAGTTGACAACCAATGTTGGGTGGAGAAAATCCTTTCCGAAACCAAATTCTTGCAAAAATACGCCGGTACCTACCTGAATCTGAAGGATTTCATACCTTCGTCAATATTGAACGACAAAAATTCAAATAAAATTCTCCGTAGGAAAGCGGTGTAGGTTAGGATATACAGGAACCAAAAAATCCAGCTGGCTGATGAGGGTTTACCAGGAGAAATGCAGCGAAAGTTCCTCAGACGAATTCCAGAAGTTCTTGATAATTCAAATATCTAAAAAATTAAATAAATCTCCGGAAAATCCAAAATGGTAAAATTATATAAAGAGAAAATTTTCGAGACGGGACGAATGGTGCGCATCAACGAGGCAATGTGCTTTTCTGCAGTCGGCCCCACCCTCCCCTAATTTTTGAATTTTCACAAAATTTACTTTTATTGTAGCAGTCCTATAACAGGATTGAGCATATCTGCAACGAATTGCGCCAATGATTAGGTTTCTAGCGGATTATTAAATTTTGGTTTGTTACTTTCACTAATGAACCGGTGCAATTGACTGAGAAGATAATTTTAGCTCCCCTAAGAAATTGTTTCTTAACGTTTCCAGATACAGTTTTCAAACATCGAATGAAAAACAAATCTTCCGTCCGAAACTTTTCTTCGTAACTACTGGACTAAACCTAATAGGTAAAACATTGGCCAAAAACAACATTTGGGGTCTAGTCGGAAAAACGATAGATATAGTATATCTGGTCTGTATATCATATACAGACAACAAGAAACGAAAGCTTTTCAGAGTTTTTTTAAAACGTAAAATGCGGATGGAAATATTTATATTGACAAAAATTCTTTCTCATATCTCTAAAGTGAAATGAATCCTTCTGCTACCCATACCGCAGTCGGATCCAGAAGCGAAAACCGACGAACCAAAGCAGACGATAAATAATTAATGGTAACAATAGTTAAGATACTGAATTATCATTTACGTGAATCTAGATTAAAAATCCGTCTGATGTTTTCTAAGATAGCCGAAAAACCCATGTTGCGAAAATGTACGATTTCAATTCAGTCTTCAAGGTTGAATTCGGAAACGGCAGTTACTGCTCGTTCGGTTGACAGCAGTCAAAGGATGTTTCGACATACTAAAAAGGGAGATGTTGAACCTTTCCCACCCGTCTGAAATCGCGCATTCAACAGAGATATCATTCATTTAGTATTTAACGGGAAATTCATTCTATTTTAGCCTACCATTCAGCGAACCGTCTCCACGAGGGAGCGCCGACTACACCATTCGCTCTGCCAACCCTTAAAAGTTGGCGTCCACGTCAAACGTCACTGTTGTTGAACGCGTCGAGCAAGGAACTCCCAAACTGTTGCGGAGGGAGAAACTCTGATCAAATTAAACTACTGGAAACGGGAGGTCAGGGCGAGAGGGGGGGTTATGCATTGGATGTGGCGGCATAATTCATGAGGATTTCGAATACGGCGGATCACCGCAGTTCTCTGGCTTTGCATTAATAAATCTCTCGCCTCTCGCAGCGAGGGGGAGAAGGCTCAGGAACCCGTCCTGTAGATTTCTATCAATAATCCCGAACTGGGGAAACAATCACTCTTGCAGTTCTAGCAACTGATCGGGTGCAAACATTGGAATTAGCAACGTGTAGAACGTGATGTAGAAGCTTTCATACGTTACTGAAATTATTGAGAACCTAAGTTTCCCAGGCTCAATCTTGCGTAACAACAGAACGTTCCGCCGTTGAGAAGCTTCCGTCACAAGAATAATAAGAGTTATTAAGATTGCATTTTGATGTTTGCGATGGCATGAACGTTCCCGTTTCGTGAATCTGCTACTCCTGAGCATAAATCTGATTCTTAAGAGCTCAGGCTAGTGCAGGCTAATTGAATCAGGAACTTATTCATTTCGTCGCCTCCTTGTTATATGACAACAGAACCTGGTCAAGACCCACTCACCTTAAAATATGTACTGTCCGAAAGTTACTTTGCCCCCCGCACTGACCCCAAAAGCAAAGTAGGCCTACTTTTGCATTACCCCTTAAAACTTCACTATTTCCCCCTCCCTTGTCTACTGCGAGCCTTTTCCTACTATTCTCGTAGAAAGCACTGCGAATGTAATGGATATGGATAGCTTCCCGTTCATGAAACTGCTACGTCGGAACATAAGCCTGAAGTGGTTAACCTCAGGGGTATCCTCCGGGTGTTACAGGCTGATTGCTTCTACCCTTGGAAGGGGTAAGTTGGACGTTCCGCCACCATCTTGTTTTATACATTGTAATAAATTCTGAAGGAGGAAATCTTTGTTGGCCAAAGTCAAAATCTGTGGGGCATCAAATGACGATCTCACAAAAACGGCTACGGCTCCCCTGTTCATTTTGAACTTTCTCCTCGATAATTCCTATTTCTAGTAATTTGCTTACGTTCTGAAGATGCTGAACATTCAAAAACAACGTATTTTAACGAAAATACGAAGTGAACATAGAGATGATTTTCCCTCCTCCTCCCACCCTCATCATGATATTTGTCGTTCAAAATCACCTAACTACGACAAACTTTGATCCAATTTAAATTAACCGAAGCCCATTCGACTCGCGGTCTGGCATATCTCAAGATCAAATTTCTGCTTAGACAGATTATATTTTCAAAAGTGTAATTTTGTATCACAAATTTTAACCAAGCTGTGTAACCGTTTACGCGATGCATCACACATTCAACTAAATTGGAATATCCTTTGTTGAGTAAAATTTTTAGGAGAATAAAATCTATTTATATTGTCAAATAAATTATTCTAATTGCAAAGGATCATTATTGGAAATAATAAGCTTGAAACATTTCATTATCAAGACACGAAAGACGATCACTTAGAATTGCCAAAAGTGGAATTCTGAATGTTGTGGCTTTCTTGATCAAACGTGGTCAAAAAACTATCCTTCGAGCCGGATTTGAACCAGCGACCTATGGATATCTGTTACGCAATCCCATCTACAGTCCACCGCTCTACCAACTGAGCTATCGAAGGAACTGATTTACAACCCTGCAACCGCTCACCGCCGATTCTCTGTTGACATGAGAAACTGATTTCGCGGGACAGCCGAGGCTGGATGAGGACTGTGGCATAAACCAGTCCCCGAGGCGGTTCGTCCATTATTCCCTCTTGAATAAGAATAAATTTGTATTCCTCGCCAGACGGGGTTTAATCTGGCACGCCGCTTCCCTCCAGGCTCCCCGAGAGAATTAGGAAGACCTAATTCTTGATCTTTCCATGGAGAATTTAAGAGAAATAAATACCGTCGGACTAATTCGCCGTCAAATAGGTAAGCTTCGTATAATACAGGATAACGTATTCATGGGGAGCTAAAAGCATTGCTAGATATTGTCGTTCAAAATCCATCATGATGTCAATTTTTTCACTTTATGAGTTATGCACCTTTCTAAATTCATACTTTCTCGCCAAATCGAATGGCGAAGCTAATTTCTCGATGGAATTCAAATAACGCTGATTAAATCAATTAGGTATGTCAACCTGACAATTAGGAACGTTTGCTCTCACGACACAACTTGGTAGTGCATCCATAAGGAGGGAGGTTACGTGATGAAATTTCACCATTATTTGATCGTTGTTCTGTTAACCAGATACTTCTCTTGCATTGGGAAGCGTAAATAAATATTCACTTTTCCGATTTCTGTAGTAAACGGATTGACTGAGGAGAATAAATACCTTGAAGCAATATTGAATATAGGTAGGTTCTGCAATGTTACTGAATTTTCAATGCTGTAGATGCTATGAGCCAAGACTGATCAAAACGTGCCAAAATCGTGTTTTTAGGGGGCTTTTTACTGACACATTTTTAATGACACTGTGGTGTGTCATTTTTTGGTGATTTATGACGAAAAATCGCCTAGGATAGCTCAGGTCCATGGAAATTCAAGGATAGCAAATAATCACAATGTCTGAAATTAAAGGTGACCACAATAATCTCAGAATGACAGAAACGATCACTCATTATTTAAAAAAATAATAAACCGTGAGTTTCAATATTTTAGCACAGTAGATTGATAAGGGAAGAAATGAGCCACAACAACCCCTCAGCTGACACAATTTTTTACTAGTTTCTTTGTACAAAACAACAGCTGATATCAAAGTACCTTCAATGGCGCAATAAACTCTGTATGGGCACAGAACGAGTGATTCATAAAATAAAACACGTCTGATAAAATGAAACAGTGCACCTGTTGGTCATCCGCATTGTTAAATAGGAGTGCAAAAATGAATTATGGGCAAACCTGGCCGAATCTGGGTCTGAGATTTCCAGGGTACCTTTTGTAATAGCTGTACAGTACATTACAACCAGGAAGAGAGATTTGGTGATAGTTGTTGAAATTGTTTAAAACAGAAAAAGTCTTCGTATTTCGTCAAACCATTCAATAATCCGATTTTCACCTACCAAACTTTGTAAAACTGAACGTGTGCTTTATACTTCGAAGCACACATAAAAAATTTAGAGAAAAACGCTGCAAGTTCTACCACTGGGGTTTATTATTCAATTGGCTTGCGTTCATGATTTGAATTTCTACTAAGCTTTGTAGTGTGCGTGTTTCACAGGTGATAGAGCAATTATTGAATTTCAGGAGGCACACAGATATGATCAACTGATATAATAGGTATTTTGATGCTCTATGCATATCTCCTGAATTCAATAATCGCTCTATCACCTGTGAAACACGCACACTCCAAAGCTTAGTAGGAATTATTATTATTGAATAATAAACCAAAATGGGTACAATTGGCATCTTCGGGTTTCGGCAGAATCTCAACAAATATGAGGGCGAAATCGATGTTTCCAGCATTATTGCAAGAATATAGGGAAAAAAAGCACCCGTTAATTGTCCCAAACGAGAACTCTTGGCGCAAACCGTTATGGACCTTCACTGGGTCCTGTGTGTTCGAAAATGGCAAAAATTAAGATCCGAACATTTGATTTTGTTAGTTTTTTCCTCGGCGTATTTCCGGATTTCGCCTATCAGGTTTTCGGATCGTACACATTTTGAAATGTAAAGCAATCAACACAACACAAAAACAAGTGGGTTAAATTTGCTTTTCTTGGTCGATTACGGAGGTTCATCGTTGTACATAATAAACCAAAACTGAGTTGTTTTGTAAAATTTTAATTGTTATAAAATGAATTATACCAGCAGAAAAGAGGAGAATTGGTTAGGGAGGAAGGTGGCAAAGGGAGGGGGAAATGGCGTTTTGAGGGGAAATGGGACGATATCGGCAATTAACGCAAGCCGCGACCCTCCCCTCCGACACGTAAATGCACTCAACTATCGGTTTGCAAACCTGGGCCCACTTTCCACACTCCCGCACGTCAAACCTCTCGCCCGCCGGCCCCTCACGCCATTACATTACCTGAAGTGCAGGTAACGATTGGAGTGGCTTCGACAAATAAACACCCTCCTTCAGTCGGTCCATTTCATCATCTTGATTTGTGGTATATATACATATATATTTTATAATTTAAATGATTAACAGGAGTACAATCCAGTTCTTAGCGACCGACCCGACAGGTTGACCCCGTCAACTACCGACTTATAGAGCTACAAGGTAGATCACCTTAAGTTGGTAATGTGTTATAATACTAAAAGATTCACTAGCTACACCTAAAATGCTTACCTAGTACCTATAAATTTAGTATGTAATTTTGTAAAGGAAATGTACTTAACTGTGGTAATCAGTGACTAAATTAGTTGGGTTTGACCAAGAACATCAAATAGACGTATATGGAATAAAGCAACCTTGTTTGTTAAATTGTGAGGTGAGGACAGGTAATTTTTTCGAATCCTACCTGAGTGGCCACCACAATCATCAGAAGGTAACATTTCTGAAATTAACCAACTAATTTAGAAGGTAACTAAATGTAGCATCACTCCATAACTTGAGTAGCTAAGGGCGATTTACAAGCTAGATTCCTTTACAAGGAAGATTTACAAGCTAAACCTAAAATGCTTACTCAGTACCTACAAATTTAGTGGACTGTACTTTTACAAAGGACATGTACTTAATTAAGTTATTCAGTACGTAACTAGATTAGTTAGATTTGATTTGGAAAATTAATTAAAATTATATAATAAATTAACCTAGTTCAGCAAGTTGTGAGGTATGAACTTATGTTTTGTTGAATCCTAATTAGCCATTACAGTCATTAGAAACCAAAAAATAAATTGAGTGGTTTATTGTCAATTTTACGTAATTTGAATTTCTACATTTACTTCAATTAGAGCGTTAATCATTACCTAGCACTAGATTACCAAAATTATTTGGATTGTGCAGTTGATCATATTTGGAAAATTAATTAAAACTATATAGATAAAAATTAAAATCATGAAGCAGCCAATTGAATAATAAAGTCAGTGCAGTGAAAGAATTTGCAGCGTATCAGAATGCTTCAACCCGTGTATCGGCTAGAAAGCCTTTTAGGAGTTCACTCCAGTACCTACATTACTACATCACTACATCACTAGGTTACTGCAATGGAAACATAAACAATAATAAACCAAAAAAACGCAAATGTTGGCACCATAAATCGGGCCATACATCGGGAATGATTTGAGCTACGGACCTGGGGAAAAGCTCATTCGATTCATCATGGAAAGTTCTTCAAAAAGAGTCCAAATTTAGGCCGCTTTGACTATTTTTGAGGTTTTTAGGGATTTTACAAAACTTTGACAACCATTAAAGGGCACTTTAAATTAAATGAGAGAGCTGGCTCAGGAGTTGGGGCGTTGTCGGACCAATATTGATTTTTCCTGAAAATTTCAGATATTTTGCTCCAGCCTTTTGGGAGAAATCGTGCGTACGGCGGACGGACGGAAATATTTTTAATTCAGGTTCGGATTCTACACCCTTTGAGACGTAAACCATAAAATTTTCAGGGGGGGGTTAACATTTTTTTTTTCAAGAGCGATTACAATGGTTTATTGAATAATAAACCAAAAGGTAACATATCTGAACTGACTAGAGCAGGGGTACTCAAACTTAAACTGCTGGCGATCTACCTAAATATTTTTAGACTACTTACGATCGACTCTGAGAGGCTGCAGGGTTGTCGCACATAGGTACACGATACACCCTACCTACCCAGGTGTACCGTAGCATATTTAGATATTAGCTTTCCGCAAAATTTACATTCTATTAGTCAAGGTTTCTGTTAAGTTTACTTAAGTACTTGTTGTTTAGGTTACTTAAGTTCTTCTCTACAATATCAATGAAAAAACTTCTAGTTATTCAAAATTGCGAGTTTATTCGTTGTTATAAAACAAAAGAGTTACATATTGTGTTAAACATAACTAAGGAGTGACTTTGGATAAAGCCGCCTTTTGACGCAAGCAGTGTTATTACGTAATAAATTTTTGTAGTTTAGTTGTCTACTTAATAAAAAAAAAATTTTCTTCTCGAGATCTACTCAAAAAGCACTCGCGATAGACCACTTGAGCACCCCTGGACTAGGGTTTACAAGGTAGATAAATAACCCCTGTTCTGAAAGTTCAGTGCAAATATGATGAAAATGAAGGCCCAACTCCTGGTAAGTAGAATGATGAAAATGGTGTAAGAAGATGAATATGCCAAGAAGATAAAGATGGAAGAGCCAAGAAGATGAAGTTATAAATAAGTAAGATCTCTCTCCCCAAGGGACTTTCGCAGAGAAAAATAGTGTCAACACGAATGTGATGTGCACGAGCTGGAACACAGTAAACATCGCCTAGAGGGTAGAATCATCTGAGATCATTGTTATAGAATTCCAATCCTTTTCAATCATGACACCAGTTATCAATAATATAACACCGTCGTAATTGCCAACCACAATTTTCAATTTACACATTCCTATTGAAATAAGTGAAAACGATTCAGGAATTGCGACTTAATGCAGAACGAAAGAATTTGATTTAATTCAGCTAATCGAATGGAATCTTAATTAGTCCTATGTCAACAGAAATCCGGGGTTGTGCGGCTGCACCGCGGAATATCAGCGCCTTCGATAGCTCAGTTGGTAGAGCGGTGGACTGTAGTTGGGATTGCGTAACAGACATCCATAGGTCGCTGGTTCAAATCCGGCTCGAAGGAATTATTTTTGGCTTTGGTATTGGTGAATACCTTCATTTGTGATGTAAAGTACTCTTTGCGATATATCAGTCTTGAAACTTATCCACATGTTCAGAATAATATTGTTAATTCTTATCTATACCTTGAATAATACAGAATTTGCTTCTCAAATATTATTTACCTAGTATCATTTTCGAAATATATTGAAGAAATATTGAGTTTTTCCTCCAAAAATAATGTAGAAACTAGAAAGCAGCTTTATTAGGCAGTAATTCCTCTCACTAGGTGGACATATTCACGGATGTCCTGAGCGTGAGGTGCCCCCTGTCAAAAGGTAGCCGCCGTGTCAGGTGTAATTGGGCCACGTGTCACCTGGGTGGCATCAGGCTCACGTGTCATGAATGTGTCAAACTCGACGCCTCGCGGACAACCGGTTGTAAGTCTAAAACTGGACTGCCGGCTTAAATGATTGAAACAAGCCGTCCTTTAGCTAGTTGGTGGATCAGTTGCTGAGTGCTGATTTGTTGGTTATCTCAATGGCCATTTCTCGAATGTAGAGTTAAATCCTCCTTCAATTAACGAAAAATAGTAGAGAAACAGCTATCGACAACTTTCAAAAAACGTTTCTAAAATGCCAAATATTGTTACAGAAACGCACTTCCGATTCAATTTATTTTCCCAGAACAAACAATCCTTTACTTCAACTACGAAACCTATGTGATTTAAAATATTTAATGTACATCGATCGGGGTGGCCATCTTAGGTATTTCTGAGTAACGTTGGTTGAGGGTGGAAGTCAAATAAGGGTTCTTCCATTATATTAACAGCTGAATGACATAGGTATTCATTGTCAATAGGAAATGCACGTAAAATATAGTTTGGTCAGTTCCACATGGTGAAAATTGGCACTTTAATTCTAATTGAAATTTTATTGATTTGTGTCCATTCTACGCGAACAAACTGTGATCTCCTCTTCACGTGTTTTGCAAGAAACCTGAGAGATGGGAAGAAAAAACTAAAACCATTTGCATATGTTGATTACGTCAGGGGCCCACTCATGATGATGGGTCAGTCCTGATAAGGGTTGTGTCCAATGACAACCAATGGTGCAACCAGGAGTGTGCAGCAGACAGCGTAAATAACAATAAATGTAATAAATTGTATTCAGTGTTATTAAGGAATGCAACTGAAAGATAATTTGGTAGACCGATTGGTGTCTGCTATAGTTTGATATGTTGTGAATAGTCACTTCCATTTTGAAATACAAAAAGATTCGGAACCATCCAACGCGGTACAAGCAGTACCTTTTTGAGAGTATTGAGGGAAAACTGAGAGATGGGAAGAAAAAAAAACTGAATCCATTTGCATATCGTTGGGGTTGTTAGGTGCCTACTTACGGTGGTGGGTCGGACCTAATAAGGGTTGTCACCCCCCGCAGGCCGCGTTCATTCACAGCATCGCAACAGCTGGTTCCGTCTCGACAGCTGCTCCACGCGTTCCCTCCCGACCGAATATCGATCCTTCTCCCCTTCAACTTTTCAAAGGGCTCCCGTCCGCCCCTCTGCGCATGCGCGGGTGTTCTCAAGGCGTTCGGTACTTTGCGTTTGGAAGACGATTTTTTTTTTTTTTTCGTTTTGTTTTTGGTCAAGGACGTCTTCAAGAGGATGCTGGCGGTTCTCCCGTCTGGTGGGTCCTCTCTCCAGTTGACACTCTACGAACAAGGCAGAGAAATCCACAGTAGAAGAATCAACAATTTCCTTTCAGTATTTTCAATAATGAAGATGAAAATAAAATAAAGAAGCCCCCTGTCACTCCCTCTAAAAATTGTTGGCCTACGATGACTGCAGGTATTTTGGACTGGAAAACCTTGCAAATTATTTGACAGAGGTTCAGTATTTTTGAACCCCCCCTCAATCCCCTCAATTTTTCTTGACTCTTGAGTCGTCAAAACGAGAAAAGAAAAAATGGGGTTTAAAAATTGAAGTTCACACTTATTTTCTTCAATTTCTTCACCCTTACAATGAGATTTTTGAAGTAGACAAGCTCGAACTGGTCTGGGAAACACCTCAATTGATTTGCCCTCCAAAATTAGTTGAACATCAAACCCTACTTGCCTAGATCAACAAAAACTCGAAAAAAAAACACATATTTGTACCACTATTTGGCCCATAGGGTCAAAGCTTGCTAAGTGATCGGGCTGGCTAGAGGTTAGGACCTACTAGACCCCAAGTGGAGCCCATGAGCAAAACAACGAATTTTTTAAATAGATTCTAAGCCCCGTGCAACGGGCATTGCAGATTTTGAATCTAGACCCCTTGAAACGTTAATTGACAAGGTTTGACGAGGTTTTGACTTAAGTCCCAAAATTAACTTCTAAACTGTAGAGGCAATGTTGGTTGTAAGAATCGGACAATAGGATACTGTCAAGACTTCGGTTATGGAGTAAACAAAAAAAGGATGTAATGTGCACTTGGCGACGAGGTATTGAATGAATGAATGGATATTAAAGTCTATCCGAAAAAGATACAACGAACCATAGGGCATTGTGTGGTTGGGGGAGTATTAATTTACAATTCATATTACATAACCATTTGATGTCAATGTTTCCTATATTATTTCGATTAACAAGCCTGTGTAACCTCATAAGAAAATTGTTTTTTAACCCCCTCAAAGTTGGTAAACTTGAGTTGCAAGGTGAGTAATTCTGAATCTAGAATGTCCGTCCGCTATATGGGCCCAGAAACGCCTTTGACATGTGAAAAATCCATCCTTACAGTAGGAGTATAGTTGGTCATAGCGTCTAACCCAGTGGTTCCCAACTTGGGGGCGATCGCCCCCAAGTGGACGATTTGGGTTATCAGGGGGGCGATAAATAAGTTGGGGGCGATGAGTATTCAAAGGGTGAAAAATTAAAATAGTACTGTACAGTTGAAGTTGCCGGGCAGCCATTGAAAAGGCAAAATAACACAAAGTTTTCAAACTTTCATTTTTTTTGTTCACCTTTTAACTGTGAATTTTCTTAATTCATCTTTTTTTTTTCTTAAAAAAAATTTATACATTTTAATTTTTTATTTTCTATTTTATTTAGGAGTGACCGGATAACACTGCTTTGTTGTGATTATATACAGTAATAAAATTGTTTAAAATAATAAAATTGATTTTTTATTACATTACATTTCAAATTAAAATTAGGCATACAAGGAAAAATTAAAGGGGGGGGGGGATAGGTGTTAGTCAACCTCCAGAAAGGGGCGATGGGCCACAAAAGGTTGGAAACCACTGGTCTAACCAGCCTTTCATAGAGGTATGGACCAAACACTGGTGCAAAATGTGCCAAATTCGAGTTTTTTCGAGACTTTTGCTGACATAGGGGAGTAGACTATCATTTTCATAGTGGTTTTGAATGTAAAATCGTCTGGGATAGGTTCCTAATCAGTAAAAATGTACCTATAACAAATAATCGAAATTTCTGAACCTATGAGTGACCCCACATAATCACAATGACACAAGCGATCACGCATTATTCAAAAAATAATAAATCCATGTGTCCAGAATGATTCCGTAATCTACATCTATACTCAAAAGCGAAAATCCATCATTCGGAAATGATTCTTGAATTTTAATGGATTATTGTATACATGAAATAAAATTCTAGGTGCCCCTTGAGTAAAAAAAACTTTTTTTTGCCATATTCGAGATAAGTAGTGTGGACCTCAATTTTTCAGTACTATAAATTATACTGCTGCTAAAAATATGTACCTAATTCTATTTATAAAAAGTGTATCAATTACGGACCAGAATATTCTAAATATGTGCTTTAAATTGTGATTAAAATTTTACAAAAAACCTAACAAAAAATACAGTCACAATTTTAAAATTAGTTCTCGAAGCAGAATATTTTGAGCAGAAAGATAGTTTTACCATGAACTTGAAGATAACGAATACTTAACATGTGTTCAAACGAACGAAATGAATTTCCCCCATTGTTTTGGTTTTTATTCAATAATAAACCATTGTAATCGCTCTGGATTCATCCCCCCTGAAAATTTCATGGTTTACGTTTCAAAGGGTGTAGAATCCGAATCTGCAATAAAATAATAAACCAAATTTTAAATATGTTGGTCTGACGAAATTGTGATTAAAGTGCCCTTTAGGGCTGTCAAAGTTCTGTAAAAAAACCTCAAAACAAGTCGAACAAAAAATTTACCTATTTGAAGTACCATGATGATTTTCGAAATTCCCGATTAGATTTATTAAATTTGCGTATTTTGGTTTATTATTGTTTGGTTGAAGCATTCTGATATGTATGAAACGCTGATAATATATCGGTAAATATTCAATACTATCACTGGGGTAAATTATTCTTTCACTGGGGTTTATTATTCAATGAATTTGACGATAACAAATACTTACCATGTGCTCAAACGAACGAAATGAATTCATCCCTTCCAAAACACCTATTTGTTTAATCTGTTTTTAGTCATAAAACCTTGTTTTGGGTTTATTAAATTATGAGTGTTTCATATATATTTTGAATTTTTTACGCTGAATTCAATGTTATATCCTCCAGTGAAAGAATTAATTAATTTTTGGGAAATTAAACCTTGTTTTTTAAAGGTGAAACTAAGGTAGTTGAATTTGAAGTCAAATTTCAAAATTATGGTCCTAATATTGAATAAGTCTTCAGCCCATTTCGGAAGTGAAGTAGGAATCAACTCTCTAATATATTGTTTATGAAAAATCAAAGGTTTCTGTTTAATATAACCAATTTAGTTCCAGTTTATCTCATTCAATCCAAATTTTGCACTTGACCCATATCGTTAGTGAATTATCAATTTGTACAGGTGGGTGGGTTCACATTTTCAAGATAAAATTCTGGAGGGGTTCATGGTGGCAGGATATTTTCTTGGCTACAACGGAAAGAAATATGAGTGGAATATAAATGCGATAGGTGAATCTAATTTTTCTAGGAATCTGAACAGACAGGAAAGTAGCTGGCGATCCCTCCTTTTTTTAAGCCATATCGAAGCATGGAGGGCTGAAGATGAGTCAATGTAGGACAGGGAGTTATCCATCAAGAATGCAGATCGCGGTGGAGTGGGGTTACCACATTGTTCACTTAGATTTCATATGAAGATCCAAGGCAGTTTGATGCAGAATTTGGAGAAGTGGTCCAAACATGATAGACAACAACGCTGCTCGTTCCCACCTGAGTTTGTGGTTTATATTTCGCCAGACCTTCGTTGTTGGTCAACCCCCATTTCACCGCAAATAAAAATACATTTTATCTGCGATTCCAGCAGTTACAAATGAAGTTGGACAAGGTCCACAAAACCCTGCAACGGAAGATGCTCTGGGTCGGGACGGGGTTAGCATATTAATGGCTCCATTGATCCGCAGAAACACCTCGAGGCAACGCTGCGGCATGGGAGAGAATCACAATGAATTCACGGGGGTATCATTAAACTTGAATAGCGGTGGGTGAGGAGGACAGAATGGCTTGTCAGAGCTGTTTCCAATGATCCCTTCCTTTCAAAATCGATGACAAGGTTTCTGTCGGTTCGGCCGTAGGGTTTTGGGACTAGAGGGGGGACTGTGCCGAAACGGAAACTCGAGATGGCATCACTTTGTCTACCTTCACTGTTCGAGACCAGGTTGTCAACAATCATAAATAGGCCCTAATGGCCCTCCATCAAAACGGTGAAGTGAATAATGATGATCCGTGGGGCGTTAGATTGACTGATAATAAGGGTACACTTCATCTAGGAGATTTTATTACTCGTTATCAAATCCCACGTCTGTCGATTACAGATCGTAAACAATAATCATTCGACATTATGTACCTACCTGATTCAAACTACCTCCCAACCTCATTTTGGTAAACTATTTACGACTTCAAAAGCTTTTCACAATTTACAAAATAATTTCTGATAGATTATCAGTACTCCAATATCATTAAGCGGTTCCAAAACTTGCGTTAACCCTAAAAGGACTTACGTGAAAATCAAGTAATTAGGACGCCAGGAAATCACACTTTAAAATGGTATTGAACCAAAAGAACGAAGTAGTTATCTTCATCAAAAGTGGTGTAAAACCGTTGTAAATGCAGAACCCAACTCTATTCATAGGTATTTCGTAAAATTCGACATAGTACACAAAGTAAGTACCTCAAGGTAAGTTCACGTTTCTATCAATGTAAATTTCCCCATTGAAGGAAAATGTCCCCAAATGAAATGAAACAAATGAAAATTTGTTTTTCTAGCTTTCTGAATTGTGAGACTATTTTTACGGTTTTGATGATTTTCTGTCGATGTTTTCATTGCTCCTCGACCGTTGCTTTTTATGAAAAACTCATTATCCTTATTACGGATGTATCCCTAGGTAATCACATATAAAGAGAATGTGGAAAAACAACGGGAATCAGCGTGAAAAACTATTTTAATGAATTCTTAGTTTAATATTAACTATTGCCTTCTTTCAAACAACAAAAGTAGATTAGTAGAAATGTTGACGGGTATAATTGTTTGCAAAGTTGACCAGGAATTTCGTTTCATTACCCATATTGTCATTGATTGCAAAGAATATCTTGCAGTGATTGAGAAGCAATGCTCTCAATAATTCCAAATCATCCAATGCAATGGATCAGAGCACGGAGTAACAAATCCACGTTTAAAGACACTGATATAACAGAATGTCAGACACGAATGTGTGCATTAGCTGATTTATAAAGTGTCCTGTCTTTTATGTGTGGAAGGAGGAAACTCAGGTGAGCTTAAGGGTCAACAACCATCGATCATCCTTGGTTAGTTCTGTTGAAGAGCTCCCTGTAAGCCGCCACGCCTCAACACCTAACTCGTTATTTGTCTATTGTTCTAGCATCAATATCCCTAACAAAATGAAGAGAATGCTTCTAGGATTGGAGGGAACGAATAATAGTGTTTTGTACCTAACAATCTTCCAGATCTCAACATTCCTTTGTGAAACGATATTGAAAGTAAAGGAACTCATCAGATGATGTTGAAAACATATTCCTGAAATTCATCAAATTACTCTTCCAAGTCTAGATACCTATCAATGGGCAGCGGGAGCTTTGTTTTCACTTTCGAGGGATTCAGCTTTTGTCTTCAAAATCAAAATTTCTGGTCGCATTTTTCGTTGTATGTCAGTATGTCAGAGCTTATGTCTGTCTTTGTATCCAAAGATCCATGTAACAAGAATTTGATCACATTTTCAGTTAATGTTTGAATTAGATAATAGATTGTCCCGTATGAGTCTAATCGCTCAAAAATTGATACAGTAGTCTGCGCATGCGCAAACAAAACATTCACCAAACATTTTGTCAAGGTCTGGTATTCCGATCTCGTTCAAATTCGGAGGATAGTCGGAGAATATAATGTGGTAACATCATAATATTATTAATTTCAACACTATCATCATTCTTTCCGATGCAGGAACATGTCACTCGGCACTTCTATCCTGTGAATCGTGGTAGAAAGCTTATATTCTACATCGTTCGAGACTATCTGAGTCATTTTTAAGAACTACATGCAAACAATTTCTTCATTTGTTTAAAAATAGTTCGTTCAAAATGTTGCCATTATACGATCACTAGGGTAGAAGTATGGAGGCTTTAAGAACAACTCATCTGGTCTGCAAGCCAGGCACTTCCAATATTAAGTCCTAAGAAGACATCATACCGAATTTCAGTCTCATACGGTTAGTATGGTTAGAATTTCGCTTTTCGGATCCACTCATCTGAATCCAGACCCTTGCATTTTCAAGTATAATTCCTAAATAGAGATCATATCAAAGCTTCAGAAGCAACTCAACTAACCACGACATCATTATGCCTTAAGTTTAGGTTGGAGTCTAAATGCTAAGTCGCAGACAACTGAGAAATCAGTTTTCAGAAATTAGAACGCATTTAGCGATGCTATTTAAGCATAGAACTAAGTGTTAGAAGCTACTCAGCTGTTCTGTACCCTTTACACCTTCAAGATTACGTCTTATTATTCAAGATTATACAGAAAATTACATGTACTTAGCTATGGATCGGTTGTAATTAAAAATCAATGTATAACTTCGTTAAACTTTATTCCAGCTGAAAAAAAAGGCACACAGTTTTTTTCGAAAACCCCAAGTTAAATACATTCCCATGTCCAAAATCATAGCTTTTTCTTCAAAACTACTCAACTGAATTTAATGAAACCTAGTACTTTTTTTCGTATTTTATTTATTGCAACTGATTGTAGGATACATCATCTAGCAATATTTTATCTCATAAATAAACACGATGTACAGGGTGAGATTCCAAAAAACCAACCCTTCAGAGAACACACTGTTAACTGGAACACACTTCACTATAACTTTCACAGCACAATCAGGTCCACTGGCTTGTTACGGTTGAGGCGCCGCAGTTCTCTTTCGTTGTCCAAAACGTTGAGCACCTCCGGGTTCTTGTGCTGGTGGAGGCGTTTTTCGTGCTTCTGGGCGTATTTTATGATGATTTCGTTGATTGTTTCCATCCTTAGGTCACGATAAATGTCCTCATTTCGCACATACCAGGGGGCACCAACTATACATCTCAGGATTTTGTTCTGACAAGTTTGTATTTTCTTTACGTTGTCTTTTTGGCACAGCCCCACAGTTGAATCCCCAAAACCAACTACTAAAATCACTTTTGCGGTCTAGATGGGATTGCATTCTCGGCATCACTTCCTGCCAATAACAAACAGTAAGGTCAAATGCCTGAAATATTACAAAATCAGAATACCAAAAGCATTCATGTTCGTTTTTTAAAGATATCCATTCAACGAATTGAATGAAACCGCTCGGACTTCAGGACCAACATTCGCTCAAACCAAGGGCTACAATTGGCAGAAAAAATTAACGTAACACGATTGTTAATTGTTCAATGTTAAAGCTGACTAATTTCTGTGGATTTCATGAGTTTCAGTTTCATTCAACTGAAGGAAATATTATATCGAGAGCGTAAACGGGTTAAATCAGTCGGCAAAACGTTCAATTTACTCGGCAAAAGGTTTAATTCGTTTGGAAAGAGGTTTAGTTCGAGCGGGAGTTTATTCAGACGTTTTTATTCATTGGGACGCTGTAGAGAAGTGGAATGAGCATCCAGAATCATTTACTGTGTTTTTACGCTACCGCTGCAAATTAGTACATAGAGGTTTATTATTTTTTAATAGGTGTCCTTTCCACGCTGAACTTTGTGTCTGCTGCAACTGGATACTGGTTGTGGTACCATACGACCTTGTAACTACTGTGACGAATGATGAAATACCGTGATGAAATAAAACATCGGCAGTTTACTTGTAACCTCTTTACGGAATGTAAAACTGATCGGACACCCTGTATAGTATACTGTCTATTAATAAATACTAAACAAAAAACAGTACAATCGTCCTTAAAAATCAAAGTGCAGTTGGATTCTCTTGGTTGACAACAAAGATTCATTATTGAAAACTAATAAACCAAAACCTCTAATCGATTATTTAATTAAAAACCATCAAACCTAGGTAACTACATAATTTATTGCTCATAAACTTCGAATAAAACGAGGGGTTTTACGTAGGTCACGACGGGATTACGGTTTATTTGAGCGACGTTCATTCAACAGCCAAGTCACAGATGCCGTAAAGAAAGGGGCGAGGGAGGGGGTACCTGTTTAATTTTAAATTATGCCATCGCATTATGCATTCAAGCCTTCCCCCACCCCCCGGTGCCCCCTAATTGCTTTACTTTTGTAATTAGAGGTTGACGCGTGTATAGCCGAGTCGGCCGCACCCCCCCTCACCCATCGCCCTCGTTTTAAAATATTACGAAACGGGGTGGAATTAGCATTTCAATAAGAGGAAAATCTCGTCGGGTGGTGATTTTCATTTCCTGGGTGCCGGACGGTGACTGAAAGCGGTGAGTTAGATTGCAGCGTGTGTCCGCTAATTATGGTGATGACATTCGGAGAGTGTGTGCTCGGAGTAGTCAGAACTATGCTCTGTTTATGTTTGCACTAAATAATAATTCTGAAAATTCTGTATGATAGGCAACTTAACTCTCTTGTCACATGTCGATTTTAACATAATGAAAACTGACTGGTATATACTCCAACCTGTACTAAATATCGGTATCTTGATCTGAACCGTTTGCTGGGTTGTGCGGACACCGATAAAGCCACCAATAGCACATAAGGCACATGGTAGATGCTCATAATAAGAATGTGGTTATAACACTTTTGTATTTTGGCTCAATTCTAGACAATTCATTGTGACGAGTTGATCACATTACTGCAAAAGGCTGTCTTGTGTGAGCTTCGACATCTAGTAACCCGCTTTGTTGTGTTTTGAATTTCCTTTGAGTTGTGTCGACACAAAAGGCTACCAGTTGCATACCAGGCTACCAAGGTGGCTGCTTAAAACTATAACGTGACAATCAAACGTCTGCATTCTCGGTTCAATTCGAGACCCTGGATAGCTCGATCACTGTATAGCTTGGCATGGACGTCAAAACCTACTAATTCACCGTAACCTGGATTGAACCATTCAGTTAGTTCTGTTGATGCACATAAGGCCAACAGTAACGCACGAGGCAAACATTGTGGCTGGGTCGAATTAGAACCTGGTTATCTGAAATCCGTATTTTTGCTCAATTCTAGACACTCGCTGTGAGGTGTCGATTGGATCCCTGCAAAGACTAACTGGTAAGAGCTTTACCTTTTGTAACCCGCTTGACTATGATCTGAAATACTGAGGTAGCTGTGTAGACTCTAAATGCTACCAGCTGCACACCACGATATCATGTTGGTTGCTTAAATTATAACGTCTGTATTATCGGGTCGATTCGAAGCCCTCAGATCCACATAGCGATGGTATCGCTAGGTAGTCTGGAATAAACCAAAACCTCTACCAACTCTCCCTAATCTGACCTGAACCATTTGTTGAGTTCTGTTTAGACCTAAACCACCAACTACACACTAGCTTACCATGATGGCTTCCCGTAGTTAGGATGTGGTTGACATGTTCGTATTCCCACTTCCTTTCATTACCCTCATTGTGTCGATTGGATCACCCTGAAGATGGTCTGGCATGAGCTTTCACAGCTAGTAACCCTCTAAAAAGCTACCTGAACCGTTCAGTGAGTCACGTTGACTCGCAATGTCTCCTGTGCACACCAAACTACTTCTAAGTGGAATTTGATATAATCAGTAGAATTTGAATGTCACATGTCCGCATTCTCGGCTCAATTCTAAATCTCTCATCGTGACGTGTCATTTTGATCCCTGTGACGATAACCTGGCATGTGACACACACAATGTTGTACACTTGACTACCATGGTCGCTGCTCAGTATTAGATCTTGGATGACACGTTCACATTCCTGGCTCAATTCGAAACTCTCTTTGTCGCCAGTCGATTGGGTCCCCTCGAAGACTTTCTCGCGTGAACTTAAACCTCTAGTAACCATTTATATCGTGAATTGATCCTATTGGTGAGTTGGATGGTCACCCACGTTGGATGCTCAATTTCACCCACCGCTACAATAGCCATTAGAGCAGTGCTTTTCAAGCATGTTCAGCCGATATCAGCTAATTATAGACACCAGTACAGTGAACTCCTAAAATCAAAATAACGATTCCATACTAATATCGGTTCAAAAGCATGGGTACGTTGAAAGTACTGAAAAACCCATATATTTTTCATTTTTCTTTCTTTTAAAAGATAAAAAGATACTGCAGCGGGACCATGATGTGCAAAAACAAGATAATAACTGCTAAAACTTCGTAGAAAAATTTGAATCGTTTTTGGATTTTTCGCATATTGAAACATAAGCCGGCATATTTTTCATTATTGAAAATAATCAACCAAAACAGTATGTGCCCTCGTCGTGGCAAGTATCGTTCGTCCACACTCGTCATTATCATTTCGGTGAAGATGTATTTTACATGATCAAATACTGTGTAATGCGCAGTTTTTGCTGAGTAAAATGAATAAGTAAATACTCTCTTTACTTCCTTTGCCTCGTGAAATCTTGAACAGGAAAGAAAATATACGGATGCATAACTCAATGTTTTACCGAATCATCACTGATCGGGGAGGATCCCGGTAAAGTGACTCTTAAAAAGAGGCCGCCACGGGGGAAGCAGATGGCCCATCGTCATCGCCCTTATTTACACTAGAGATGGAGATGGATATGGAGCGAGGCTAAGTCGTAAAAAGTGATTTCTCAGCTCCCACGGGGGTTCTGTGGGCCATCGAGCCGTTCCTTCACCTTTCAGATATGGTTCCGAGCCGGTATAAATAGGATTCGAGGCGTAAGCGTTTTTCCCCGTTAATAATTTAAATGGTCCGTTTCTTAAGTGAGCCCGTTAAGATTTAGCTGCTCGTGCATTTTTACTAGATGAGAGGATGTTGCTGGCGCATAGTGGTTTTCCAATTTAGTTCGTAAAAAAGTCGAGATTTTCGTTAGTTTGTTTAAGTCTGACGCCGGTCAGAATCTTCTAACCGATGTAGAGGGAAGAAAAAACAAAAATGAAGTACAAAAGGCAACCTTACATAGATCTGTGGATGGAGGCGCATCTTCAAGCGAGCTGTTGAAGTGATTAAACCGTCATCAATGGCTGTTCTTTACCAGATTTCTAGTAAGCTTGATATTCTTCTCCATCCCACTTGTACCCAACCCGATTTACACTTCTAAATAATGTCATTAATCCTAAAATCGCCACAACTAGATCCTCTCGCAGTCCCTTGTACCTCCTTCATCTGATTTTTAATCTTCTTCTTCCTCCCACCATGAGACTCCCCATGTATCACTCTCGAAACATATATAAGCGTATGGTATTTACCCGGTTAATCAAAGTGGACTACAGTGACTATGAAGCTGAGGAGCGTTTATTTGTAGATTTGAAGAGCGTTGTTCTTATCTTTTGATTATTGTAATCTTATTATCCAAATACGTAACCTCAAAGAAATTAATTCGTTGTAGTACATTAATTGTAGTACATTAACGACTCTAGCTCGTCACCACTGGTGTACCTACGGCGAGCAATATTATTCTGATGTTTCTATGCATCAAATTCTTCTTCCTTTGTTTTTTAAGAATACAAATTCCTTTCTTTCTCTTCTCTCTCTCTATATATATTTTCTTCATAGAACGTACGAATAAGAATGTGTGTGAGTTTACTTATCCGCAAGTGGTTTTGTTTCTCCCACTGAAGCAAAGCTTTTTTTAGATGAGGGAACCCAATTAGAATTGATTGCAGATTGTTGACAACTCAAACGTGAGAAAAACAATAATTGTATGCAAATGCGTTTTGAACTATTTCAAGTCCGAATCTCTTTTTGGTTTATTATTAAATAATAAACCATTTTAATCGCTCTTGAAAAAAAAATGCAATAGTGTCACATAAAAAATGATTGTTATTGATATACTTAAAAGTATATTGTCCTCATATTGAGCTAATAGTGTGTTCATTCCATGTGTTACAGGTAGGTCGTCACTCTATTCAAGCTTGTTCTCACAACGGTTGTTGGCCCGTATCAATCAGGTAAACTATGAATTACCATATAAAATATGTCCTGAGATTTAGTTTATGGTCAAATTGGCTTCGTAATATATATCGTACATCTTCAAACTATACCAATGTTACCTTATTCACTGCCAAAATCCATCCATAGCATCGATGACCTGAATTGAGACAAACAACAAAAATAACACCCATGAGACCAAATGGAGAACATTCCGGAAGAGTGTGAACCCCCACAGGGTATATTTTGAGCCGATTTCCAAAAGATAGAGTTGAGCTAGTGCAATTGCGCCCTGTTCTTAGAAAAGAATATAATGTTTCACGTGTTCCCCTTAGAAATTCTGAAACCTTTTTGATTCCATTTTTACATCTTGGACTGTGCTCATTGTGCTATAGATAGTAGGTACCCTGGTGTTCAAAAAATCAATACTCAACTATGCATCAAAATATTACAGGATATGAAACAGTTCAATGATTTATACGATCACGTTAAAGATACAATTAACCTATTTCCGAATTTACCGGTGGTAGCGGAAACTTTCGAGGGAGGACACATTTTTTCTCAAATTTAAAATTCCCATTGGCATTTCAATTTTTGGACCATCCTAGACAACTTTCGTTTATTGTCTGTCTGTGTGTGTATCGTTTGTCCGTAGATCCTAGAAACATACTTTATTGCTAATGCTATTTTCAGGAAATGTGCTGGTTAAGGTTTATATTCTTCCTATGAATGGCCCCCTCTTAATAATGAACATTTCAGAAATAATGTGAAATCGACCAATCATCATTTCCTCAGGTTCTAGCACTTAATCCCTCTCACATTTGAAGCATAGTTGGAGAAAAACGGCATAAAAATCTCATATGAATTTCCACTCGATTGTATCATCAGTAGGCGGTGTACATACGGGAACTTGAAATTCGGGTTATGCTGCAGATGTTTCCTTATGAATTACCAACATCACCCAAAAATCAATACTTCACTCTTCGAATGAGCAAAAATTCGTTTCATATCAATCTCACCGATTATAGTCGTCAGGTCTTGGTGTAATTTGGACAGGTGGAAAAAGACAATTTAACCATCTCAAACCAATTTCAACACAACCGTTGTTTATGGACTAAAAAAATGTATTCTTTTCATCTGTATTTTTTGCCAAGGATCTGAAATGTGGGTAACGAACACTAACTTTGTTTTTTCAAATGAGAACCTTCATTATTTATTGCAGATTCGAATTCTGCGTTCGAATTCATGGAAATTTAACGCCTCAATTGATTTTTTCATAGAGCGCAACCCACTCAAAAATGAGCGACTGGATCGTTGTGAAACAATATACTATACATTTTTTGGGGTTCCTTACAATTCTTAAATGACGTATCTGTTCATATTATTGGTAAAAGGAAGTTATGTGCTACATCCAATTTAACTGACTTCTTATGTTGTTAATATCAAGTCAGCATTCAGTGGAATGACACGCGATTAGCGAGAGGTCCGTTGGTTCGAAAGCTACGCGGCTACCAATCGGCTAATCATTTGAGACATCTACGGTGGTGGTCTGAGTGGCGCGTGGGTGACGGCTAAAGCCGTAATAGGTCGCTGCAAGGCCTCCAGATGATAATCTTCCCAGACCGGCGATACCTCAACCGCTCGGATATGAAGGGAAACACGGCGGGTTCGCGGGCTGTCTGCCCACCATCTGTCTCGATCCAACCTCGGGAACTGACTCATCTACACGGAGTGAAAAAGAGCTCCTTGGATGAATCCTGACTCCGGACTGAAGAATAATTTGAATCGAAAATCACGTACGGGACGAGAAAGACTTCGTAATCTCACTTCACTTTAATCATATCTTAGGGTTTGATTTAAACAACTTTTGAAATGTTTTGGATTGTTATTTTCAAACATGAATTGAAGACCAAAAATTAAAGAAAACACTAAAAGTACCAACAAATAAAAATTCAACGTCAAACTTCGATGATGCCAAGCCTGATAAAATGAGAAACTCTAAAAATGCCAAATTTAGCTATCGCGATAAAATTTTCTAATTCGCGTCTAGAAAAACACAGACTTTTTACAAAAAATGTAGCATATTTCCACGAAATTGACGACTGTAAACGTTAAATCAATCTTGACGGTACAGTAATTATCAGTAACAGAACAATAACTGAACATACACAGAGGGAACAACGGTTACGTAGTGACAAGTGAAAGGCAGCTTCAAAACCATTGTCAAGAGGGGGGGGGGGGGGGAGAACATTCAATCATGTGGTTTCTGAGTGAAAGGAGATGCAATTCTATTGGTCGAGAAGGTAAAAGGGGATACAACAAACAATATGGAGTTTGGAGAGTCGGGAAAGCAGATAAAGTATCACGACACAAATGAGGAAGTATATCAATTAAAAGGCAAATATATTTCAGAAAGGAACTTATTTATTTATTTTCTATGGAATAAACACAGATTGCACAGGTGTCAAAACTGATCATTGACTAAGAGGCCAAAAGGAGTAAAATGGAAAATGGTGCAACTACCAGTAAAGATCATAATTCTTTTTCACGCTTTCCTGAAACATTTCCTATTTTGTAGTCTCGGCGTTTCAATTTCTAGTCCTCAATTCGTTGGTCTCCGATCAAAATTTGTTGGTCTGCTTTTCAAGAGGCTTAGTTTCGAAAAATCAAATTAAAAAAAAAATATAACCGAAGTCGAATAGTGCTGCGAAATTGAAAACTGGTGTCATCAATAATTTGATAATTATTTCTATATTAGGTAGCCCTTCTAAATTATAAAGTATTCTACTCCGTAGACTTAGCAGGCACGTTCAGGAAGAAAATAAACTCCTTGTAAATCAGCAGGACCCTTCCCAATCTCCTATCTAACGGGACGATTGAGTGATGGACGAAAGATTTGAATTTCAACCTTCCAACTTATTCAGAGATCCAATAAAGATTTCTTGAAAGGGTGCCAACGAATGAATTTCCAGCTGTCAGGTGACATCACTCAATATATCTATTAAAATCAGCAGAAAGACACGATTTTTTTCAATTTATTAGATGATTTTATTGATTCTTTACATTTTGAGTCTAAAAAGTTGATTTCGGGGTCGATCGATTATGATGATGATGTTAGGGGCACATCTTCGGTCTGTGGATGATTTTTTCACAGGGGTTTCCCAGTCTTTGCTTCAATAGTTTCAGAGCGAACCTTCTGACGTTGGATGGACAGGTTTTAAAAATATTTTGTATTCTCTTGTTGGGTGAAAAAACGCTGCAAACTCTTTCACTGGGGTTTATTATTCAATGATTCATGATTTGAATTTCTACTAAGCATTGGAGTGTACGTGTTTCACAGGTGATAGAGCGATTATTGAATTTCAGGAGATATGCATATAGATCAACTGATTATCATCCAAAATGCCTTCAGAATCAATTTAAGTGTCCTGAAATTCAATAATCGCTATCACCTGTGAAACACGAACACTCCAAAGCTTAATAGAAATTCAAATCATGAATCATTGAAAATGAACCCCAGTGAAAGAATTTGCAGCGATTTTTTTTTTTTAGACGTTTTATGAATCGGAAAAATATTTATTCTGAAAATTTTGAAATTTCAATAATCGCATGTATCAGAATGTCAACCCGTGTATCGGCTATAAACCCTTTTAGGAGTTCACTCCAGTATCCACATACACTACATCACTAGGTTACTACGATCAAACAAACAAATAAACAAAAAAAAGCTCTTGTGTTTGTTTTGATCGCAGTAACCTAGTGATGTAGTGAATGTGGATGCAAATGTTGGCACCATAAATCGGGCCATACATCGGGAATGGTTGAGATGACCTGGGGGTTTTCGAATGGAAATTTTGTATTCAAATTGTACGGCTGGAAAAAAACTTGAGACTACGAATCGTAAAACGTAAACCAACAATTGGAGGCGGTTAGATGTTAAGATTCATTATTAGAAGAATCTTCTAATTCCTTATACCTGATTACACAGTTTATATCTGATATAAACCATAAACGAGAACTTAATCAAGGAAATCGATGTTGACCTTTGGACCTGGAGTTCATCCGGGTTCATTCTCAACAAACTGTGGGTCGTTTTCCCAAATTGATTTGGCCTCAAACAATTTTCAACTGGTTTGTCATGACAATATTATGGCTGAGGGTCAGTGTAAATGTCACGTTACGAAAAATGCCAACGTTTTGTGAGTGGTATATGAGGAACAACATTTACCTTAATTTCAACATTATCAACCAAGGGTTCAGGAATGTCATGCGGGCAGGAAATCTCCCAAACGGCTGGAGCAAAAGATCTGAAATTTTCAGGAAAAATCCATGTTGGTCCGACAACGCCCCAATTCTTGAGCCAGCTCTCTCACTTAATTTAAAGTGCCCTTTAAGGGTTGTCAATTTTGTAAAATCCCTAAAAACCTCAAAAAAAAAGTCAAGGCGGCCTAAATTTGGACTCTTTTTGAAGAAATTTCCATGAGGAATCGAATGAGCCTCTCCCCAGGTCTGTAGCTTAAACCATTCCCGATGTATGGCCCGATTTATGGTGCCAACATTTGCGTTATTTTGGTTTATTATTGTTTTTGTTTTATTGCAGTAACCTAGTGATGTAGTGAATGTGGATACTGGAGTGAACTCCTAAAAGGATTTGTGCCCGATACACGGGTTGAAGCATTGTGATATGCATGCTCCGTCTTACGAAATTTAAAATTTTCAAATAGAATATTTTTCCACTGTAATTGCTCTTGAAAAAAACGCTGCAAATTCTTTCACTGGTTTTTATTATTCAATGATTCATGATTTGAAATTCTAGTAAGCTTTGGGGTATGCGTGTTTCACAGGTGATAAAGCGATTATTGAATTTCAGGAGGCACATAAATATGATATGATTGTGATATGCATAAAACGCTTTTTGATGCAAATTAATAGAAAAAAAATTTCTTCACTTATCCGCTTCCACCCTGTATATACCAGTATGGTCGACGTCGTTGGACTGATGGCAGAGCGTGTGCATGCACAGGGATGTCTTATTTTGTATCTTAGCTCATAATGGAAAATATGTATTGCAACTTCAGTTAGCATGCAGCCATTTCGGCTCGTACTTTGCTCTTCAGCTAATTCCATACATCCACAATAAGCAAGGAACCGAAGGTGTCCACCTCCCTTCTCCGTCGTTATTTTAATTTTAACCAACAACTCATTAGTCCTCACAGATGTAGATTCCGTGTCTTGTTTCTTCCAAATCCTCGATGCCTCGGTCCCTCTTCAAGCCCCGAGAGGCAATATCCGTCCTAGACAGACGATCTAAGCCGCTAACCGATGACGTTGCCCTGAAACAAAAGAAATGGAAGGGAGAACCTTTTGTAATGCAGTGGCTCTCCAAACCACTCAAAAACTCTCTCCCATTGTGCCGGGCGTATTGTAAGGTGTACTGCCGTACTATTGTGGCCGCGGACTCATTTCGCCTCCGAGTAATAACCGCCAGAGATCCTTGAATAGCGAGGCTCCTCTTTTGCCGGCCTTTCTTGGAGTTCCATTTGTTATGGTAACAAATAGCGACGACGAAAATATCATATTATTGTTATAATAAGATGTCATTCTCGTCGGCCTGTTATGCAATCCAGCCGTTTAGAAGAAGAAAACAGAAGTCAAATAAAGAACGTCGCCTATTCCCACGAAATGAGTTATTTACAATATCTCGTTGGTTAGGTCATCATCACAGATGAGATTTCCTCGTATTTCCATTGAACGTTTAAAACGATTTGGAGTCAATTTTGATCATTTTTATTTTTTCTTAAATTTTTTCAGTTAATTACTCATTTTTATTAAAATTTAGTGCCTTACAACATATTTCTAAACTTAAGGAGATATATTTTGAGAAATTTTCTCTCCTCAACCGGTGGTGACGAGGTGGGGCACTTGGTTCTGAATACTAAAGCGAAAACTATGATAAAATAAAGAGCATTATTACAAAAATGCATGAACATGCAGCGATTCCACAAGCTCGGCGAATGATGATGATAACACTAACTGATGATGTTTCAATCCTATTTGTTAGATAGTTCAATTGGCCTTTATCGATAATGATTGATTAGTGAGTGAGGTGGTGTTAATGGAAATGATAGCGCCCATACCACTGCCAAACTCCCAGGAACTTGGAGATTGATTACAATCCTTCATTAGCTCTCGATTCTCCAATCAGGCAGTGCAAAAGTTCTGCGGAAACCACCTGAACTGTAGGTCATAGCGTAACCATTTTATGTATGTGTGCTGTTTCATTGATCGCCAGTTTCATTTTCCTATTTATTTACATCTCGTCGTTTAGCGCACTACATAGAATAAAAATTACATTTATCTAAATGGTTATTCATATTTAGTTGGTAAATGTAAAGTGGAGTGGAAATATAATGGGTGTATGGGTCAGCATTGCAGACAAAGTTATCTTAGTATACTTTTGTCAATAGGTAACCACCTACTGTGTCACCAGCCTCTCTCGCTTACTTACTTTTTCTCTCTATTATTCCAGATCATAAATGGATATCTAAGTAATATCTGCAACATTGTCGGTAACGTTTGGTTTTTAAATCATGACACGTTCACGAATACTCAAGTAGGTACTTCAAAATATGATTTATCCGTTTTAGACCAATAGTAGAAAGGCCAAATATCGAAAAGCTCTCTTTTTCATCATACATTTCCGTAGTATGCCTCCCGTTCGTACTTACCATAATTTTGTTCAACCACAAAATGTGTTCAATTCCCAGATTAGCTGTCTTAATATTTTTAAGGAGTATTGAGGGTGCTCTTCCATCTTACAGGGAAGGGTTAATCCACAAAACTTAGACGTGAACGAATAGAGAGGTTACTTCACTGATATGTGAGAACTTGACTTTGTTGTGGTGGTACCTCTGTTCTCCCTCTCAGCTAACTGGTCATCAACTGAAGATTAATAAACAGACCGAAATTGTTGAGAGGTACTGATGATGGATTAAGTTCATGCTCACATTGGCTGCTGATAGATTTGGCTGGATAAACAAATCTGTGTGTACATCACCTTCCCTGCATTTTAGGAGACTATAGTTAAGCTTGAATCCGCAGGTGTCTTCGGTTGACAATATGCGACTCGCACGTTGGATACCACCCAAGGAGAAGTCAGGAAGGAAATAAAAAAAAGAAAATCTTTGCTTTGTACAAAAATGGTGGATGGAATGATATTATTCTGATCTCTGATGTATTTAATTAATAAACCTCTTTTGGATGATATTGAAAGACACTCACATTTCGAACTTGCTGCTCCTTCTGATATCTCCAATTTCATAAAAGTACTTCTGCGCAGTTGATGTTGAACGGTATTTTACCAAGTGTGTGAGGGTGATGGAAAGGTATAGTTGCCCCTTCCGAGGAGGTGGATGCATAATTATGCTCCGCCACACTCAGAGGATGAATCGGACGCTTGCAGGCGACAAGGCGACAGATTCTAAAATCGGGAAGGGGCCAACTAACCATATCCATCAAAAGTGTAAATCGATTTTCCTGGATAATTGCCGTCATTTTATATTCCAAAACTTGAAAATACATGTCGTGATTAATATTTTCAACGAATAATAAATTCAACTAGTAGGGAAGTTGCGGTGGGTAGTTGGATATTGGAAGGATTTCTGATGAAGACTATAAATATTGTAAAGGCACTATTAATGGTCGTATTTCCAAAGGCACTGCGATTGCATATGACAGTGGACAGTGAAATGGAATTGTCGCAAATTAAACTAGGTAAATCGGCATATGTCCGCAGATCAGATTGAAACATTGATCAGTGGAAGCGTACGTGCAGACACTAATTTGATTTTTCTGAAACATATATTTCCTACTACCTAATGGCAAGATTTTGAGTAGTTGAAGAAAGTACTCCTTGATTCTGTTTATGATAAAAACAATCATGATTATTTGTGGAGCACGTTCAAACATACAGATAAATGCATCTCAAAAACTGACGAAATGCAGCCGTTCTTATACAATCACACATGAAGAATTTTCTTTATGGGAGTGGTCACAATTGAAATCAAGCTCACTTTTCGTTATACAGGTCTCAAAATCTGGCACGACAGACACACAGATGCTAACGACGTATTGTGGTTAGATTGAGGCCAACAGGGCTTTTTTTCCAGACCAGTTTTTCGACTGTTGCGCAAGTTGGGTCAATGGACCTCCCAACGGATCCGAATACACGATGACAGCGAGCCTTCTGGCGTGTTATGGTAATGCCGACCAAATAATCAAAACGACGACCGGGTGCAATATTAACTTTTCCTCCTGATCTCTTTAAGGTTATAAATTGAGCGTCTGGTATTGTGAATTTGAGTCAACGCATTAGACCACAACAAACCAGGTCACCTAAGGAATATTGGATTCGATTCATTCGGCTTAGTTGTCCGAACTTTCGCAGTTAATTCTTCACGCCTAAGAGGAGGTGATCAGTGCAAATCAGAAAAAAGTACCAGATTAGAAAAGAGACCACAAACTCCCTCAGTAGCATCATGTCCTAATGACACATACAGCAATAACTATTCAATATTCATGCAACCTACTTATCACAGGAAAACAAATTTTGCAAATGTCCGTTTGGTTTATTATTTTCACTCAAGAACCTTTGTTATCGACTAACAAAAAAAATTTACCCCCTCCTCCAACAAAATTTATTGGATTACATTTTAACATGCGTGGTACCCAAAAACTATTGCATTAATTTGAGTCATTATTATCATCGTTAAAAATAAAAATTTAAAAGAAAACCTTATATTTTAGGTCTGGTTTATTATTCAATAATAAACCATTGTAATCGCTCTTGAAAAAAAAAATTTCTAACCCCCCTGAAAATTTCATGGTTTACGTTTCAAAGGGTGTGGAATCCAAATCTGCAATAAAAATTTTTCCGTCCGTCCGCCGTACGCCATTTTAGTTAACCTTATGTTTTAGTTTTTATTCCGAACTAGTGGACCAGAATTGATAAATGTTGGATGGAAACTCACAAATGGAGCTCAAATTGGTCCTGAATGCTAAGCATCCTTTTGAACAACAGCATCCATGAATAGTAGAATTAATTATTGGAAATGTTTGAAAAACGAATATTTTCCCAATTGGAAAAATGTTTTTTTTTTGTTAATCGATAAAATAAATTTAAAAAAACGAATAAGTCTTAATTCTTTAGGTTTATCCGTTCGTTTTCGCAATAGCAATAAAAACGAAACATTCATGTTCACGAAATACGTGGTTGGTAAACCAGTAAAGGCAAACCATTGTGAAAATCCTGAATTAATCTAAGAAGACCGACTTGCACATAGACTTAACTTTAATGGAATTCCTTTTTCAAGAAATCAAGTTTGCTATAACTTTTGATAAATGTAACGGGGCTAGTGAAGCGCTGGTAAGTTTTTCATTTCGTTTCAATTATTTTGAATCCTAGAATAGATGCCAATGTCTATGAAGTGAAATCACAAACCAGATTATGATGTAAGTAATTAACAACGAACATTAATAACTACATATTTAGATATTGCTAGGTAGTTATCTGCAACTGGAGCGAAAATTTTTCATTTCACAGTATAAAAATTGTTTAATTTACGGAACAGGCCATCGAGCTCGTTTATTTAGTATATACGGACCATATAGTGATCTTCTTGGTAAAGCTACGAGTATATCATATAAAATTAAACCACAGATTATATAACATTACTTTAACAGTTTGCAGCGTTTTTGACAATTTAATTAAGTTCCTATTACATATGTTTAGCTATTTTACCTATCAAAGGGACTTGATTAAATACGTATCAACTGGTGTTCCATTTGCTTTCATATCAGTGATCTTTGGACGTGAAAAGATAGCGCTCAGCCGGGGGTTTGCAGTTCACTCGCCGAATATCAACTCCTTCGATAGCTCAGTTGGTAGAGCGGTGGACTGTAGTTGGCATTACGTAACAGACATCCATAGGTCGCTGGTTCAAATCCGGCTCGAAGGAATTTTTTTGGCTCAGCTCATTGTCACTTAGGGTAGGTACATAGAGTTATAGTAGTCACACTTCATACATGGTGATCACATGAAAAAAATGATGAAATTGGTAGTTACTTAGTCTTTTTTAGCTGCTTATTGGATTTTTTTAGTCGACTACAAGGATACATTATTGATAATTATAAACCAAAAGATCGAACCTGTTGATCATTATTTTTAACTGTTGGGCAAAAATATTGCCGATCTGGCACTGCGTTCGAAGATGGAACATCATTATTCAAAATAACTTTTAGTAATATATTACTTTACAATTTGGATGAAGATACGTTTTAAATGTACTTAGAACTAAGAATAATGGCACTTGGATGAAGGTAGTTACCCAATAGCAGTCCTTCTTTTAATCTCCTCATGATCACATAATACATCAATTACAAACATATTCAACAATAATAACATTAATAAAGTAACAACGATAGAGTGATAAAGAAAAATAATGTGATCTGTTGATGAATGTTGATTAAGATTATGTTTAAATCACAGTTATGACCTAATTCTTGAATTTTTGGGGTTAACATTTCATCTTTCAGATTGGAAAATTGCGTTCTTTTCTTTAATCTTGCCAGTTCGGTGACTAAGCTTTAGAGTGTGCGTGTTTCACAAGTGATAGAGCGATTATTGAATTTCAGGAGGCACACAAATATCATCAACTGATCAATCCTAATAGGTATTTTGGTTGAGAACAGATTTACGTGCTCTATGCATATCTCCTGAAATTCAATAATCGCTCTATCACCTATGAAACACGCACACTCCAAAGCTTAGTTTAAATTCAAATCATGAACGCAAGCCAATTGAATAATAAACCCCAGTGGAAGAATTTGCAGCGTTTTTTATGGTTATCAGAATGCTTCAACCCGTGTATCGGCTACAAAGCCTTTTAGGAGCTCACTCCAGTATCCACATTACTACATCACTACATCACTACGTCACTAGGTTACTGATAGCAACACAAAAACAATAATAAACCAGAATAACGCGAATATTGGCACCATAAATCGGGCCATAGATCGGGAATGGTTTGACCTACGGACCTGGGGAGGGGCTCATTCGATTCCTCGAGGAAAGTTCTTCAAAAAGAGTCCAAATTTAGGCCGCCTTGACTTTTTTGAGGTTTTCAGGGATTTTACAAAACTTTGACAACCCTTAAAGGGCACTTTAAATTAAGTGTGAGAGCTGGCTCGAGAATTGGGGCGTCGTCGGACCAACATGGATTTTCTTGAAAATTTCAGCTTTTTTGCTTCAGCAGTTTGGGAGAAATCGTGCGTACGGCGTACGGCGGACGGACGGAAAAATTTGTATTGCAGATTTGGATTCTACACGCTTTGAAACGTAAACCATGAAATTTTCAAGGGGTTTAAAATTTTTTTCAAGAGCGGTTACAATGGTTTGTTATTGAATAATAAACCAAAACAATGAAAATTCATGTGCCACACTTCAGAGTACACCATCATCCACTATTCCACAATTTTGGGGTTGCACAACTTTGCGTGTTCACTGAACCGGTTGCTCGCAATATAAAAATTGGTTGAGAGATCAAATTTTCATGAAATTTTGGGTAGAATCCGGATTTGCAATAAAAAATTGGGGTTCTTATGTAAAATAGGAATGTTAGGGTCACTTGCGCATGATTGCGCAGTTCCGTGGGGTGTGCAAATATGATATTTGAGATCCTAGCAAAAAAATATGAAGATTCAAAAAAAAGTTCCCTTTTACTCCTATTTGGACGATTTTGGGATGGAGCGGAACAACTCGTGGGACACTCGTATAAGATATTGCACAGAGAGAGATGGGAATTTATCCTATCAATGGTATAAGGGAATTGGTGCGCTTTCTCAACCTTTTCACCAATTCCTAATGTGATCACCGAACGTCAGCCTTCCATCAAGTTGTACTCCATTGTGTAATTTCACACTTCCGCTCTCGGATGCAATTATCTGGTTCAGGGTGATTGGCTCTGCTTGGAAATTCTTCTAATAGTTGAAAGTTACTGCTTTGGATTTTTTAGTATTCATCTTGATGCGCCATTCTCGGTTCCATTCCTCAATCTCGATCTCCCCTTTAGTTGCAACATTCTAACGGGATGAGCTATGAGGCCGATTTGATAAAAACTCTTTGACTAAGGGTTATACTCCTTGAACATAACATACAGTCCAGAGTATTGCCGAGTTAAACTACAAAAGTGATCTTGTATTGGCGATGAATCCCGAACAGGAGACCAAAACAGACAAGGTTGGGGTTACGCTCATAAAACACACCGAAATGACCGTGAATGAGAAAAACCGCGTCTCTCTCTCCCCACTGCGGTGAAATCGCCCCAGCGCGACGTCCTCGTAAATGGATCGAAACCCCTCGGCCTCTGTGTGGAATCAGGCGAACGTAAAACGAGTTATAAGGCCAAGTGGAAACACCTGATAAACGCTCGCGCTTATGCCGGGTTAACGGTGAGAGGATCCTCCCCGCGTTGCATTAAACACAATAATATCGCGAAATTCGACGACGACGAACCCCACGGCGCGATGGGGCCGCCCCAACACGATATCACGAGGGGATCAAGTTTACGCTTCATTTAGTGATTTGATAGTCAATGAAACCGTAATTTATGGACCATCCCTCAGAGATACAATACGTTTTTGTAGAGGATTTTATAGTTTGAGTGTATTGCCTCAAACAATCAACCTTTGTGATGCATCAAAAAGTTCCCGTAATGGATAATCGTATGAGCGGATTTCTCAAATTTTAGTACTCATCACGTTTATATTGATTTGGTTTTAAATTATACAGATTGGTCCATGGGAACCTGACGGGTTTTCGATGAATGTTACATATTTGTTTTCTGCGTGAAACGTCTATTTTTTCAAATTTTTATAGCCAGTACAATGCACTAAATATGCAAGACTCGCGACATGTTGCAAGTCTATTCGAGAACTTGGTAATCGAGCTCCAACCACGTGGACTTGTGCTCGAATCGCTCCCTTCATCTGGCCTAACGTACACGGTTTGTTTTCGTAGACACAAGATTTGAGGATATCTCACAGAAAAAAATTACATTTGGTCAAATCAGGTGAACGCGGAGGCAAGGGTATGACCTCTAACCATGAGATCAAGCGATTTGAAAACGTTCGGTCCAACACGACCATCGATATCTCTGTGAGGGGTTACCCCATGGTTACCCCTGGAACTGAATGGTTTCAGCAGGAAGTCGTAGAGTGTATAACTCATGAAGATGGACTGTAGTCACAGTCATTGTGTTACCGTTTTCCTCACAAAAATAAGGACCGATCATACTTTTGGACGACACTGCACACCACCGTACCTCAAACCCCAGTCATGATGTACGATATCCTTCCGACGGCCCCACTGCACCTTCCACCCTGAATTTTAACAATTTGTTAACCTCCAGTTCCCATGGACCATCCTGTATTCTGCTATTCAACCGCAGGCCAGTTCGCATAACCCCTGAAAATTTCATTAAAATCGCTCAAGCTCTAGCTCAATAGTTATTAATCAAGCTAACTCATTGAATTGTTTTAGTCACCATTCACGGACATGTGCATACAAATACCCATCGAGTTTAAACGAAATTAGACGGTTGGGAAATCAACGTTTCGAGGTATTCCCGTTTGCTCATGCTTACACGTTTCTAAATATCTGAGGTCAATCAAAATCACAGAAGACCATCTAGAATCCCACCTAATCTCAGATTTTTTCAAAATCAGACTGAAAGTTACTATGGTTTTGAATGACAGACACGGAATGAAAACTGATCAGTAGGTAAGCTTGAATGATATAAGGCAATTCAAAATTTTGATTTTGGAAGACAGATTCACTTTTGACTTCGTGCAAAAACACAAAGCTTTTCTTACCTTAACTTTGCTTACCTTAGTGAGGAGGCCAAAAAATGTTTAAAAAAAAATAAAAATGTATGTTTCCTGGCAGAGGAAATAACTTTAGTTTTTCATCATTCGAATTGTCAAATTGAGTTTGTAGGAATATAATCCCGCATAAATGCGAAGAAGGAAATACAAATTAGCTATTACGGAACTCCAGCTCATTCAGAATGTTTTTCAACAAATTACCCAAAATTCAAGAGCTTATTGAATTTTCTTGTAGAATATTACTTAAATTAAGGTTCCAGTTGTGAACTGTAAATTTAAACGTGAACATTACAAGTTCATGGTGCTCAATTCACTTAATAAAACGTACTCAAGTTTCCCGTGTTAAGTTTACATACTAAAACGTCGAGAACAAAGGAAACAAATTCAAAAAATGCAAAATCATTGAATAGCAGAATATTATTTAGAATATGATCGGACACCGCGTAACTGATGATTAACAAGTTCTTTGCACATAAAGTGTTTAGATTCTAAAGCAATTCCTCCTTGCGAATGTTCTGATCTCTTCTTCTGGCCTCTTTCATGGCAAAATATCGAATTACGAATACGTTTTCGGGAAATTAGGGACTAATTCATGATTTAATGGATTTTCACTTGACCGCATTGGTTGACGTTCAAACTCTATTTTCTTTATACCCAATTTAATCGTTATACCTAAAATAGTATAACGCAATTTAAGATTAGTTTACAAAAGCTGTAATTATTACGTCTTGGCTACCTTGAACTTTCTTCAATCATGCGAATCGTGAGCCTCATTTTCTTCTCCTATAAAAAAATCTTAAACTCAGAACACGGCAATGTTTGATCTTGTCTATCGGTTTTTTGCGATACTCCACTTTGTTACTATATTCAAGTTTATTTGCCAAAGCAAAGACACGAAAACGTCAAAAATTAAAATTAAAATGGACTTGGCAGTTTGTCAAAAGGTAGCTACAGTGGTGGATGGAGAAGGCGGACTGAGAGAAATTGCATGTCTCCGTCTTCTTTATCTCTAAACACTGTTAGATCCTGGATAAATATCAACAAAATATGGGAAGCTATCAGCAGTAGCAAAACACGGATATTTCATCTCGCTCTATTCGCATAGCAGGAGAAACAGCTTTCAACAAGGCATTAGTTTCTGACTTTAACATATCAGCGTTTATAGACTTGATATATTCATCCGTTCATTCGTTGAATCCTGCAAACGAATTTTAAATGTGTTCCTTTTAATCAACTTATATACGGTTTTTCGGTAAAGTAGCTCTCAGACACTCATTTGGTTGGTATGTGAGGATACTACGAACAATGGTTTGCCAGCTGATTTTAAAATGAGAAATTGTTTGTTGTCGAAAATCTGGGACGAACCGATCTGGGACATCACGGAAGGAGTAGAATGGTGGTTGATTTCGTACACTCACTTCAGATCACCCTAGGGAGTTGAAATTGGTCAGGAAATACTTCAGGGACTACAAAACACGAATGCGTTTATAGAATTGTAAAAGTATGATAGCCAACGTGAATTTTAATGACAACACACCTTTTGGGTCGAGCACAGAAAAAGATGCAATTAATTTTCTCACTGAGCGTAAGTTTTCCATTAAATGAAAGATGCAGGAGTAATAACTACTCGCAATAGTAAATTTTAGGATTGGTTAATTGATCAATTATTCGAAAATTGTTGAACGGAATCGATCGATATCATGAATTAACATTGGAAATATACCTATACAATTTCAAAAACATATTTATATAGTTTATTTTAATAGTTTTTGAGCCATTATTCATGGATATCTGTTCAAATGTCACAGAATGGACATAGACCATAGTATTTGGCAAATTCGTGTAAATGGAACACTGTGCTGCTTAATGTCACCTGACAATCAACTTTTCCCTCTCGACAACATACGTATATTGATTACTGCATTGACCGATAGCAAAACCTCGGAAGCTAAAATAATTTCCATGTTTTGTCATTGCCATGGCCTGCAACTGTGTCGAGGTTTCTATTTTCGAGTTGGTTTTTCTACCTAAAATTTAAAATTACATGAGAATTCTATCATGTTTAGTTACATCTGAAGAGCAGCAGTTAATGGTTTTTCAACCTCTGCTTGAAGTTTTTAATGTACTAACACTGAACTGCACTGGACACTTTAGTCTAGGGTCATTGTCATGGGCCAAAAAGAATGTGTTCCTGAGGGGAAAAACGGACATTTTAGAGGAAGTTGTTGTTTTGGTGGTAGCAGTGACTCACAAGCAAGTGGCCACACCTTTGAGTCGCCCTAAACGCTAGGTGGTGTGTTTTCTGATCGAGCGAGAACATCTAAAAACAGGTTAGTATTTTATTCCTTGTCATTTTAATGGCCCTGGTTTCTCACCTATAAAAAGAAAACATTTTAAAAAAGGGATCAAAATCCCTAATTGTTTCCTTGGAAGGCCGTACCGCATTGCATTTTTAAAACCCACAAAAAGTCTGCATTGGCATTGTCATGCAGGGGTAAGCACCAAAATTGTCATTGCCGGGACCGAAACCGCCACGCCATTGTTAAGACTTCTATTTATGTCGTTTAGGCCGACTTTACGCGGAGAATAACGGGATGTCTTGTATGACCAGGGAGACCAATTAAGTGATAAACATAGCAAAAGAAACACTTGAATTTTTAAAATGTCAGGACCTGCAAATTGCCCGTAGTTTGAGAATCACCCTTTTATAGCTACCAAACACGCGCCGAGAATTTCATTTTCTGAAATTTTCAACCCACCCTATATTTATACGGCTAAAATCGCGGTTGAACCGTCGTTACTCACCTATCCACTTAAATATAACCAACGCCGCACTTCAGTTGAGATCTCAAGACGAGAAACTCAACTTCGACTTGGTTTTTGCGCTCCGCCGAGCGAAACTTGTGCGATATCATCAGCCAATTGCGGCTGTCAATCTCGCGGTTTTTCCGCCTTCCCTCCCTGTCTCTAAACCGGTCTTCTCTCGTTTATTTTTTCTTCTTCCCTCTTCCATTTCCTTTTTTTAAACCCCTAGTAACGGAGGGCTCACCGCTCCAAGGGCTCCCCCTTCGGCTCGACGCCCATTAAAAATAGCTGCAACTGATTCGTCAAAACGGGAATTTCCTGGGATCATGTTTTTGCTCCGCTCTCTCTCCTTGCTAAGCGGAAGCTCACGGGGGGGTTAGTGAAATTTGCCGTGTTTATTTTATTGGTGAAGGGTCGTTACGTCGCATCATGTTGATTTAGCGTGACCCAGAACGATTTGGCTCCCACGTAAAAAGGACATGATTTTGAAAAGACATTAGTCGAGTACAATTTTTTTAATAGAATAACGTCGAGGAAGAATTGAACCGATGGATGTTCTCTCGAAGTATCAACTTTACAGGAGCGTAACATACGACCAAAGTAATACAGTTCTTGGAGTTATAATGGGAGTACAAGTGTACTTGTATTCACAAGCAACATCTCAACATAACTGCGGAACGGAAACGACTCAACATAATATGGCGATCTTGAAGCAAAAATCGACCAAAGAATAAACAGGAAGATACACTTTATCTGTTCATGACATAAACTATTTTCAATCAAAAATGGGTTAGTAGATAATTATTAGTGGCAGAAAATATGTTCACTTTCTTTGTATGTCTGTATTTACTGTCATACTACTATGAACTATTTAAGAAGGAGGTGATGGAAACGAGTTAGTAGTTCCTAGTAATGGCTGAGGAGATGTTGCCAGCAATATGCAACAGGAAGCTAAAAGGCACCAAGTTTATGCTCATGAGTTTAGTGAAAAAGCAGAAAATGATGTTCCAGACTTTCTTTGTATGTCTGTATTGAGCTACTGAAATAACACTACTACTACTACTGAGACAGCTTGTAAGAAGGAGGTGATGGAAACGAGCTAGTAGTTCCTAGTAATGGCTGAGGAGATGTTGCCAGCAATATGCAACAGGAAGCTAAAAGGCACCAAGTTTATGCTCATGAGTACTAATGTCAAGACTCGAGAAGGTGAAACGTCCCTGAGCTGAAGGATGCTCTGAAACTGGAGTTTATTGTAGTCGAACTGTTTAAAAGGGAATAACATAGGACATCCATAGCCCTTTATTTTGAAGATATACTACTGATAAATATGATCCAAGAATGAGAGGAACGTAGGAATCATACGGATCGAGAGTACTGAAGAAATGTAGTGTAATGTAAGTAAAGTAAAATAGTGAACAGTTTCAAGATGAGTTCTCACAAGTTGAAAAGGAAGGTGAGACTTTAAAGGATTCGAATATCTCATACCATGCGTGCAATCGATTATAATAGGTGTCTTACGGGATTAATTGCCATCCAAGGATCTTGAAGATTCCTCAACTGTCTACGAAAGAAAGGAAAGAAGGGCAAGTAATAAAAAAGTTACGAAATGTCTAGTTTGTAGATGATTTTGGTGTAATTAGGGAACAGATCATGATTTTGCTAGATTTTTTACGCTTTCGAAATGATTCAATGTTCTCCAAGACCAATCTCATTAAGTGTGAAGTTGCTTTTACATTGCAAACGAGACAGGTTGAAAATATCATGGTTGGTCGATGGAATTTTTAGTGATCCAGGCTTTTGATAGACTTGGTGAGCGTTTGAAGACTATTTACATCAATTCATCAACAATCATCTATGCAATCAAGTTACAAATACGAGGAAGCAGTTTACTTCACACATCTTGGCAGATTACTTTCTCTTTACAGCAAAATTTTCCATATTACGAAATTTCGCCAACTAGGTCGTGAGGCACGAGAGATTATTTCATGTAAATAGGACATTCGGTAGCGTCGACAGGATTAGTATAAACAACTTCCATCCCCTGTGCGGCAATAGCTCTTCCTCATCACCCCGTTTCACTTACAGGGCTCCCCAAGGGGGCTCCCAAGGCACCGATTCGCCTCGTGACGTATTTTCTCCGCGGTCCCTTAACAAGTACCAGGAGCCGGGGAAAACAGCAATCTACCACCTCCTTAGGCGGTAGCAATGAGAGGGGAAAAAAGAAGGAGCTTTTGTCCGCAACCCGTTTGCCACAACTCGTTACAGCAAATGACGAGCGGTGGGGCGAACAGAGGAAGATCTCCCTTGCCGATGGTCTTGATGAGAAACCGACTCCAGTTTCCAAAGCTCACTTTCGTCTTCTTGATGGATTGCATTCCGAGTTGCAAGTTTGATTTAGACAGTCATTTATCAAGGCAATGTGAAAAAGAAGTGAGAACCGAGATTTGGGGATGTATTTCGGTTTCCCAACAAAACCAAGCGAGGGTGCGGAAACTATAATTCACTTTCGGATAGAAAAATTATGAGCAGAGGAATAGAGTAGTATCTAAAAGGTTAAAATCTCACCCTTGACAATTTCACCAACAAACGGATTTTCTGCCTACCAGTCCACCTCAATGGCGAACTAGTTCCTCTGGGTTATGGAGTATCTAGGTTGGTTGATCACTAGGGTAGATGGAGTACTGTGAAGAAGAAGAAAGCAAAACTTGTCACACAGTTCAAAAAAACAACTGTGGAACTGTACTGCACTACCAAATTGGTAAATCAAATTCACATTTCCATTCATCCTGAATGCATGAATATCGAACCGATTGATCGAAGGTTAGAGTCAGCCGATTGAATATCCGATTTAATCACCATCGACTGTTTGAGAACCAATTTGACGATTGTCGCAATCAAGTAAAATCGTACCTATGTAGTGTGTGATATACATTTGTTCTTCTTGATGGAAAATTTCGAGGGTTGATAGCTTCCGCACAATTGAAAGGCACACCACTGGATTTTTTAATTAATATACCAATGTGTTCATTGAAATGTACCATTTGAGTTCACTAATTGACATTTCTGTAGCTAGGAATGCCCAGAACTTGAAATGCGCTTAACTTATTCAGTGGACTAAAAGCTACAACTGAGCACCACTGGCAACCCCTTCTTAAAGCTGGAATCGTAATTTAGTCCTAAACTCATTGCTTCTTCTTTCTTTTGGAGAGCATTGCTGGTTTATCGCACTTTTTACTGGACAGTTGCAGCAAAAGAGTAAATTGGAATAACTCAAGTGCATTGCACGCAAATTTGTTCATTTCTTTTTTTTCCATTTTAGAGAAAAGAATCATGATTCTGGAAATGCACATCTGGAGGTATTGTCCTGTTTCAGCGTGACTGAAGTTGGGCGTTGAGCCCCAAAACACCAGGAACTGCTAAGTGGTTGTGCTCCAGTCCCGAGAATAATTGTTCCGGAACCGCTCGGATTTTTCTCGCAACGTCACACCTCTTTGATAACATCATCGCGCCACCAAATTTCTACAGTTGAAAGTTGAAAGTCGGTTGAGTAGACCGGTGAACTGTAGGAACGGGTGGTCCGAGAAGGAAGTTGGCGTGACGGGAGTTGACTAGGGCACCGTGGCCGATGGCACGGAACGCGTTGACTGCAACCACCGGCGCCCGGAGCGAGGCCCACGGCGCTACAAGGCCTGCGTCAAAGAAAACTCCAAAGTGTCAATCAACGAAAACCTAAAGGTCAGGGTTTCCCATTATACCCCACTCATACAACTAAATACCAGATTTTTTGGTGAAGTTTATATTGTACCTGACTGTCTATAATCGAAAGGAAGATTTGGTTGATTCTTGCACTTCGTAACTTACGACATTAGAAGCAACTCCAAAACTTTCTAGAATTCGTTCTTAACTAACTTCTATTGATAAAACTGACATATAAAAGTGACACATTCGATTTAGGTTTGGTTCCATATCTCGATAATACCACCTTACAGTTCTCTGTCACACTTCCTATATTGTCATCATGGTCAGTATTGCGCAGACGAATGCTTGGTCCACTTTTCTGCAAGAGACACAGCAATGACCGTACTGTAACTCATCCTTGGAATTAAATTACTTTAAAAAAACTGTAACTAAGACTGGATATAAAGCTATATACATGTAAATTACTGATCTGATATCTATAGTACACCTAAATAAAGTAGAGAGGAGAATGAATGCAAATAAATATACCATTGATTGGATATATCGTATTTCATGGTAAAGCAAGGACTGGATCTTGTAGGTCCCTGATATTGAGTTATGACAAGAAGGTGAAGGGGTGGATTATTACCTCTTGCGCGAAATGAGGCGATTAGCATGCAGCACTTAGAGGACATCTTGAAGTTAAAGGCTTCAATTACAGGTTTAGGGCAGTCTTTTAAAGAATCAGGAACTAGCGGAAGGGTATCTGAGTGAAGGAAAAGCTCTCAACAGGCAGGGCAGAGGTAAATAGTTCATTTTCAAGTGGTACCTTTAAGAATTGATTAACCATTTTGTCTGTTTAGGCAGTCTGAGGAAAAGGGGCGTTAGGACATCCAACATTAGAGGGTGGCGGTAGTTTTTTACCAAGCTCTGCCAACTTAAGACAAGCAGGTGATGAAATGGATTAGTTATCCTTCTCTAAGATTGGGGCTAGAACTGCAACACCCAAAAAACACCTGTAAAATTGGGAGAAGTTTGAAAATACGGAGAGGGGAAATTATCCATTTCCACGTTTTTCTACTGAGCGAGTCGGATATCAGCCCAAAGATCGGTACGTGCTGGACCCTCTCAATCATTACCAATATTTATATTGGTTTTGAATTGTTGGACCTCAAGAGTATTGTTCCATTTTATGTTCTGTTGTTTGCTGATAAGCCAATCTTCTATTCCGTATGTAACGTGACCATTTTTTGTTGAATTCAAAACGGGACATCGATTTATTTGCTTTAGGAGTTCACAAAAAGGGATAAAAATATATGTTTTAATAATCAAGGTAGTAGGTAGTTATGTATTCATTGTTAAGGAGTCATTGTTCAGGAGAGATCACCTGGTAACCAGCGCTGCAGTCAGACCGACACTGTATGTCAGCAGCTCTAGTTCAAAAAACCGGCAGATCCTGGTAACACAACTTTGGAAATCTGGTAAATTTCCCAGTGGATTTTTGAAAAATGCTCGAGTTTGTAAAAAAAGATACTGCTTTAGAGATACCTACTGATTGAGCTCATATTTTTAGATACTGCTGAATTCCCACTCTTAAGGCCTCCATTTTCAATAAATCTTCAAAGTTTTAATTATTTGTAATAAGCACTTTATTCCTTTCCCAGTTATGTAAGAAATTACAAATAAAATCATCAAGAGTAATAAAGTTAATTTTAAACTTTCCAAAACGGGACAAAAGGGCTGCCAGAAGTAGTCCGTCGGGAGAACGGTGCGAAATTTTCAAAAATGGTACTGTCCTGCTCAAAACGGTACGTCTGGTAATTTTATCTATATGTCATTATATTGTAATGATGGCTTAGTTGGTAACCCAGCATCACAACCGGTGGCCTTGCTCTGAGAGGCCTCCTCTCCGACAGCAGACGTTGGTCGTGGGGCCCTCTGCATTGGAATTGGGCCCCCAACAACAGACCGCTTCGATCCGCCCGGGGGATCCGCCCTTCTGGAAACAATCGGACGAGGACCTGGGCCCAGCTTCCGCCCGACATCCGATCTTCCTCATCCTCGTCAAACCATCGCGTCCGGTATCCGCCTCCTCTCATCCGCATGAAGCTGTGGGAATGTCGATCGGAATCCCTCTCGCGATTAATGTGATACAAAACTACCTGCTATGGGCTTCGCAACAAAAACCATCTTACAGCATGATCTATATTCGATTAATATTTGGGCATGCCCAATACACCGAGAAAAACAAAGTGTGTGGGTAGAAAGTACAAAATAATAAAATGAACTGCAACACTGAGGATAATAGAAAAAAAATGCTATTGAAACTATAAAGAGCTCGGAGAGAAATATTGCGCAACTTATACAAACTACTAAGAAGGCAGACAGTCGCTGGAAGAAATCAGCAGGTCATTTGCAAGGTGTGTTTTGATTTAAGCGAGCGAGGAAGCGAATGGTGAAATGTTAACAGTCTTTGGGATTGAGAGGGATTTAATTTATTATTGTTTCGGGTCCTACTATCTGCACAAACTCTTACTGCCCGAAAACATTGATACATCTGACTGAGTTCGAACTCGTGTCCTTCCTACTAAGAGGGAAATCCTTCAGTAGCAACGTTCTAACTGGATGAGCTATGAGGTCAATTTAACCAAACCTCTTTGACTGTGGGTTATTTTCGAGCGACGCTGATTTCCTATTGCAATGCGAGCTGCATCAACGCTATGAGCCCTGAGGGAATAGAGATGAATTTCCGAGATCGCTCTCGATTTGGTGACAGCTAGAGCAGTGTCGATTCTGTCTACAGGGTCTTCCACCGGAAGCGCTCTTTCTGCATTTAGTCTCATTCCTACCGTCTCAACGATGGTTCCATCCAAACGAAATATCGTTCGGGAGGTGCTCGTGGTTGGACTAATCATTAAGAGGAGACATGAAAGTAGAAATAATCAACGTATTTTTGTGAATGAATGGATTTCCCAGCGGCAACATACAAGCGATCCGAAGATGTTCATAAACTTCGTACGAATGTCTTCCACAAACTTTTAGGAGCTGCTGAGCAAGATTCCTCCACTCTTCGAAAAACAAGATACTGCGATGAGGGAAGCCGTTCAACCCGAAGGAAAATTGTCCTCAAGTTGTGCAGTTTTCTTCCAATCTCCTTTGAGTCAGTGGCAAATTTGTTTGCCAGGGCAACGATAGAAACAACTCTCCTATTCCTGCCTTAATAACTTTCAGATCAAGCATCCCATAGTTTTGGTAACGCTTCTAGTCGGCTGATAAAGCACCGGTTTCCTCCCTTGTCCACCGTCGGCCGGAATTCACCATCACTGTAGCAGCTTCTTTCACGTAGATGAAACTCACTGATACTACTCTACTAGATTGGTGGAGCACACGTCGAGAGATGAGGGAGATCGCGAGAGCAGTAGAGCACCCTCGAGGTTCTCTCGCAACTACCCGCAGCTACTCTAGGAGGCAGCCACACTTCTTTCATGAGCTCTATGGGAATAAGTGTCCCCGTGCAGACCTACACTAACAACTGTTGAGGTTGTGGCTTTCCCTCTGATTGAACTGGCGTTGCTAAAGCCATCAATTTTCCTCCGGTGGGAGGATCGAAATTCGGTCAAATAATTTCACCCGTTTGAATGAATCGTGGTTTGGAAAAGGAGAAAACTATGAACACGGGCCCTCACAAGGTAGGACACCCATTCAAGTACTCAACAAGCTCGCACTGCTGAGAATCGTTTCATTGCAGTAATTATAAGCATTACATTAGTGGGTTTTATTCTTTTCAACATAGCAATTTCAACCTATAATTTATATTTACTAAATGCATAACATACGGCAGAAATTGATACGAAAGATTGGATCATTAAGGCGGCCTGAGAATCAATAATGTGAAACAACAGTAATGATGACCTCAATCAAGGGATCAGAATGGTTCCTCACGTTTTAATTCTGGTATATCCCTCTAAATACACGATGCTTGATAGCATTTGCAAAACACACACAAAATTCCAGTTCCGTTGATCAATTGTGAAAATAATTATTCTCATATCTCACTCATCAGAATTTGATGCATTTCATAATGGAAACAATCCTCTAACAATTACGAGAACCGAATATAAAAGATTAGTATTTAATTGTTCCTTCAACGATTAACATGAACTGGCAACGACCATCCCGGTCACCTACTTCATTTCTCACATCACTTTGTTCGACCGACTAAGGAGAGCTTTTTTTCCTCCCCTTAAACGAGAAAAGATCAGTCTAAGACGTGGACATAGTTAAAAAAAGTGGGAGAAGTGGGGGCTTCATTAAGAACATTTTAATTACTCCCCATTTTCTATGCTTTTTCACCTCCTTCTCCTACGTACCTCTTTTTCGCTCGTAATATTCTATCCATAGAGTTTCTTCTTTTTTTTTTAGTCACTCCAAAAGATTTTAATCCCAGAGTTTCCCCCACCCCTTCCACCTCAAGCCCCCACACACACCCACTATTCTCTCTCCTTCGCCGTGTTCCGTAATATAAAGGACGAGGTCCCTTTTAGCTATAGTGCAGTATTTTCTGCGAATATTTCTCAGCTACCTCTCCTTTTTATCATACATTTTCGTTTCATTTTTCCCCTGCATTGTATGATGTTTCCTTCTCTATCCTTTTCAGAGATACCGCCGAGGATGCCCTTTTATGGAGTGCTCAACAATGTCTAGGGACTGCAAGTCGTCTGAAACTATGACAGTCCGTCTGCTTTTTCTCGATTTTATTTCGTATTCTTCTTTCGCAACAATACCCGACTTGGGATCAGACTTGAGTCATTTGCAGGCATGGCTTTTAAAGAGCCATGGTAAAGTTAGAGCTAGGGTCAAAGTCTTAAGTTGGATGAAGACCCTATAGTATATGATCAAGAGAAACTCGTATCTGTTGTTTGGTACTACCAGTAATAACGCTGTGCTTTCACATAGATTCAACAATGAAGAACTGAAATCTGCTGCAAAAGTACCATTCTCCAACGAGGTCTTTATGCTCAAGTCACATAAAGGGCGCTACCAACAAATTGGTATTCGTTCTATTTGAAAATCCCGAGTTGCTCTCTACTGCATTCCCTATCTTCCTACACCCAGCAGTTTAGTGGCCCCGATGGTTTCTTCACTGTTACAGAACTCAAATTTGTAGGTCACTCCCGCTGTAGAAGGTCTAAAATTCTGAGTTGATTTCCTAACACTACACAGGGTTTTTGGCTCCAAGGTGTTCTCCTCTACCTGTATAGATATTAAGTAACAATTCCAATCTTGCTAAACGAGGACTACGATTCTGCTAGTGATCTTCATTCCGACCTTTAAAGACCGTTTCACATCCTTGCTCAAAATCAAATTTACTCAAATCACGCGAGACTTTGCTACCAAGTCCATCAAGACAACAACAGCATACTACTCAGTTTTAATGAGTAATTACATAGACTAAATAAATGTATTTTCGAAAAAATACACCTATCCCATATTTTATAACACGTACGAAGAGTACGTGTGTAAATATGAATGTAACATTGTACGTATAATTAATTACTCAAACGTCATATCAATTATAAACGAGGTAGAGGTGTAGTAATGCATAATAAGTTACCGAATCAAAATTCATGGATTGATAATGAAGTCTTAAAATGTTTTCTAGATTTGTTGGCAGAGTCCTTTGTAATGGCTTCCAGTTCATCAATTACAATTTGATTTATCGGCCTTATCAAGATCTGACTCGTATCATATTTATGTAAATTACTTGACACCTTGTTTACAGTCAACTTAAATAAGTGCATCATACCAAGGAGTATTATGTGACAAGGTCTGATCACCATGAAGCCATTGTGCCGCATTAGATCATTTCAGCCTTTCTTTCAAAGCGCTCGTAAACCGCCAGTTCCTTGTTTTCAGAAAGGGTAGGTAATTGTTTTTGAAAGGAAAACCTATAAAATCACGAGGCCGAAGGATAAACGGTTCTTGAATCTAAAACTACCAACTGCGACCATTTCGCAATTTTAAAACATTTTTTTCCCAGTACTTTCAAACTCCGAATCGGCAAATCCCTGAATCCAATATCACTAGGGCACTAGGAAAACGAAATTAGGAAATCATTCATCCCTTTCTGGTACTCGTGGTAATATAGAGTCTATAAATAAGGTTTCACTGGCGAAAGGTTACTCGTTTTGATGGACAGGTGGCCCTTCAACTTTTACGAGATCTTTACTGGGTCTCGGCTAACTTCCGATTCAACTTCGCTGCTGTCCTTGCAGAAAAGTCAGCAGTCTTCATCGTTATTTATACATATCCTGTGCTATGCCTCAGAAATTTGGGGATACAAAAGTTATGACTGTGTCGAATCTGTTTTGAGGAGTTTTGTTAAAATGATTTTCTCTCCCCCACGTACTAACCCAACATTTATGTTGTTCTTAGAGCTAGACCTTAAACCAATTTTTCTGTTCACACTGAGGATGCACTTCGATTATATGGCTCGTATGCATGAGATGCCTGAGGATCGACTGCAGAAATTCTGGGCGAGGGCTTGTTTGGCTTCTAATGTCTTCTGGGCTAGAGAGTGGGATATATTGTCGGCGTATGGTATAGTACTGGATAAGGACATACAGGTTGGAAATAGGAGAGGCAGTTTTGATGAGGCACTTCGTGGAATCTCAGAAAAGTTAGAACTCCGATTTAAAAGTAGAGCGCTCCAAGCTGAAATGCGTGGTCAGCACAAAGAATTTAAATCGAATTGTTTGGATCCCGTATCCATCATTAATGACAGACCATTTTGGGTGTCCAAATGGCTCTTTAAAGTGAGGTGAGACGTTCTGCCGCTCCGATTCCGTTCTTATGAAGTGGACGTCACCCGCCAAGTCTGTCCGATGTGCAGCCAAAAGACAATAGAGACGGCATTTCATTTCGTCGCCCAATGCTCTGCCTACTATGGAGTTAGACTTAAATGCTTCGATGTTCCGGTGCTGTCCAGAGACGCGTATATGAGATTATTGGGAGAGGCTGACATTGGTGTTGCGAGATTCTGCAGGATTGCCTGGCAGTTAAGATTTAAGGCCATTTATGAATATGATATGTAGGTCAAGTCCACATTTCCCCATGCATTTATATTTCATTCAAGTTATAAACAGATTTTCAAATATAATATAGTAAAATTTAATATAATGTAACTACCTAACACAGAGAAAGCGAATTCCATCTGGCGATCCAATTGGATCAAGATTATCATGGCTCTCCAATGTTGTTTGTAAAATGTACATATTCGTTAGAATTAAGCATGTTCATTCATTCATTCATTCACATATTACATGTTGAATTTAGATTTAAAGGGTCTAGGGGAAGAACGGTCAATGTAATTTTTTCAGTTGCTGGTAATTCAAATTTCAAAGCTTAATTACTTATAAAATGACTCCAGGACAAGATTTTGAGATGGGGAAAAAATAAGTAGCTCTTCAAGATATTCAATGGATACAGTTCCTGAAAGAGTCCTTGATGTTATTCAGTATTTCCCGTCTTGGCTGCTTTTCTTCAGTGTTGATGTTCAATGTCATCATCAATTATTGGGCTGTCGGGGTATTCTACTTCAGCTTCTCCACTGTGGATCTCATCAACAGAGCTCACAAAAATGTTCAGCTTCTGAGCTTAGCAAAAATTGCTTTAGGTTCTTTAAATCATCATGTTTCGCTTTTTTAATAGTGAGATCGGTTTAGAGTGGCTTTTTGGTTCACTTTTCTCCTCAACTGCTTTGTAGTTAGTGTGATAATAACAGTATTGAAGGGACCATTGTGATTAGACTTGAAGTTGTAAGAATCTGGCGTCATTGTTATGAATCTACATGACTCAAATTGGTCGAGTTGCAACATGATGTTTCGTAAAATAAATATCTGCTAGAAATTTTGTCCAGGTTTAAATTTAACTGTCTTGCTACAATAAAAGATGAGGAGTTTCGTTGGTTCTCTTCGAAAACCTTCCTCCAGTAATCAGGTAACTCAGTGTACGACTTGAAATTAATTTTTTCCCATGTCTGGATCGCACTCCATGTAATTGTGACCTCGAATTGGAAATATAACTTCAATTGAGTCATTTTCGTGCAAACCATGTAATGTAAGAACCTTATTACTGTATAATTATATTTTTGTGATGCAAGTTCATTCACATTTACGGAAAAAATGATCGGCCCAATTGAAGTGCCTTGAGAAGAGCCGTATTCGCTTTTCGCTTTGCCAATGTGGACTGCTTGTTCTCCGTCACTATTACACGATTTGAATATCTCCAACGCTAGTACTCGAATACCTGAGGCGTACTTATCGACGGCGATGAACAGAAATGGGAAAAATGTATATTTTTGGTGAAATACGAGATAACATGGGTTGTGATAGCTCATTTAGATCAAATTATCGACGGTATCGAAGGTTGTGAATCCAGTCGGGTGTACAGGTTAGGTATAAAGGGGTTGGCATAATAGGTAGGTACACGGGGGGTAGGTATAAGGGTATTGAATTTAAGGGGGAAGACTCCCAACGTTTGTGACGGACACCCGGAAATTAAATCGCGAAGCCCGATTGAGCCGTAGACGCTCAGATCCTCAGGCTCATTTTTCTTTTACGATCTTCATCGCCGATATCTTTCGAATGCCTCTCTTTACTCCACAGATCTATAGTTACTCCCTGCAGTGCTCATTTTATTCTTAAAATCTGACCGCGATTTTTGACAAAACTTTATCAAAATAAGGCATTTACTCTACACAAGAGAAATGTTAACACCAATAGACTTATGGTTTGATGAATATTGAGGCAGTTTTTGCAAAAAATTAGTTAACTCGTTTAGATACATTTCTTTTAAGACTTTATTTTTATATCACAATCTACTTTTTACATAACTAATAAGTGATAGTGTTCTAACATGACGTTAACTTAATCAAAACATGCAAACGTAAGCTTGTTAAAATGTTGTCAATTCAGGGCAATATAATTTGATTTGGGCAATTTATTGATGAAAAATGTGTTTTTTGAATTGTATTTTAGTTCTTTTGTATTTACTGCAGTGGAAAGTAGAGAAACCAGCAATATAACCATTGAAAAAGCAAGGGCGTTCAACAGACAGCTGCGCGAGCGCCGGTGTGACTCGTGTTGGCGCGAATCAACGAAGGTTGATCAAAACATGCAAACGTGAGCGTGTTAAATATTGTCAATCTATCATATTTATCACATATTATAGTAATAAGTTGTAGTACAATCACTTTTAAGTTGAACTACTTGTTTCAAAAGAGCCAATCAAGACTAACTAAATAAATCTGCACCCCTCCCCCCCCCCCCCCCCCCCCCGCCAACATGATAAAGATACCTGATAATAATATTATCGTACTGTTTACCAACTCATCCCCATGAATCCTCTTTGGAGAGTATAAGAGTTTCAAACTCACGCGTCAAATAGAGTCTCAGGATGGGTAAGAGGATGGTGGAGTCGTGAGTTTGGTGAGGGGGGGTTAGGGAGTAGCTGTCAGACAACACGAGTCAGCTGTGCTCCTAAAGGAAGGATCTTGCACGGAAAACACAGCGTTTGATTCTATCTGGGTCCTATGAATGAAGCAATGAGAGCACCCAAAATACAGTGCCTGAAGTTTCAGGGAACACCCTCTAGAATGCGTGCATCTAATCACCAAAACACACTCTTAAACTATTATCACTTGATTGTCCCCCAACCCTTGTGACTGAACTATGTTAGCTATAAATACGCGATGAATACAGTAAGTGGCTTTGAAACATGAGTTCACTAAATTGTCGGTGGAGCAACGAGTGATCATTTGTGATGCAGGGTCCAACTCCAGTATTGACAGGACTGCAACACAACTCATAAGGAAAGGAAAGGCAAGCAGAAACCGTTCCACAAATCTCAAGTTCAACCTTGAGTACTACGAAAAGGTTGATTGGCTCTGGGGATGTGAGGTAAGTAATAAACTTTTCTGCCTTCCTTGGCTTCTTTGCTGCAATCATAGGAATGAAGCTTGGGTTAAAGATGGAATTTGGTTTTCACCTCCACGATCGTTCTTGCTGTGCAGATATGAATTTCAACTGTTGCAAAACAAGGTTTTCTGAAGTTCGACAATCATTTCCAAATTTTCTTATTATTTTTTATGGTATTTTCGTACTTACTAGAGAACTTCTTTTAAAAGTAGGATTGAGTTGTTTGTTCCTCGATTTGAAGCGACAAGATTTTAAGAAAGCGGACAAGATTGATCTCCCCTGCATTTCAGTAGTTGAAATTTGTATTTGAGTGAGAACAACACATTTTTGTCTGACGTTCCCTTCGTGGTTGTCTCTTACGGTCTCGGTGAACCCCCGAGGTTTCAGGGCAGGAGCCGCCACTGATTTTATGTTATAGTTTTACGTTAATTTGATCTCTGAAGAATTGAACCGATAATGATCGACACACAATGTAGCTCATGTTTCCCGGTTGGAGAATCCCCTCTAAGCCACTTCCAATTACAAATAACAGTTGAATAAAGTAGCTGTTCAAATTCACTGTTATTGTTCGAGAATTAACGTTTCGTTTCGTTTCACGAAAGCTGCAGAAATGGCTCCCCGTGTAACATACTTGAATAAATAGCTGAATAGCTGTTTGTGCATGCACTATTTTTCGGCTCCGGAGATTTTGCCAATGCGAAGCTTTGCCCTACTTGGGGAAAACTAAAGAGAACCCCTTGCTTCTAAAATTCCCTGAATAATACATAAGGTATCTCACTATGTTTCACGGAAATTGATACGACCATTAACGTCTGCGCTGTTCATGGTGTTCAATGTTCATCATGAGAAAAAGTTCGCTCTATCCGCTTCTAGCCATTAAGATCTTTTATGTGTTTATGTATCGAGGTCAGTCCGGCCGCACCTCCAAGACCAATGGGCGCTCTCCGCCTTCCATTTCAACTTTTCCGAAGGAAAACTCTTGCGACCGTTAAACGAGAGTAAAGAACAGCTTTTTTCCTCCTCTCATATTTTCAGGGGCGATTTAAAGCGATTGTTTTCCAGCCGTTTCGCTCTACAAACGGAGGGCGAGGGTTTGGTAAAACCGACCTTTTTCGGTCTTTTGTCGCCGGTTTTTCCCACGGAACAAAATGAAAATCCGCGGCGTTCCGCTATCCCAAACCCCCGGCTTCAAACTCAGCTCCCCAATAGGCAGATAATGTTTTTGCTGGTTTTCCATTCTAATGAGCTCATTCAATGAACCGCTAACAATTGGCCGTGTTCCAATTGAAAGCGAATCAACGGTTTGGGTGGTTGTGTTTAATGTGGTGATTCACCGTTGTAAGCATTAATACTGATGAGTTCGTCACTTCAATTCAAAATCGAATAGTTTTTTAAACGCTTCATTTAACGTTTATTGTTGGTTAAATGGCCATCGGTAGAAGGATAAAAGTTGTGAGAGGGCTGTTCAAAATGAACCAGATCTTTGTTTTTGGCCTACAAGTGGGAACGACAGCACTTCCTACAATCTGTGAGGAAAGCTTGGAAGCAGGATTTTATTTCTGCAGACAGTATGGCCCCTGTATAGGAATACCGAAAATGGGTTCGATAAGTAATTATTTGTCATTGCTAGCAGCCAGCCTTCAGCGGATCAGTCTGTCTTAGTTTGTAATTGACTTCTGGAATGACTTGGTCTTAGACACAACCCGTTAAATCCAATACTGGTGCCTTTGCACGAAACAAAAGCTGATATCGGAATCCCTACAATGATGTAATATACTTTACATCGGCGCGTCGTAGAAATCCACGAATAGAGCAACTGAAATTTAACTAGAAATAAAGCTACTATAAAGAAAAATAACAACAGCAAAAAAATACAACATAAAACTGCTTTCTACGCTTTACTTAGATAAATAAGCTGAAATAGATAAACAAGTTATGAAATCTCAATTGGAGACAGCATTATGACTAATATATTTGTAAATCACCCATCTTGCCCCAGGTCTATCTCTAGCCGCTTTTAGCATCTGCGCGTTTAATGACAGGACGGCGATTTGTAAGCGAACCGAATCGATCAACAACCCGAGTGCTCTCATTCGTCTCACGGAACTAATTTCTATATGAGTCAAACAAACTATATACCCTCTTACATCCAAAGTTTTGACATTCCGGTTTTTCGATCCTTCAATCCTTCTTTGTAATCCCTATAGGTTGATTGATTAAGATGCCGATTACTGTCACATCCCGAATCGATGTTTGGTTTTTGAGGTAAAGTTCGTTAACATTCTGTTTAACATCGTCCACTGTTTAGGACAAAAGCTGAGGGCGGCGGATTAACAAATTGTCTAGTAGGTATTCCATTTTTGAAATCTACGAATCTTGAAACGTAAACCAACAACATTTTAGGGTTCTTAAAAATGTTGTTTACTAAATATGAAAATCATTCTGTCCTCGTCTCCAGTGAAACGAAACTTTTCTCCCAAACTAATTGACAATATTAATGAAATGTTCAAAATATTGAGAGTAGCATGCGGGTTGGATTATTGTTAGATTTATTTTAATAAATTTCTTTCTTATAAAATTGAATTTTCTAGTGAAATATACAACGAATTGTTGTTTCGTTACTACAGAATTCAGTACGGAAAACTCAAATGCGATAGCATTTTTACACCTGTTATGGTTAATAAACATTCTGTCAGGTAGAAGAATAGAAGACGGAAAACAGCAAAATATTACACAATGATTTACTATTTTTGTATTAAATTGCCATTCCGATCTGTACGGAATTATAAAACGGAGATCATCAGTACCACAAAGCTAAATCATACTTAATCGTATCACTTTATCATACTTCAAACTAGAAATACATAGACTTCGGCATCCAGTGGAAGAAAATTATTTGAATGAAATTAAACACCTAATTACTCTTCACGTTCGTCTATTATTGATGTAGCATCAGTTGTTATAAACTTGATTTCTTTGGAGGAAAATTCCATATTAATTAGTTCAGACGATTGATTTGGCAATGATTTGGCAATACCAACTTCAGCATCTGCAAGCATCCGCTATAGCAATAGAAACATGGGCCTGTACCTGGGGAATAAAAATAAATACCAATAAATCAGCGCTGGTAACTTTCACATGTAAGCGAAATTTCAACGTCCCCAGGGTGACTACGTTTGACACGCCGATTACTATGACAGAGGACACTACTTACTTTGGAGTCACTCTAGACAAGAAACTCACAATGGCAAAACACATCACAAACACTGTCTCCTAACTCCGAAACCACACACGTCAACTTAAGCCTCTCCTGTCCCATAACAAAATTCCTTCCAAAACCGAACTAATAATGTACTCCTCTATTCTGAGGCCCATTGGGCAGGATCGCAGTAAAATCTGGTGTTCGGCCTCCAAATCTCAGATCGAGCGCATTCAAAAACTACAAAACCAGACTCTGTTGTTGCCTTCTATCATAAAATGTACGTACAAGCAACATCCCACCCAAACCCTCTAATTAACACCATCCCGTCACGCAGACCCCTTCCAAGGCACCTGAAAAGGCTAAAATGTAGGCACCGCTCGGACAACGCTGAAGGTTTCAATTAATACCTCAAAAAATTTCTCCCACGATGTATAAAGCATCCCACTTACCCCCTACCCATCATAAGCCTGCATCACCACCTTCTTCGGATTCATCACCGTTACTCATTACCGCAAGCAACGCTACCCTTTCATACATGAAGTATTGTAGGCTACGTCTTACCTCATATTCCAAATGAATCACACATATTGTGTGCTATAATCTAATTGTACATACAAGAATAGTGCTAAGCACAAACTTGTACCTTTGAAATAAAATTAAGAAATTAAAAGAAAAGACGATCGATTGTTTAGTTAATCGGCGATATTCTGTTAGTTCATTAATACGGTTCATTACTGAGAATGAAAAACTGCACTGCAAACATGCATGGAACGAGGTGTTGGATTCATCGTTGAAAGGTCATTGAATAAACTATCGCCCTAAAGCATCCGAGTCCCCGATGTATCATCCACACTTTCCGCTCATCCTGCTCGCCCATCAACTATAAACAGAGACACGCAAGCACGGCATGCTCCGTCCCCCCCTTTCACCGTTAGCGTTAGCCGAAGGAGTTGTAAACCTCCGTGGAGCCTCTTCTGTCACGCGAAGGGTCTAGCTTCCGAATGCCAGGGGGAAATTATGGCTTCACTCGAGTTCTAGGATGAGACTTGGGAAAGCAATATCGAGTCAGCTTGGCGACCTCCAGTCAAGAATTTATTACTGGCAGGCGGCAAGAAAATAATTTTTAAACTTCGCTCAATAAACTGGGTCAACGTAACTCAAAGCCCAAGAAAGTAAATCTTGTATTTAATCAAACTAATATACGTTTCTTCGTACGAAGTCTCATAGCTTCAACACTGCCAATCCTGATATAGCTTTGCCCTGGACCGACATTCTGGAATCCAGAAGTAAAAGAACTCTCATCCTGAGAATCAAAATTTGCATTTGTTTTTGGCTTTCAGAGATTGCTGATTAATTTTACTTCATGGTTGTGTCATTTTGTGTAAGCCTGATTTTGTTCAAATTTTGGGAGGACTCTTGTTATAGGTTTTGAGATTCTGTCATCTGAATTGTAGCATTCACAACCTTTTAACACACACCAATTATAAGCTTTTCCCAATTGATTTAAACCCAAACAAAATTGTATTTGTATTGCGTATTTTTAAACTTTTTTCCTAAATAATTAAACCTCTTCCCGAAATAGGAAAACCTCTCGAAAGAAGAGGGTGTAATAGAAAATTAATAAACGACGCAACAACCAGTTAAATATCAGGGGTGTGATGTAGACAACACATGAAAGAGCGGATGAAGTACAAAAACTTCGAGGCTTCCACACAAATGACCTTGAAGTTTTTACCACCGTAATCTGGCGGAAGGATTTTTCAAAAGTCAAGTTAGTAGCAAGAGGAATATCAGGCTGCCTAGAAGAGCACATTCTTACTCAAGTAATTGCAACAAGTAAAGCTACAGTAACCCCCCAAGACAACGAATTACGTCACAGACATGTTCTTATTGTTGCGAAAGGAGACCCGCTGCATTTACAACTGTACCTGGCTTCATTATTCATTGATCCATCGTTATTCGTTCACGCTTTCGTTGTTATCTTTTCTGCAATTCATTCAACCTAATTCGCGATTAAACTCTTTCGCTGTTCTTATACTTGCAATTCCTTATTCTCCCGCTAGAGGTTTAATTATTTTGGAAAAGGGTTTAATTTTATTAGGAAAAGGTCTCATTCTCACTGGAAAAAGCTATATATCTCTCCATGGTATATTAGCAAGTGTCCACACCACATATTAGCCAGGGGTGCCCACCCCTTCTAAGCGTCATGACGCACCCCCACCCCCTAAACTTGGAACCAGCCGCCCCCATTCATGTTGGTACCCCCTTTCCAAAACAAAAATGTAAAAAACACTCGTAAGCACCCGTGATTTTATCTAAAACTAAAAGAAGATTTATGCAGATATTGAAAACTATGCCGCGTGCCGGCGCCAAAATCACGGACAATTTTCGAGCACTGTCATTGTCATTTATTAATTTTCAGATAGAAAAACAAACCATATTTAAATTAATTAAGTTCATTATTATTTACGTTTTAGTGATGTAATATATTTTTGAATGTCGTCACGTTAAACATTGTTTCAATCAACTTTACCCCCCCAAAACATTTTTTGGAACCCCCTCAAGAATTTCAATGACGCAGTCTGCGTCATGACCCCCCTGTGGGCACCCCTGTATTAGCATGCTTCTATTCTTCCTTCATCAATCATTTTGTCTCGTACTTTGTTTTTAAACTAATTCTGTACCAGATTACAATAAGCGACGAAGCTATACATCCTATCAAGTTGGCAATATTTTGTGGTTCGTCCTCATAAAACAATAAAAAGCTTATTATTGGGTGCAAACATTTTTTTCAAATTTCTTTCTTGAACGAATGTTCTTTGGAAAGCGTTTGGACCACATAACAGCATAAATCGTTATTAATAGATGTGCCTAATCTTTAATGGGATATTTCTGTGTTATAAGAAGGGGTTTTAGTTGTAGTGAAACAACGCAGAGTACAAGGAATAGCCGTTAAATTTGTTCGTCAACCAAATGAATTGCCATCTATCTTTCTGGAAGCCCTTGAGCAAAGAACAATCGAGTAACAGACGAAAAGAGAGAGAAGCGTGTAATTAATTTAACAAGACGGCTCGACGGAATACAACGAACGGTTGGTGAGGATCTTCACCTTCACCTGACCATCCACTTCGTGAAGGAAAGGCAGACGTGACCAGCCTACTTCCGAGGCGTCTTTAACAGATTTGTATTTACGGACTTCGTAGCTATTTCTTTTCTTCGAGAAGAATCACGTCTGGGAGAAGTAGAATTAGGTTTTGAAAGTACTGAGCTCATCAATGCAGTTGCTCCATAGAATACGTCGACTGGATATTAGCGTAGCGCTATATTTGAGACACCATTATGTAGCTGGAGAATGCTTAATTATTCTGTTGAGTGAGTCATTAGAATTTCTAACTTGCCAGATCGATAGGAAAGGGAGAGGGTTAAGCGATGTGGTTATAATATAACCACATCGCTTAACCCTCTCCCTTTCCTATATATCTATAACTCACCGTTATTTGTATCCATTCCTGGGGATAATTAATTGATTGGGAATGGATTGGCAACGTTGTGATCAAGTTTTGTACTCCAGCTGCAAGACAAAGCACATCCAACCAAGTATCAACCTAAATGTTCCAGCCAAAGTAGAATTATGAGCAGGGATACTGTATCGTAGCTTCAGTGAATGATACATTTGGTTAATTACAATTTTTTTAAATAATCACACAAATTATATTTATTTCTGCGTTCATGCTCAATCAAGTGGTAGCACTTGCCCCTTGATCTCCCTTTGTCATAACAGAGTTTTATGCCTAAAAACAAGTACAAAAAGTAAACTAAAAACTTATAGTAAAGTATATAACTTGACCATAACTATGTTTAGGGGAAATAAAATTAGAGCAGAGCTGATTTTTGTTTTCAAGTGTCCAGTAGCCTTTAGTGTCAACATCTATATCAAAACTAGGAGATCGTTTTTGTCATGTTAGCATTCAAAGTCAGGAGGTCATTCGTCCAACAATTTGCCGCGAGAGTAATTTCCTGTTCAAATTTTTGATTTGAATCAAGGAAAATTTGATTTTATGAAAATACTCGAATCGATTTAGGGTACAGAACAATCAAATGGTAGCACTTGCTGCTTGATCTCCCTGACTTTGTCTTAACAGAGTTATGACTTTGTCTTAACTTGAAAATAACTATGTGTGCGGGAAGCAGAATTAGAGCAGAGCTGATTTTTGTTTTTAAGGGTCCTGGCTACTGGACACTTAACACCTGAACATCTTTATCAGAACTATGATTTTGTCTGGTTAGCACATGAACTCAGGTCATTCGTTCTACAATTTGCAGTAGTTTTTGCAGGGTATTGCAGAAGATGTGCAGAACTTGATTCCCTATCTAAGTTACCTTTATTAGTTTTTATAATTCACATTTCATACATTGGTGAAATTTTAGGAGTATGACGCTACGTTGTAAACACCTAAACTTACTTCAAATATCTCGTACTACCCCTACATACTGATTTGGGTGTAGAACAAATATTAATTCAAAACATTCACTGTTTTCACTTCAACTTTTGTTCCCCAGGATTCACGAATCCATCAGTGAAACGCCCCGTAAAACTGAAGAGTTCATTGTTGTAAAAGAAGATTTGTTTTGGTAATCGTAGGCATCGGAGATGCCCTCAAGGACCTCGCGCGGACTGTCGCGGAAGAGGGAGGCTTGAGTGGGCACTAATCGGCGTTAAGGATCCAGTTCGTGATGTAAGCGCTTCCTGTACGGATAGACCCGTAAAACGTTCGTTCCCCAGATATTTTCGCCTTGTCGGATCCTTGGTTTTAAAACTTGAAGAACGCCTTTCGACCTAATCTTGTTCAAGCTACCGAAGGCTGCTTCTCAATCGACTTTAGTAGTTCTGAGTCCATGATTTTCAATAACTGACCTCTGTAATATCAAGAATTCTTTAAATGGACAGTCAATGATGGGTTACACTCCAAAGATTCGAATAATACCTCACAGATTTTTGTCAGTTCAATACCCCGCTCTCTCTCAACATTCAACGGACAAAAGAAAATCAACATTAGTGTCTATGATCCCTTAGCGAAATGTATCTTATTCTTAACCTTTACTCTAGTAACGCCAAAAGGTAAAACGGCTATTGATCTCAACTTTTGGTCAGCAATAAGCTAAAGCATTCTTATTAACCTCCTTTCAACAAAGTTTCTGCTTTTAACAATCTGGCAATCTATAATTATTACATAAACGTTGAAACTGACTTCTTGTTAAATTTACTCTACGCGGCGTCCCACTTTTTGGCTACCAAGGTAAGGTATCGCGCGTCACAAAAATTTGGTCAGATTCATGTTTATGACAACTTACGTTGAGCTAAATAAGATACTGCAATTCGGAGGCTGTTACTATGGTATTGAACATCTAGCATCAATCCATCTTCAACCAAGTGATACAAGCATACGGCAGACCGATAAGTTGATGACAATTAAATCAGGTTTCTTGCTCTGATCACTTGGTATATAATAGAATCCCTCCCTCCCTTTAGGATTCCAATCCTGCATGCCCAATTCTTCGCTAAATTCAACCACCCTGATTTTGCTAACTACACTAAACTAAGCGACGACACATTCTTATTTATAGAACATGCGTTCAGGCTGACTGTGTTTAGTTAGAGATCAGATCTATGTAGTGTGAAATTTCCTGAAATTCGAACTGTTTTTAACACAGATATTATGAAGTTTCAACATTCCTCGAGAAACTTAAACAAAGCAGTCGCTAAATACCATCATTTATTGAGGAAAAATAATGCCCTAATACCGAACGTTCGCCAGTCACAAAAGTGGAAAGCTCTTTTCGCAAACGTAAATCCCGAGCCAAATTATGGAATCCCTGGGATTTGATTGGTTGTTCTGGTTCAATAATCATAATCCTGTTCCGATTCAGAACTCGACTGCAAAGGAACAATATTCTTGTAAAATACGCTCATCTCTGAGAGAACACGAGGGATGAGCGGGGCTGACGGGAGGATTAATTTTCACGGTAACGAGCCCTTCTCAAATTCGCAGCCCTTTCCTCTAGAAAGGAGCCCTTTTACTGCTTGAAATTCATACTTTCCTCGTCTCATCCTCATCCGAAACCTGCCAAAGGTTTTTCTAAGAGGTCGTTACTTGGCGTAGCCAAGAAAGTTAAGAAACGGAATTAAAAGATTGCAAAAACTTTAATAACGCATAAATTGAATACAAACTTGGTAAAAGATCATCTGCTAAAGTAAATGTGGAGATAACACCTTCTCCGATAAGGGGCAAAAAGCTTAGCTAAAACGGGTGTAAATGTTAATCGTTATTCCTTTTGAGAAAACAAAATTTGAAAATAAAAACTGATTTTAGCAAATTTTGTACACATTTTTTCTTAGGAAACTTTGATGAGATATGAACTAGGACATTCAAAAATTTTTGCACACAATTAAACAGAAATGTATGCTGTAAAATGGCATTATCAATATTATGTGGAAAATTTGACAAATCCATATTATTTGTTAAACAAGCATTTTCCATAAGACGTAAAAAGAACGATTTGTTTGCTTCCAAAGTGCTTAAATTTGTCAAGAATTCAGGATAAATGTAGTACGAATGAATTACGAAAACCCGCTCATACAATCAATCTTCGTACTGGAACCTTTATGAATTAAAATCACGAGAGAAAATTTAACGAATTTAATTCGACTTTACGAGATAATAACAAGTTCTCGTGATGAACAGGAGCTTTCTGTTTGGGGAAACTAGTGATATAAACTTAAATTATAACAAATTTCAAAAAGTAACAACAACAGACAATATACAAACGTGATGTACCAAAACGACTTGAAGAATAAACTCTGAATACCTAAATAACATTTGAAATAAATAAGATTAAAAAATGGAGACGATATAAGAAGACATAAACATTAAATTCCTAATTGAAAACACTAAGGTCCTCAATAATCTTAGATTCAAGTTTCTTTCTCCCATCGTGAGAAATGTCTATATGACCTCCATTAGCAACACGGTTGTACTCTATCTGAATGCGGGTCATTGTTCCGCAAATAGTTGGTTGGGGAGGTGCTTGTATAAAACGTCTGCTGCTGTCTGGTAGGGTATAGAGGGGCAAAATAAGTTGACATTTTGCAGCAGAAAGGGACAATCCATCACATGGAGGAACATCAAATCCGACGCCAAACGACGGTCCTCAAACGTTCCCAGGTCGTTCTCCCCCCAATCCTCATCTATAGCTGTGGTCCAATCACGCCCTCCTTCGTACTCCATAAACAATACGAATCAACGTTGGATTCGCTCCAATGGCTCCTTAGAGTTATCCCAATTCGGCGACCAAACAGGCCTTGCAAATTCTAGGGAGAGCCCCAAGTCCTGATCCATATTAATAAGGAGAACTCAGTTGTTTTATTGTTTTCAACTACAAGCCTTTGTGATCGTACAGCAAAAAACTGATATATATCTATTAATAGTGTAAGCCTTTGTGAAATTATTTGCATCATTTCTGGGAGATGTTGACCCTTTTCACTTGGGTCTCTTCGGCTGCTTTTCAGAATTCTCCGCCATACAGGTGGATAGTTCTCGAAATGGTGAGTTGTACTAGAATCTACAACCCTAGTAACTAGATAGATGAAGAAAATCTGAAGAGAGCTTGGAGGAGATGGTTTTGTTGCTTCAGCCGGTACCGCAGACTTTGGCCTTTCCCATCCTATTAATGCCAAGATACTCTCCTGAATTTTCTTCTGGTACAGATGTTCCGTGGAATGATATTTGCACTTCATGGCGTTCGATTTTGTGCTTGTATGTGAATCAAACAGCTTTTTGAAATTCTCCGTTTCAATTGTCCCTTAACCATAATTTGAAAATACGAGTTTATTTTCGATGTTACACAACTTAGCAACCATATTCTGTCATACAATTTTGAGGAAAATTAAATGGCCATATATATTTCCTCATGAAATGCAATAAAAAATTCATCAAAGTAGATTTGTGCTAACTCCATTGAAAATGGTTTGCCGTGTTGGCTGGGTGGTTTAGTTTTCTCTCTTGGACATTCAGAGCTATTATATTATATCAGTACTGCAAACTATATCACGGTACTTAAAATGTAGATTCCTCATTAATTGTGACATACAACATTCAAGAGTTGGCGATTCTTAGTCCACGAGTGATGAAACATATAAGGGAATTATTTTTATAATAATCTGCAAGATCATGTGGTAGTTGGAAGAGTGTTTTTGGAGGATAATGGCTTTTTCCTCATCTTATTTGCTGAACAAATAACAATCAGAACTTTGGAAATAGTAAGTAATCATCATTGTCTTTCATGACTTCTTTCAACAACTTAAACGGGATTCACTAGTTTTGGATAACTTTTAGCCAGGAATTGTCTTCTTGTCCTTGACGATGTGTCAAAATGTGTTACAAAATTTACGCCATTGATGCGATTCTCGCAGTTATTCTACGTTTCCTTTGTCGAAGGGAAACAAGTAGAAAAATTTCATCGTCGCGCCAAACTCGGGAATCTCCTGCATGAATATTAACGCGCCAAGTTTCATCCCTTTGAAAAGGCTCCTGACAAAAAAAAGAGAAGAGAAGACTGAAGAAGAAAAAAGAAAAATGGTTAGAAAGATGTGGTGACGGGAGACCCTCCGCGGGAACATGAATATAACGTGGGAACATGAATGCCGGTATGTACATGAATACATAGTGGCACCGCCAGCAGTCACCTTCAAGCGAGAACGCAACGCTCGGTGTCTAAAGGCTTTATTTTTAGATCAAAGGGAGGGGGAAAGGAGAAAAAATGCGAGAAAAAGGGAACAGGACGCCTCTTTAGGTTTCCCAGGAACAGTGGGGTTTTCTCTTACTGAAGATAAAAACCTGCAAATTATAACGGTGTGTGCATAGTTTTGTTGGTTGTTACCACCTGCCGTTTTACTCATGGCGGTGTAGAGGATGACTGAAGGCCGGTCCACACGCTACGTTTTGCACAACGTTTTGTCGCAACAGTTCAAGAAGTTGCAGACAAAACGTTGAGTGGATCGGATAACTGTGCTGTTTCGAGTCCGTCGAGAGGATTGCACAGTTGCAGCGATAACTGAGCTCGTGAGCTCTAAAACCGTGACCTGTACAGACATGTCGTTGCGTGTAGACACTTGCTCCGTTTTCGTTTCCCCTCATCCTACCATGGCAGATCTTCGGCAACATTACCGCGAGTATTTTACTGATTTTATTTCACTTTATACAAGTTTTCCGTGCATTTGGCGAGTTGAATCCAAAGAGTACAGCCACCGGCTCAAAAAGGAGTAAACGTACCAGAGATTGGTTGAAAAGTTCAAAGTGGATTTTAAAAGCCATTTTCGTGACTATCTTGTACGAGCAGTTCGTCTAATGTGTTCCAATCTTTTTTTTTTTTTTACAATACATGCGAAAATTGTCTACAGCAGAACCTCCTCCATAGCGATTTCACACAAAACCGAGCGGAAAATACAAGACTGCACCTCTAGACGCTCAAACTTGCAAACGTATTCATTCTGTCTTAAAACTGTGCAGACTTAGAACGTTGTGCAAAACGTAGCGTGTGGATCTGCCGTAAGGGTACAGAGAGTCATAACATCTTTGTGATGGATATGGATGGTTTCAACTTCCCGTTTGATGAAACTCGTGAAAAAGAGCTTTGAAATGGCATGGGCTTTCCAGGATATCCAGTCAGAGTACAGGTTGATCGCTTCAACTATGGAGAAACTATTCCATTTCATAACCTCATCCATTGGCACAGCCTGATGACGAACCACCCCACAGTATTCAACAACTCTATGAACATCTAGCTGGTCAAAACCTCTCCAGCGCTTATTGTAATAAATGTTTTGATAAATGTTTGTTTTCCTATAGGTTTTTTAATGGAGAAAACGATAGTTTAGTCGACTGAACCAAAAGCACATTTTACGAGTGACAGCAGTAAAAAACATTCAATGAAAGCAAGCTGTTCATAACGAGCTATGAAAAGTCTGTCGAGAGACATTAATTCATTTTTCCCTCTTAATCACCATTGGCTGTAAAAATCATAACAATCGTTTCAAATTAAGGGATAAAATTCAATATCACACTTCCAAACCTCTAAAATCGAAATTACCATTTTCATCTTTATCAAGTTGGTCGCTCCCTTCATCGATTGAATCAGCTTTTTCCCAGATCATGTGCTGTTTTTAAGAACCAAAAACATGATTACTCTAAGAATAGGTAAAAATAGATGATCTAGTAAATGTATATGGAATCTGGGACAGCTTTCAATTACGCTCAGGCTGGAAACACTTTGCTCCTAGTTGCCCACTGACGGCTTCTGAAGGTGAAGCAACATGAAGCAATATTTTGATGTATTTTGATAAAACCTGTACTGCTAGACAGATGAATTTAGGAATTTAATTTGGGCAGTTTACCTATGCGGGATGAGCTCATTATGCGGCTATTCTTCGAGGTCCTCTGAAATGGCTCCAAACATGACTGAAGTGATGAGGTAAAAATACAGGGAAGGGGACGACAACATGGACTTCATGTTCGTGCACAATACATTCAGTTTGTGGGACTAGAACCATTCTTTCGTTGACCCAATGCAATTAGTTTACGCCCACATCCAATGAAATATAAGGCAGAAAGTTTTTTTGGGTTTCGGTCAGCTGGATTTGGATTCTGAACCTCTGTGCGCAACCACCTGACATTGACAATCCGCTGGAGGATATAGCGAAAACATTCAACTCGCTCGCGCGATGAGAATCTCCCGAATGTACACCCCCATTTTGAGTGTACAAAAATAAGAACACAACATTACGAAAGGGAGAGGAAAATGAAATATAAATCCTTCAGCGTTAGACTAGCGAAAACCGCGACCTACGCATTATCCTGAAAGCCTCGAGGGCCTCAGTCTTGAATAACGAATGGATTTTAAACCAATACGGGGATTACATGAGTGCTAAACTCTTTTTCAAAACCTAATACCTAAATTCGACCTCGAATTCAAAAATAAAGCGAACCCCTACGGGAGAAAAACCTCTTTGTAATACATTTTTTTCCTTTCTTGTGGTTTCCCTTGTAAAATAGGATTTTGCGGTGATCAGATAAAAGCGTTTACCAAATATTGTTTAAAAACATTCCATCCCCGTGAACAAGCCGGAGGTTCGAAAAATCATCACGGTTGTGTTTTTCAAGACTTGTACATCAGTCGTTAACACTTATTTCAAGAGACGACAAACAACTTGAAAACTACGTGTATTAATAATGGAATAACAAAATTTGAAAATTGGTACATAAACTAAAACGTTCAATGTCCAAATTAATTACTTTTCCTGAATAATATCAACAAGAACAACTAAAATTACCACATTTAAGGAATTCGGACAGACTTAGACGATTGGATGTCATACCAAGGTAAAATACTTCAACCTTAAAACTTCTTTATTTTTGGATAGAGCCTTTTCAGAGGAGAACAATGAGATATCTCACACACAATTTTCAAATTATGATGGCGAATATATTAAAAGAAATTCCTTTAAAGAAAATTACTGACATTTTGATACGGCGGATGCAGTTATTTATTCAATTTTTGAATCTTTCAAAGTGATCTCCATTACACCATAAAATTGCTACTTTTACGATGATCGAAATTGCTTTTCAAACCTGAAATTTTCCAATGAATTTTCTATCTTTTGTAGAGTTGAGAGGTGTGAGGATTGTTATTCTTCGAAGAAACATACCAAGCAATAGGTACATTAAGATTGTAGTGACTGCCACTCTTAAGCCAATGCACTAAAAAAGAATCCCCGAACACTCACCTCATTTTATAATTCCGAACTGATTAGATAACTAAAAAGAACCTGTATTTCACGTTTTCTTGTACTATTGGTTTTAAGTTGACATTTTCGCATCACAGTGTGTGTCTCTTGTTAAATTAGAACAGAAATTAGTAGAGTTTCATTGTATCGTTCATTCATTGTGCTGGGTGTTTCTTAATCCTCGGCAATGTCTACAAGATGATCAAATGTTCAATAGGCTCATTCACATTCACATTCAACAACTATAAATATTTGGATGAAAACCATCAATCGCTGTTCACTATTTGGAAGGTTTCCCTCAAGAAAATGTGTACTTAGGTCCTACGCCCTCAGTTTCCGGAGAGAATGCATTCCTCTTTCCACCAAGTATACTGGTTCTGTCAAGGAACGAAGTTGGTGCCTTATGTCCTGGTTTACACCAATCCATCCTGACTCTTTATTCTTCTTTATTCTCCTATATGTGGGCGATTTCGTCTTCAACCTCTAGGACTTTCTGTTATGAAGGGAGTTTTAACATTACCAAGGTGTCTATTTTAACGAAAAACACATTGCATAGGAAATCAATATTCTTTGAACGCAAGCCAATTGCACACCAGCTTAAGGTCAAAGGAAATGTAACGTGCTGCTTAACACAATGAATTGATGCAACGCTCCGTCTATGATTATGTAAGCTATAAAATTTCTTATGATGTGAATACATAAGTTTAGCAAAAGTTGACTTGGGAGGTAGTGGGTTATACTATTTTTGAACTAACGATCTGATTCAGCACTCTCACCTCTACAACCACAATTTCATCTTCGAAGTCTAATTCGTTTTGGATGTTGTAATGGGTAATGGATGAAGGAGTTCAAATGGTTCTGCGTTCATCTTGAACCCGTGTGGATCTGGCGGTGGGTACCAGTGGACTTCATTCGCTATTCTTTCCTTTTTTCACCAAATTTTACCCGATTTTTGAACAATCATATCCCACTATTTCAAAAAACACAACTGCTCAAAAAAAGTGGTTTGAAGCCGAATGAAAAAATCACGGTCCAATTTTCTCTATAATATCGGAAAAAAGGATCGATCGTTCGGGAATTGAGATATCCAAATACAGCGTACAGATGCGTTGTAGGATGAATGGACAGTCATGAGAATCTTACCATGTTGGACTTTTTCAAAAGTTTTACAATAATAATAGTTCGTACTTGAACTATTCAAATTCTTTGGAATAATTCGCCATTTTTGCTTCTGCCCTGTAACTTCCAACCTTCCTTGACATACTTGAATAATTGACAACAGTTGTCAAAACTGTCAAGTTTGATGTTTTTATTTCTTTCCTGTTTAAAGTTTGAATAGATATCTACCTACTTAAGCGTTCCCAAATGGCCTCCCTCCCTCCTCCCCTGAAAGTTACCGTAGTTTAGATGAAGCCCTTCTGAATTATCAGCTCAGTTAGGACTTCATGATGGAAGTAAGGACTTACCCTTCGTCTCAAGTTGGCTGTTAGGAGGTTAAACTTAACTAAGGGGTCTCCGATCTGTAACCCCCTCTTCCTTTACTGGATGCCATCCGCGCAATTACACACGCCGAAGGTGCCAACTTAGTTTTACTCGCGTATGGATGGCCTCCCATTCCACCTATGGAGGTTTCCGAATGTCTTGGTGTACATTTAGTGAAGTCTTATCAGAAAATTATCCCTCGAGGTCGGTTGGTGTAGTTTAAGTGAGACATTGGTCGGTTAATGCAAGGCCATGATTTCACTTTAACAACGCCCCGAAGGATTGAGGGGAAGTTTAACAATCATCCTGAACATGTTTCCTATGAATTTTCCGTATGCAATCGAAGAACTTGAAATAGAATATTTTCCCCACAATTCCCACCCAAATTTGTGATGTAGGGAGTGTAATGAAGTAGGTCGAGGCTAGATCAACAAATTATGTTATCACTATTATCTTGAGAACAAAGAGGCACCAAGACTAAGAGATGTTAAAGCCCTTAAGTCCCATTGTTTTATGTAATTTTTTTTTTTTTAAATAACTAATTTCCCAAAGTTGTATCACTAACAGTTACGTAGATCTACCTACAACATCTCCAAAAAAAAAAAAACGAAAAAGATAAGTTCTGTAGATTCTGGGAAAAAGGTACATGAATCTGGTCACTTTCTAGGCGTTTACCGCCGTATTCCTGGATGTCTCACAAGCATTCGACAAGGTATGGCACCAAGGACTGCTCACGAAGCTGCAAAAGGACCTCCCGATTCAATTCTTTCAAATTCTAAAGTCTTACCTCCCAGACAGATTATTTACAGTTAAACATGAGGACGAGTACTCCCAACTGAAGAAAATAGACGAAGAGGTGCAGCAAGGCAGCGTGCTTGGCCCTGTGCTATACTTATTATACGCGAGGTCTACCCCATACTGTAGCGACACTTACAGCAACATTTGCGGATGACACCGCTATTCTTGTAGTCGGAAACTCTGCTGAAGAATCTACCAGAAAACTGCAAAACACTGCCTACAATGTCCTCAGGTGGACGAAGAAGTGGAGAGTAGAATTAAACGAAAACAAATCTACCCACGTTAACATCACGAATAAAAAGATAAATGTTATCCCGATAGATATCAATTCGCAAACGGTTCCATATGCTGATGAAGCAAAATATCTTGGCATGACGCTTGACTGCAAGCTGAGATGGAAAGCTCATGTTAAGAAAAAAAGAAAGAACTTAACTTAAGTTTCAGAAAATGTACTGGTTAATAGGGAGCACTCGGAGTTATCAACCCACAATAAACTTTTACTATATCAGCAGATACCAAAACCAGTCTGGACATACGGATGCCAACTATGAGGATGCACCAAAAAAAGCAATATGTACATCTTAAAAATATTTCAAAACAAAGTCCTCAGGACTATAGTCGATGCAGCCTGGTACGTACGAAAAGCTGATCTTCATCGTGATCTCAAGATGGAGACGGTAAGTGAAACCATCAAAAAACATGCCACGGGGCATGAACGTTTGCCTCCACAATCATCAAAATGTAGAAGTAAGTACTTAACCTTCTGGACAACAGCGGAAAAGTGCGGAGATTAAAATGGACCAAACCAATAGACCTTGTCATGACCCACTAAGTGTAATGTTGTGCTGTGTAGTGGATGTAGGTAGGGGATAAACCAGAAAACGATTTATAAATTATTAACCCCCCAGCGCCCAAAGATGTCCCATCACAGGAATTTCAAGTTTTTTTTTAATTTTTCCATCGACTTAGGCTCTAAATAGATCATGTAACGTGTTTTCACCATCCCATGCTATGATAGCGTCACCTGTGGGTGACATTGGGCACCAAGGCAAGTAAGGAGGCAAACGTTTCATTTATAGGTATATTATGAAATCTGAATGCTTACATGAATAGAAATGTAAAAGAATACATAGATATACAGAAAATGGTACTTAGGTATAGAGTATAAAATGTCATGATTTTCAAAAGTTCCTTCCTTGTTCATTGACGACGGAAGTAAAATCAGCAATGAATGTGCAAACCTACTCCACATGTCCACATGAACTGTATGATAATACAGTGAATCAGGTTGTTCATTTGGGAGATGAACAAGAAATTCCATTCTTGCACTTCCATTCTCCAGTGCAAATACATGCACTTCGACTTGGCATGTCAACACTCTAAAAATAACATTATTCTCTGATGAACATTGAAAACATAAATGAAACGAAAAACAAGAATGTAAAACGCCAACGCTGCTGCCTCAGGCCAGAAGAACTTCCAAGTTACGTACAAGCCCAACGTCACCTACAGGTGACAGTGAAACATTCAGCCACGTTCAGACAGACAAACTTTGGGAGGTTATAACCTGATTCTGGGGTTTCAACACCAACTTTTTTTTCTTTTTCTGTGTTTATCAGATGGATTTACACGTCATCAAAGTGGTGTCACCTGTAGGTGGCGTTGGGCACTGGGGGGTTAAAGAAAGGTTGCTAGATGTTTACTACAGTTGTAACATAAATAAATCAATTATTTAAAAAAAACATTTCTAGGCGTTTTTCCCCAGGAAAAAAACATGCCGTCTACATGTTGGTCGACACTCCCTGTGCCGCACCGAGATGCTGCAAAATACAGTATTCATTGATTCAAGTAAGTTAGATATTGTCGTGAGCTTCTTTTACGATGAAGTGATGAAATTAAATTCGGAAAGACACGTCTGTGAACCGTGCAGTTCAATCTACTTTCATTACGTTGAACGTTTATCACAGAAGGATTTTCTGGAAGGTGTCCACCTCCTGCGGGGCGGAGGCGGATTCTGGCGGAGTTCCAACACCTTCGCATTGCAGGTCCCCCCCTCAAACAACTCCGTCTTCCGAACCAGGCAGTTCTAGTTTGGAACTGTCTCCGTAATATTCGAGTTTTCTATAATAATACAGCTCGAGAGTCGTTTAAACGTCAGTTGGACCATGGCGTCAACTTTGCTACAGCTCACAGACAAATGCATTTCGGAACCAGCAAACAGAATACAGAAAACAATTCTGAATATAAAATACTTTCTTAAGTAATTCATGCATTTCAGGGAGGTCCCTATGTCCGGTTTTTATACGATTACACTTATAAACCTAACTATGAGAACATAATGAGTGTTTTTCAAATTATACTTATTCCTAATCAATCAAAAAAAGAACGAAAATTGGCAGGAAATTTTATTTGGTATGAGAATAGTTTGACTGAATGGATTTTTGCACAGCTAGAGCCAAATTGAGGTCGAACACAAAAATAATTTTGGAAGTCGGTTTAGAATCCCTAAACCATACACATACACATAAACCTATCGTTTTTTTTTTTTTTTTCACAAACTCGATCCGAAAATGGTCTGAAACGGATATACTCGTATATGCAGTTTTTTTCTTTTCATATTTTCTTCTCATATTGTCTTACACCCTTTAGATCCTAATAGGATGGCCTCTACAGACAGCCTTGCTTCAGAGGGACGTCATAATAATGAGATAAGAAGTTTAATAGGTAGTATAGTTCCCTCTCTTACAGCCAACACTATCTGGCCTATTTGTGAGTTTCATTTAATGACAACTATTTATAAAAGAGATGAAAGAAGTTACCCCTTCCGAGGTTGCAGATTCCAGAAGATCTTATTTAGCACCTGGAAGCTAAATGTTATCAGGATTTACTTCAGTGGTAGTAATTTCAATAATTCACAAAGGAATACTACTGTTTCCCTTCACATTTTGGAAGCTTTCAAAAAGCAGGGAGTGGGGATGTTTGATTTGAGGAAAAGGCCCAAAATAGCCAAGGCAGGGGTTGAATGTTGAATAGTACGAATAAATTGGTATTTCCCTGAGTCGACAACACGACAAGAGAAGTTAAGAACATTTTATATTGTAGAATGGTGCGGAGGGCTCTGACACCAGGCTTTGACAACATTTGAACGTGGTATTCGAATGAAATATTTACTATGTCTAAGAGCGAAACCTATAACACGTAGTTATACAACAAATTTGAAACTACAGGTAAGGCCTCGATGGTGATAGCTTAAAGAACCGAAAGGGATTACTGACCATCCATCATTGACACAAGATTCAGAAACCAGAAGTCCAGATTGGACAATTTGTATCCAATAGAAGTTTGAGAAATTTCAACAAATTTAATAAAAACCACAAGAGTATCGTGGATTTAAGGGGGATTTAGGAGGGGATTCTTTGGCATATAAGCTGAATCTGGTTTGGCTGTTAGCTTTTTCGGTTGTAAAAGTTGAAAAAAAAAAACAGGTAAACTTTTTCATCAAAGAATCCTCCTCACTCCTTCTCACTGGAGATCTTTTTCATAAAGCCGAAAATCTCTACTGTACATTTGAAGGAACGATTGTGTACATCGCTAACTCGGACATCAGGAGTTGGTTTCCCCAAATTCTTGCATATAGTTCACTATTAAAAGTAACGGAGCTGCCATAATTCTCCACTTTTTGAGGTCTCATATGCCGATATCAACCCTACCATTTCTTCTTAAATTCGTCACAATAGAGAAAAGTGCTTAATCCTTGATGTTATAAAATATGTTATCGCTTTCTATTTTGTCTCTTCTGGGAGTTTTTTGAACCTGAAGGTCTTGAAAATGAGAGGCAGAAGGCCAAAAGTTCCATGAAAATAAACAGAACAGGGTAACTTTGTTGTTGTACCATTGAATCCCAACTATATTATCCCAAACAGCTCCGTTGTAAGCTCTAACTGCACGCTGCAGATACCGCTACAGCTAGGTCAGCTCAGTATCTCTTCCCTTGTAGTCTGAGAGGGAAACACAAATGAAAACTCTCCTCAATCCCACCGTGTAAGTTGTTTAATGAAAACGCCCGGCTCCGGGGCACCTGTGGCTCTTTTTCCTTCCCGCGTGCCTCTTTTAATTTAAACTTCGCTCCGTGTACTGAAAGAGGTCGGCGGTTGTTTTGTCGGTTGATTGGCTTTGGAGCCTTTATCAAAGAGACTCTGCTGTTTTCAAGGTTCAAACTTGAACAGCTAATAGGAAATGGAACAATTGAATGAATCAAAACGTTTGGTGGTCTTGATAATATAGTGGACCTTCTGAAGAAGAAATTGCAGCCTAAATCCATTGGCGAGCCAGCTTTGCTGGCTCAATAGTAATCTGTCCTGGTTTTTGAAGACCAATCCTATCCCCGAACTTTCTATTCATATTATTCGAATTATACTTAAAATTTGCCGATTTGAATTCGTCCTGGGAGATACTTCAGTCTTCTGAACTTTATCAGAGTAATTATTTATTTATATCTCAATTCATTGTGTTCGGAGAAGATGGAACAGCAAGCCGAGCCCGTCCGACCTTATCGAGGAACTCGTTTCGTTTCTGCTTATGAAACCCAACCTTCCAAGCCTGGTAAATTTTGTTTTTCAGTTTCCATGAGCGGTTCCCTTCATTGTGAGGGAAATTTAAGTCGGACATTTCGTTCGTTACAACTTCAGCCGGCTTTCTTACTGTAGCTTGAAGCCAAACCCTTCCTTCAAATAATCTCTACCGTTTACCAAATTCTGAATAACATCTCGCACCTGTATTATGGTAAACCATTTCTTATACTTGAACCAACTTCCGTTTCGAAATAGTTTCATAAAACTCTTCTGTAAGGGCTGGGACCTCTTCAATTTCAGTATACCTGATATTTACATTCATTTTATGTAATTTTTCATTCTTTCATCATTTCATTTTTTTGGAAGGAGCAACTCCATTCCATCACCTTCTTGTTGCATATTAGTAGAGCGTTGTTTCGAACCACTCACAAAGGTAATCGTAAGTACTCGGAATTGGGCTTGGATAACTGAACTTTAATGTGTGTTTGAATGAGTGATAATTATTTGACGCAAGTTTAGAAAACTATTAAAAATTTAAAATAAAATAAAATGTTCTAAATTTCCTACCAATGGGTGAGCCCACGCGATACAAAATGCGGATGATAATGGATTGCACAAATAAATTAGCAATCTGGTTTCAATTAATCTAAATTGAATTGTCTTTAGTGCCTACCTCAAAGTCACTGAAAATGAGTAATGGCGGATGTGTGGCCACGGGTGAAGCTTCGACTCTCTAACAATGGAATGAAGTGTAATTACAAATTTTAATCCTTTTTTTTGCCAATTTCAGTAGCTAGTTCCCGTACATTTTTTTAAAGGTAACAATTTCCTGAAACTCATTGATTTTATGGCAATAGGACGAAGTTGCCCGCAACTCCCAGAGGATGCCCACGACGCTAGAAGGCGACAGGTAGTCCCGAAAGCAGGGATTTCAAGAATCGGGGAGAGAGCTAACGACACCCATCCCTAGTTCCAAATCTGCTACGAAAGAAACTGAAATGTTTGGTTAACCCGTTAAGCCCGAATATGAACCTGAAGCTTGATAGCTTCAAGAGAAATCTGGCGTTGCAGGTGCTGCAGGCATACCCCTTCCGCCTTTGAAATGAGCTGCTAACCTATTTCATCTATGATTTGATAAGTTGGAGGAAGCAGTGATTTCGATTTGCTCAACATTATCAGTGTTGAAAAAGAAACCACAACTTTTTATTGAGTTCCGAAGAAGTATGAGCTGTTTTCCTCTCTTTGTAAGTCATTTCAGTACTCTTGAAGCAATAGTACAGATTATTTCTGTTATTTGATTTGAAGAGCGATTTGTGAGGCACTTATCGAAACGTTCTTTCTTCATAACAACCCAATTCCTGGACCATCTCTGATTGCCTGATGTCAGCAGAAAAAGGGAGGGCACCTATGCAAGTAAACTCATTCGAGAGAAACACGTTGAGCATTTGGCAGAGGTCCCAACCCCTTCCCCTCCCTTACACTTCCTTTTCATCAAAACCCCCCACTCCTAAACTATCCCTCTCCTCTCCTTCCCCTCCGACTTTCATGGAATCCGTCCAACCCTCGCTCGTGATGAACGCCTAATGGGGTCCGATTGAACCTCATTCGTGTCATTCTGTCCCGCGAGTTATATTTTACGAACTCTTCACGGGGTGATACTACAACCCTTTTTCGCTACCTTGTTGATTTACAGCGTTTAAAAAGCGTCATGATTCATTCGACTGTTTGTCTAAGGAGACTTCCCCTCTGCCGTGTATTTGTTTTATATTCACGTCGACTCGAAGACGTGGACGTGGCAACAAATGGGATGGGCGATTCTTATGTGAGAATCGTCTTTTGATAGTTTTACTGGATGTTATGACATCTGTACAACTTCATTCGGCGACCTCTCAGCGTCTCCAACAACGAAAAAACATCTACCAAGTTGGTTTTCGATTCAAGAGTGTTCCATATGGTTGGAAAAAATAGTCATTCAGAATGAAGCGTGATATAAAAATCGGTCCATCAACGATTGAAACCAGTGGGTTGGACGTGAGACGTTATCAATTACCGGCTTGAGAACTCATGATTGCACAGCCTAAAACGCATTGTAGGTCCCACTCCAAATTTGAGTGAGATTAGACTGTCATAATGTGAGAATAGATGCTTGATCGGTTTTACTTGCATACAGAGTAGATAACTGGTTTATCATCCCTGAGGATTTCAAAATCGGATTTGCAGACACGATAGACACTCACCCACACAGACAGATGATAGTTATTTTGAATGATCAATAACGTGATCTTATTCATCCATCGATACAGAAAACAATACTTTCGCCATATATTCCTAAATTTGGAATACACTTTTTTTAGTACATGTTTGATTCTCTTCATTTAATTACCTATGCAATCTGACGTTACGTATTATTGAAACAACTCTTGTAGTTGTTCTATGTTATCGCGAAATTTTTCGGGTTCTACGTTGAGGAATATGAGTATTTATTAAAATTCAATGGGACCTTCCTTATTGAATATAATGTATCCTACAACTGAGCATGCTCAGTTGAGCTATTAATTCACCATTTGTACTGTCTTTATTCTCGTAGGTGGGTCTGAAGTAATGTGGTTAACAGTACCAGGGTTAGTTTCCTTGCTATTTGGAGGCTCATGAACAATTTTCAGTATCCGTTTTCTAAAAACAAAGAAGCATAAAAACCCATTGGATTTCGACATTGTAAGAAATTGTGAGGGATGGGAAGTTGCCTTTGCAAAGTTTTTGCCGTATGAGTTTTATTTCCACCACCGGAGGTGAATAATTTCTGGACAATTACATTGGTAAAATCCTTGGAACGCCTAAATCACTTTTATGAAGATCAGATTTTCAGGGATTATGCGAGTTAGAGGGATGGAGAGCATTTCAAGACTTTCGACACCACCGATCTTCACTCATGTGCTAAGATAATAAAAGTTTTTCTTTGCATAATAGTTTATTCTTCTCTCACTACACTCACATCTTCCTTTGGGGACTGCAGCATTCTATAATTCAATTCAAGGAAGCTATGTGTCACACCTAATTCGGAAAACATTTCATTCCTTCTTTCCTAGGTAGATCATTTACCAAAATTCATTCTCGCGTACTTATGACAATACAAGATAATACAATTTGATACGAATTGGGTCCACTTCGCCAAAGATTGATAGAAATAAATTAGTGGCAGTTGGCCAGTTCCTCGACATCTACCCACTTTGGACGGAGCGGGTTGGACAGAGCTTAGACGGATCATCGTTCATTCAGAACACCCGCTGAAGCTGTTGGCGCTGGGTAGAGATAGTTGTAGGCGAGCTATAACTTTTTATGGCGAGAGGACGGGGTAGGACAGGATGATGACCTCTTGTCGGAGAATAGGCCTCCGCCTGCCGTAACTTCACTTTCGTTTCCTCGATGAGCTGTTACGACGCTGGCTCACTAAAGTGGTTCAATTCGACATCGCCTTCTCAAAGGTCATCGAGACCAATAGTTCCTACCTTCCAATACGCGATAGTTCTCACCAGGTTGACACAAGATTATTTTGATAAATTTTCCAACCCAATTACCCATAGTAATATGAATAAAATAACATAGCAATTCCGTGTAAAATTAGGATAGGAATTAGCCAAACCAAGCAAAATGCTTCCTAAACCGAATTGAGAAATATGATATGATTTGAGGAGATGTTGGAGTGGACTGGTTTCTCTTTCCAAGATATTGTTTTTTGTATGTGTTTATTTTGAGACCACTACAAGCAATAACATACCTCAGTGACATATTTGGATCACACTGAATCAATCACTTATTCAGACAGGCCATCATGGTGACAATCCTTGGGTGGTGTATATCATATTATATTGTAATGATATTAGGTAGGTGTTAATCAGGAGTGCCCACAGAGGGGGGGGGGCTGTGACGCAGAGTGCGTTATTGGAATTCTTGGGGGGGGGGGGGGTTCCAACAAAATTTTTAGGGGTTAAAGTTGATTGAAACAGTGTTCAACTTGACGTCATTCAGAAATATATTACATCACTAGATAGAACGTAAATAATAATGAACCTAGTAAATTTAAATAAGGTTTGTTTTTCTATATGAAAATGTATACATTACGAGTATTTTTTACATTTGGGGGGGGGGGGGGGGCTGGTTCCTAGTTGGGGGGACACCCCTGTGTTAATAAAGTCGCAGAGATATCTTGGTCTGATGAGATGTCTGGATGTAGGTGGTTAAAAGCTTAAAGGCTTTCGGTGGCGAGGGGATTGAAATGATCTTCATGCTGGAGAATAAAACTAATAAATGAGTGAGTTACGAGGTACTCTTGTATTTGATGTTCAGGTCGTTATATATTGTTTGATTTCGAACGAATGAAGGTGTGTGAACTATGTGTTTTTGTAGCATCTTGTTTTGCTGCTATTCCTACCTTTTGAATTCGGATTTTGAACAAGTTCTCCAAATTTCGATTGGCGACGCCAAATCGTATCAGTACCTTGTACATTAGGGTTGTGCAGCAGAGACCGTTTTTTCGAGCATCGATTCTCAAGTATCTTAATGAAATCTTGTTGGTGGTATCAATGTCTGATCCAGTGTAACACCTAGCTATCTATGACTGGTGGCATTTGGAATGGGCTGGTGAAGGTATTCCAGGAGGGGTTCAGTCAGGGGTTGTCTTTTATGAGTATATGACACCGAGCAGGAGTTTGATGAGTTTATTTTGACACGCCATTTGGTGCTCCATAGGCCCAGAGTTTCTAACATGCCTTAGAAACTGTTTCCATGCGATGAGTTGATATGCAACATCTAGAGGATAGTCCTGGAGCTAAAAACTTCGTTTTCATGTTTTCATTTTCACCTCAAGACAAAGGAAGGAGTTGCTATTCATCCAGAAATGTTCTAATTCCCGTTTTCAAGGGACTGTCATTTCTAAGAAATACTGTTTTGCCAGATGCAACGGAAAAAAGATCAAGTTGAGTCTGGTTCAAGATTTTTCATTTCCACAATATGAATATGTAGATCAATTAAATATATAACATGATCTCAGAGGTCAGAACTAATTATGTCAAAATAAATCATGAGAAGAAGAAATTAGAAATGTAACAGTTGATTTTTGTAGTGCTTAAAGATTCAAACTCTCTGTCCATTCCGTTTTAGAAGCCCGGGAAAAGCGCTCATTATGAAGGCCGGTCATGGCTCCGCAATCATAACGAGTAATTTGACTCGAGTCCACGCACTGTGCGTCAAAAATTGTAAAAGGGAGAGAAAAAGGAAGGCTTTTGTAATTTTTGATTGGTCCCAAATTTTGTTCGAGTTTCGAGCGTACGTGCGCCGGTTCGTTAGTGTTGGCATTCAAACAAAAGGGAGCGGCGCTAGTGGGTTGTTTTGTAATCAACACGCGTTCATTTCTTTTGGAGCTGCCGTATTGAGATCGATGCTTCTCCTCCCTCTACCCTAGTGCTATCTGTTCCAATGATTTCCCTGTATTCTGTCTCGTGCCCATTTCGACGGACCCATTGAGTGCCCATCTATTCAGTTATCTTTTCGCCTGTGTTGATGGGCCTTTCCTCAATCCTACGGCTGATATTCTTGTTTCACTTACCATGCCTATGGTAAAGAAAATCGTTGTTATGCGAAGCAAGAGATTCGAACGTTGATTTAAAAACAGGCGGGTTCTGCCAACGTAATTCGTAGTTATCACACTGTTATCAGTGAACATTGATTTACAGTTTCTATGACACGCCGATTCAAATTTCATATGTTCATTTATATGATATCATCAGGGTGATAATTAGATGATAGTGCTGTTGTAACTTGTTTTTGTTAAAATTGTTGTTTGTATACATAGTTCGTCAGTTGATACTGTCGGTATATACTGCCTAGTGATGGATGGGACATTGGGGCTTTATCAAATCGAAAACGTGGACCGAAGTTTGATTATTGCGTTGAAGGAATACCTGCTAGTGCGTCTTGTTCATGAACTTTTCGACATTGCAAAAGCGAAAGATTTCTTCCAGTCAAAAACTGAGACTTGGACGAAGAACAGGCCTTATCTGTTACTTGTGTATTCGAGGACACTTAGAATTTGTTCGAAATGATCCAACAAAACTATAGTTCTTGAAAATCGATACCTCCTCACGAAATCAGCATCTTCAAGCTCCAAATCCTCCGTTCGTGGACATCAAAAAGTAAAACCTACCATCCTAGTCAAAATCGTCCACAAGTACCTCCGAAGTAAGACAAAAATTAGATAAAATAACCAGTAACACAAATAGCACAATAGTTAGGAAAACATTAACACAAAAGATAACCACTAACACAATATAGAACCAACTAAAAACAATAATAGAAAATAGCACAAATGGGACAAAACGGAATTTCAGAAAGGAAAAAAGATGGCGAAAAACCGTGGTATTAATTGTGGTTTGGGACGCTAACCACCCAAATCTCGTAGGTTGGTTTTGATCGTCAATTTGGCGAGTTTGATTGTTAAATCATCTGAACCACAGTTGGTGTAACTGAACATCGCTGTTCATTCTGAGATCTTCTTTTTATAGTGTAAATTCTGATTAAAAAATTTGGCGAACCGTGCCCTTAAAATTCTGGTTTAGGTATTTGAAACAAATTCCTGCTAATCATTACAAAAATATTTACTATTTCTGTAATTGATCATACTTTAACAATTATTAGACGGAATCTATTGTCCATTATCTAAGCTTGTCGCCGCTCGTTTTCTCAACTTGTAATTGTATTCTAGATGCCTTAAGGGCTCCATTTCAAATTCCAATAGTAACAATTGTTCATGAAGGAAATTAGCAGCGAGGGTCCCTCAGCTGAACAATGATGAATTCTTACCTTGTAATCTACACATCTCTGAGGAGCTCAATTGTAAATATCATTACCAGTGATCAGTTACGGAAGAAAATATCCTTAAGGGAGTTTCAGCTGATCAACGTGTCTCTTTAATTTGTAATTGTGTACTACATATCCCAAAGGAGCACCAGTTCATAATTCAGCAACATCAATTGGTTGAAATAGAATCCACAAGGATTCCTCAGCCGATCAGTGTGTCCTAATAATTGTATTACCGATGTCACGAAAATTCTCCGTACCATATTTCCACACCGCAGAACGATAATTGAACACGAAAAAATATGTAACCGAAACAATAGTAGGAACCCACCAACTGAAAACTAATTAAAATAATAAAATTATTGAATTACAATATATCACAAAAGCTAAAATAATCTCAATTCCGTTGCAATTATACCAACCAATTCGTTCGACGTAGTTTATTGTCCAATTTTAATTTGCTCCCTATATGAGTTTCATGGCTCTTAAATTAATTTTACTAAGGTTCATTATTGAAAATAATAACCCAAGTAAATAGGTATTTTCGAGATTTAGACCCCAAGTAGCACTTGAGTTTGGTGATTTTTTAATCAGGGATTGCTAAACATCAAAAGAAGTGGCATGTTTGAGCATTTAACAGACAGTGAAGCTAATTTGATGTACAGTTAAAAATGCGTCATTTTTACCTTACCGTAAATTATGTGCTAAATCTATTTCACACCTGTTGGAAAAGCATATTTAAGGTAAGTTTATATTTCACGATCTGAGATGAATGCGGTATCTGTCCGTTCTTCAAGTAAAGCTTGCAATTTCCATATTTATAAATCTGGCCTCCCAACCGGAGTCAAAAATAGCAACGGGCAGCAGTGCTGAAACTTCGTAAGAAGTAAGTAATTGGCTCGCACGTGAAATTTCCCTCTGAAAAACACTTGGTTGCATGTTGAGCAGAGTTAATAGAAAAAAACACTAACATCCTTTATAAAACTTGTACAATTTGAAAAGCCTGGTTTAGAAAGCATGGAAGCCAAAAAATACAGATTCTCTTTTAGAATGGTGCTCCTTTTTACTTATGCCGACATCCTCCTTTCACCTGGCTTTTTTCGCAATTTTAAAAACCATAAAACTATCAAACCCGACTAAGCTGGTACTTTTTATCATTCAAGAGCATTTCCAATTGTTCAAATGTAGTTATTTTTAGTATAAAATTTGTCACTTTTTGTTTTAAGGTGCGCTGATTCGAAATCTGTAATGTCTACCAGCCGTATGGGCCATGAAAGGCTGTGGAATATATTTATAAAATCCGATCTTATGGACACTTAAAACTATTCCGATCGCTTCAAACGCATAGAAGAAAAAGGAAAAAGTTTATTTACAAAATAAAATAAAGTAAAAGATTCCTTCAGCATTACAAAATAAACAAGACCGACATGGTCAAACCGTTTGTCGCCTAGAACACAAACATAAACAAAAACAAATACAAAGAAAATATGGGCCGAAAACTGGTGAAACGTGCCGAAAACGTGGGTGGCATTTTAGGATGTTTCCTGACATAGGCAAGTGGGGTGTAATTTTCCAATAATTTAGGACGAAAAATCGACTGGGATAGGTTTCAAATCCGTAGAAATCTCACTCGGCATTAGGCTCAAATCGGATGTTCGATTAAATTAAATTACTGGTGAGACTATTTTTCACAACTGCTCGCACTTGGCGTTATGTTAGAGGTTTTTGAACCCCCTTCAAGCAGCCGAAGATGAAGCCTGCATGAAGATGCTGAGGGATGATTCAGGAATTATCCAACATGTCCTGCAGAACAAAATTCATATAATTCTTCAGAGTCCATGGATTGATTATATTAACCCCCAGCCCGGACTTAAGTATGTAGGATGTTCCATTTAAGGGTGGGAAGGAAGATCACTTCATTTTCACTAATGAATTCACTTACCACTATGTTTGAGATTTTTGAACCACCTGAATCAAGCCTGCATGAGGGATGATCTAGGAATGCATAGAGCACGTAAATCGGTTCTCAACCAAAATACCTATTTGGATTGATCAGTTGATCATATTTGTGTGCCTCCTCAAATTCAATAATCGCTCTATCACCTGTAAAACACGCACACTCCAAAAAGAATTCAAATTTGAATGCAAGCCAAATTAATGAAATTGAATAATAAACCCCAGTGAAAGAATTTGCAGCGTTTTTTGATGGTTTTTTTCAACCCGTGAAATTGATTTAGGTTTCCAGATTTTGAACTAAAAACTGATATCAACACTTTGTTATTTTTTTCTTCTGCCATCTTTAATTTCCCATCTTTACAAACTACCTAACTTGACCAAGCTACTATCATTATTATCATTACGATAATTAATTTTTAAAATAGTATCTCTTTAGGAAAATTATAACTTTTCAAAAACTGATTTTTAAATCAATTTTATAAAAAATCGATCCTTTTGTGACGATTTTTCAGTAAATCAATATTTTGGATTCGATTTCGAATCGATTCAAAAAATTGATTTCTCGCATAGATTTCCCATCTTTACACGTCTTTCACGCTGAACATGTCTATCACGCCTCCTTCCCCCAATTTGAAATGTCTCGCAATATCTAGGGAAACCGCTCGAATCCCAATTCGACGTTCCAATTCAAATCTTCCGTTTTATCAATAACGTCTTTCGGAAATGAACGAACAGCTGTTTCGACACCGAGATCGCATTAGTAGATTTCTCTCCGGTACAATAGGTTGTCACGGTAGATGTAGCGTCGTAATCGGCCATGAGGTGACTCACAAGGCCCGCCCCCGCTCCTTGTTAACGCGTTTTGTGACCCGACCTTAATCCACCGTCCTCTGCCCACGTTTTGGTTTCACTCTCCGGTTTTCAAGGCCTTCGGATAATAGTGTAGAGCAGTTTGCCTGCCATAACAGCGCGAGTCGAGATACAGGCCGGACCTGTGCCGTCATTTGAGTTATTTCACGATATCACAATAATCCATATCACGGGTTACGTGAATTATGAGCCATATGTAATACATAAGTTTGTGGTAGAGTGCCACATCGATGTCCATTCAATATTGTTCAAACAGGCCTTTGAACACAGTTAAAACTCCTCATTTTCTGCTCATTGTTAGGTAAAGTATTCTCAAGTGTGTTTTCGAAAGCGATATTTTCTGCTGCAACCAAATCTTTGCAACCAGACAAATATCTTGAAAGAAACAAATTTCTGCGCTATGCGTTTCCCATCCAAGTTTTCCGTTGTTGAGGTGGTCGAAATTTTAGTCTGAAACATGGTTTTGCCTTCCCATAGCCTATCTGTGCTTGGTTGCCTAACAAATATGAGTTACGAAGGATATTTTCTAACGCTTTTTACGTACCTCAGCAATCAATCGTTGCCATAGAATTGTGACTTGCTCTTTTTCATCCCACGAAAATAGTTCGCCACTCATTGGAAAGCTCGTATACACAGCATATCTTTTTTTAAACTGCTTTGTCAGAGCTACTGGTCGTATACAAAACCAAATTTATTGACGTCTTCAGTTTGATTATATAGAGTGAATGAGCTAAATTCTCTCCAGTTCATTCTCGGAAGTATACAGTTCATAAGGAGTCTGTAATATTCAGAATCCCGTTTATTTTCAGAATCAAATCAAATGTAAAATATATAAACAAACAACATATTGGTTTAGTAGCAGTACTACACAGTCTGTGCAGCCCCTGAATCGTACAACATTTCACATTCAACCCCATTCTACTACTGTCTTATACGATTTGTGTCACTTGGTTCTTGTTGTTCCAGATCTCCGAAAATTTATGACTTGCGCGCTTGATTTTGTAACACAGACCCTTTTACCACTTCTAAGCCCCACAGCAATCAATCGTTGCCAGAGAATTGTAACTCGCTCTTTTCCATCCCACAAAAATAGTTCGCCACTCATTGGAAAGCTCTGTTGCCTCTAATGAAACAGCATATCATGTGGTCGTTAAACATCAATTGATACGCTCTTTTAAACTGCTTTGTCAGATTGTGATCCTCGCTACATGTCGCTCAAAATAACTCCAAATTTATTGACTTCCCTAAGAGATTATTGAAATCAGACCTCCACCTATTTGATTATATAGTCCAAGCTCATCTGGAAATTTTGAATCGCTTCACTTCCACTTCAAACCTACTAATGTAATAGGTCCAAGTTTCATCATCTTCATCAAACGTAGAAAACTTGAACGACTGTACAAGACGGTCGAGAAACGCCCTTTCTGCCTTGATGGATGTTTCTGCAGTTTCATTCTCTTTTAGCCCGAACTTTCTCTTTTGTTTCTTCTTGTCTTAGGCATACGCCAATGTAATATTCAGAATCCCGTTTAAGAATCAAATCAAATGTAAAATATAAAAACAAACAACATATTGGTTTAGTGTGCTAGCAACTAGTAATTCAATCTGGAAGACAATAAATATCACCTTCGAACTGTTTCAACCTCTTACTGATTGAGTCAAATCTTCTCCTCTCCCATTTACCTTGTGATATCAACACCTCATAGAAACCCTCACGCAGGTATCAAGAAATTAATGGAACGGCGGAATCCTGGACAGTTAAAAGAGCTGAATTCTCTCTTATTCACCTTAGGATGTCGACATTTGATTGTGATCCTCGAAGACATTAAGAGATTATTGAAATGGCAAAGATCCTGGTCCGCTGGAGCTTCGTTCTCTAATTTTAACCTTATGATACATATATTTTAAAGGGAGCTAGTCTAAGACATTCAGAATTGAATGGAGTGGTGGAACAGGGCCAGTTGAATGAGCTAAATTTTATCCAGTTTCTTTTACGATATAGACGTTTTATATGGACCCTCTCTAAGATATCTGACTAGAAGATAGGCAGATGAATGGAATGGCGGGATCCACCTGGTCAACTAATCTGCGGAATTCTCTCCTATTCACCATAGGATGTGGACATTCGATAGTGACCTTCGACAACCAATCAAAAGATCAGTTGAGTGAGCTAAATTAGCTCTGATTCACATTAAAATGTTGGAATTTTATACAGAGCCTCTGAAAGACATCCAAAGATGAATAGAGTGGCGAGATCCACCCTGGTCATTTGAGCGTCGCCAACACATCAAAAGAGGAATGGAACAGAGGGACGCTGGTCAATTGAGTGAACTAAATTATCTCCTATTTACTTTAGGGTGTAGATATTTGATTGAGAGCCCCTCTGTGACAATAAAAGAGCAATGAATGACGGGCAGCATCGTAAAATAAGTAAATTCAGTTATTTGCTGAATGCTGCTCGAACATTGAAGCGTTGCATGGAAACTAGAATTTGAGAAACTGACTCAGGAACCTGCAAGTAAAAATAGCAACAAAAATAACACATATTGAGACCCAGCCGGTGGTTAAAGTGAGTGGAAAGAACTATGGTGCCTGCATATGGTTATGGAATCTATCTTTGAGTTTTGGCTGATTCGTTTTAAATAAATGAGTTATTACAAACATACTTATTGAAGTTCTGACACTATTTTCCATACTTTTAATTTTGACCGCCAGAATCTAAAAGGAAACAAAGGTGATGAAGAGGAAGAAGAGAACTGATCACTAGATCGCAATCAATAAATCAGTACAAATGTGATGATTCCTGCAAAAGCCTTACCGTGTGTTTTAGGGCTGCAATCAGAACTTCTGTGATGGAAAGTGGACTGAAGGTATCTTTTTTCGTTCTCAGGTAGTTTTGCACCAAACTGTCTTTCACATCGAAATGAAAAATAACTGTATGACAAGCTCTATGACGAGTCAGACAAAAAAGTGCCGTAAAATGATTAAGCTGGCCCACCTTATAAATGGCCTTCCCCCCCCCCCCAAAAAAAAAAAAGAGAGAACCACCGAAACAGAACGGATCCCCAACCCTCCTCTTTTTCGCAAAGTTATTTTCGCATATTCCGAACGACTTGCAATACCCCCTCTCTTTCACTCTGGATATTTTACCAAGTGGTAGGTTATTTATAGTTCGACAAAAAAGGAAATATTTTTCCCCCTCCAACGGTTTCCGATACCCTCCTTTCCGCACTTTCTCTTTTCCTCCTTATATAATATAGAAAGATTTTCTCCTACTCGCGGAAAAAGGGCAAAGAGGAATTGCAGGGTCAGGATCGCGGGTATCGTCGGAGAAATATAAAGGCGGAGCTCGGTGGGAAAAAAATCGGGTTTTCGCCCTTACGCCGGCGAAATTCCTTCTATCAAACAAATCCTTCGTAATAAACAAATAGCTCGGGATACATTTAGTTCCTGAGGGGGTTTCTGATATTCTGATAACGCTTCTGCGTAGGATCGCTCAAATTATTTCTTCGAAATCGAATTCTGATGCAGCCTGAAGTTAAGAAGGGTAATACTGTGCTAGTCCAGATCTGGTCACCACTTGTCTCAAACTAGACCCTGGAGTTGTCCCCTGGTGCAGGGTAGGCCATTCAATTCTGTATTTATGTATTTAAATGTCAATATACATAGAAAATATAAAACGATTTAATAAACTACAACTTGGAATTACAATAGGATTATTAAGCAAAACATTAAGACAAGAAAAGGATGCAAAAATGTGAAAGGAAACAAATCACTAATCGAAAATCTCAGCCAGTAGACGCTTCAGGGTCACTTGACGCCAGGAAATTGACCTCGCTAGGCAAACGACACAACGGTCGGTTTAGTTGTGGGCTGCGGAAGGCACCTAAAACAAGATTGTAGGCGAGTTCTGTTGGAAATCACATTTATGTTGACTTTAGAGAGAAGCGAGGGGGATTGGAGAACTCCACTCTCAAGTTTGTGAAAAAACGTAATATCTGCCAATTGTAGTAAAGCCTCCATCTAAGGCTCTGGAGAGTGGGCAACAGGTACTCGGGTCGCCCGGTGCCCAAAATCAACCTGCTCCATTGTTATTTTTCATTTTGAATGCAAGTCAACGCATGAACTTCCGTTGAACAGTCTCTAATCGATAAATGTATGTTGCATAAATTATCACAATCACTTGACACCAGGAAAGCGTGTACCTCACACAACGGTCGGTTTAGAAGGTAGTTGTTGGCTGCGAAAGGCACCTGGTGTAAGAGTGTTATGCAAGTTCAGTAAGGAGGCACATTGATATTGACGTTAGAGAGGAGCGATGGGAATTGGACTAACCAGAAAATTGCCCTAATTTGACCGTAAGATCAGAGTTCAGGATCTTTGGGACTCTCTACTGACAGAAGATTGTAACAATATACAACCTTTTAGGGGAAATCTTTAGCATGGTGGATGATGGGCTTTGACTCCAGAACCTATAGGTTGGGTGAGTGTTGAACGCACTGCGTGATAAACTACAGTAATATTCTGAGAAACGACTCCTTCGATGATCCTAAATGTAACAAGAAAAGTGTTGGGTTGGCTTCGTATAAAGCATAGCATCTGTAGAGCCATGTACGACTTGTGGTTCAAGCATAAATGTGTAGAAGAAATATTAGACTTCCAAAGAACTGTTATGCATGATTGAAACAGGATGGAATCGGCCCTACATATACCAAGGCTCTTCAAATAAAGTCAATTTTTTAAAGAAATTTGTCAAATCGGTTTCTGGGAAATCCGTGACCTAATCATCTGAAAGGAAAGTTGGAAGGTTTTCCTTTTGGAAAAGCTAACTATTTGGTCGTATACCCTTCATGCTCATCGTGCTCTTGGGAGTTCTCATGCACAAGCCTCCTTTGTGCATATCAGCCTGTATACCACAGGTACCTTATCGCCCAAGAATCATCTGCCGAATCCTGTTATTGCCTCCAACATTTAGCACAATAGGTCTCGCAACCAATAAGTTCAAACGTAACTCTGGAGAAAGTAAGTAAACAACCGATCAAGGAACTTTTCTTCCGACTGCCTTGGCAGGGTGGTCTAGATGCAATTCATGCATCACGTCATCAGCAGTGGCATGAAACGAAATACATCTAGTTGATGATAGAGGTAAACAACCAGCTACAATAAAAGGGTAAATCAGGGGAACCGGACTTAATATTCCATCTCATGCAAAGTTATCTCTTCAAGAGTGAAACCGACCGGTTAAGATGGACATGGCAGATGGTGAAGTCTCAATGAAGACTTCTTGAGTACTCCCAGATGGGCAGCCTTCAGAGCATCGTAGGTTATGCAGATACAGTTGAGGGAACCCTCCAAGATTGGTACCAAGATCTTATAGTGGTGGAATGGTGTGTACTGTACGTTTTGGATTGGATGATGAAGCGCCGTGACCACGTAACGACGCGTCGTTAGGTGGAGTATCTTCAAAATGGGTTTGGGTATTGTATGTACCACCAAAATACCTATTTGGATTGACCAGTTGATCACATTTGTGTGCCTACTGAAATTCAATAATCGCTCTATCAATTGTGCAACACGGACACTCCAAAGCTTAGTAGAAATTCAAACCATGAACGCAAGCCAATTGAATAATAAACCCCAGTGAGAGAATTTGCAGCGTTTTTTAAATTCCTACTTTCCAATTGCCAACTTCGTCCTAATATATTTTTTTGAACTCTTCTAGTTTCCTTTGTCCCTAATCTACCATGTCAACCACTTGAAAATATATTCTGACATTCTTTACCGATTTTCGGGTCGGATTGCTCAAATCATTTGTCCCGCGCTCTTAAATTATTCTGTCCCAAATCGAATTCTGTTGCAGTCTCTAGTTAACGAGGGTAATAATAATTAGCCGTAATAAATGATTGAGGGATGAACCGCCCCATTAAAACCGTTAAAATGCCGCTCCAGCTGAAAAACCTAATTATCCCAGACTGATAATGGATGGCTAATAATGTTTTTGAGGTTGTTAAATGTGGGCGGATGACAGGAAGCGAATCTTCTTTAATGAGGAGGTGATTGTTGAGGACTTTTCAACCAACTGGCGAAATCAAGTAATGACTCAATCGATCGGTGGCTAATAACTTTATTGAAAATTAAGCGAAAAATGAATAAGTTACAGTTTTATACGACATTTTGATGCATGCGTAATGTGCACTATCCGTGATTTTCCAATTATTGACTCCAATGTTTTATTGCAAATAATAATAATAATGGTTTATTTTGCCATCAGTAGTCGTGGTGTTTCAAAAAGTAGATTGATCGCTAAAGTCGTCGCAATTCACATGTAAGTTTAAAAAAAAAACAATCTCTCGCATTTTTTAGTATGCGAAACGACTTTGTATTTGAGCACTTTAATATCCACTTCCATAAGAATCCATTTATTGATATCCACCATAAAAATCATTTTTATCAGACTGCTTGCTTCAAAAGGGAACATTTTTCTCCTTACTGAGTAAATGAGCATCAAGTGATGGCATCAAAAGGGGTCACGTCCATTATGCTTGACATGCTAGAAAATTTCATTGCCTCATTCTTTTACTTGACGGCAGCAGTAATCAGACAAGACCTGTATCCAGAACATGATCAACAGAATCCACTGAGGTACCAGGATGGCTCTTGGGCAAGCCGTGTGTTCGTTGTGCTCCAGGTTATCATTGCTGTTACCGTTTTGTTGAGTCCACTCCATCGCATTTATTTTGCAGTTTTAAGCTAATAACTAGCAACTTAATTAGTTTGCTGTAATGGATTATACTGTTGCCGTCCTCACTCAGGCATTGCTATATGGAAAACTTTTCAATTACTTTTTATTTTAAAATTTCGTGGATTTTTTTGGCTTGTTTTGCATTTTAAGATGTTTAAGTTTTTTTTAATGGAAATTTAATTTTTGATTTTTGAGTGAGAGGGATACTCTGCACAATATTTTCAAGTTATGGGATTGCGTACCAGTTTTTCGTGTACTTTTTATTTGAAAATTTTGAGGATTTTATGCATCTTGTTTTTGCATTCACGCATCTTGTTTGATGTTCACACTCGATTTTCTATGGAAGTGTTACTTCTTATTTTTGAGAAGAAATTTTTGGTTTTAAGCTGCATGCAAGGTCAGGTGGTGTCTGAAAACGAAAATTGTGTCACAACACCAATTTTGTAATAAAAATAACATTTCATCCGTGTTTTTGAAAACGTATTTTTGAAGCTCCGAACTTGAAAACGACTTAAAAGGGAACATGTCCACAGTTTTGCACCAAAACGGAACGTGTCCATTATGAAAATATCGATATACTACGGTAAACTTGAGATTTGAGATCCAAAACATTTTCATGCCCATCAAAGGATTGAGAGAAAACAACTTGCTTTAACGAAAAATTCGAAAATGACCGACACCTTCATTAAAAGAAAAAAACACATTTCCTGACAAATTTTTGAAAATGGACGCGTGTCCTTTTGAAAGTTAACTCCTTAATCTCTAAAGGCCGTTGGCACCCTGGCTTGTGTCAACAGAGACTTCTCACGGTTGGAGCGGTCATCGCCTCATCCCACGATCCCACTGACGTCCTCGAGTTCCCAAATATGGGACGATCCACCCACCGGGGCCGCCAGGAGCTTCGCAGCTTTGTCAGGAATCTGCTGTCCTGTTTCGAGGATGATAAGCGTTTATGGTCCATCAGACCTCCTCATAGAATTTATTACGCAATACTTCAGATACATGGACAATACAATTCAGCTCTCATTGTTCCTCTTCTCTACTGTTCCAGCCAACTGTGCTTCCCATCTCATTCACTCAACCACAAAAACAACCGTTTTTGCTCCAGCCGTTTGGGAGAAATCGTGAGTACGGCGTACGACGTACGGCCGGACGGACGGAAAATTTTTATTGCAGATTCGGATTCTACGAAACGTAAACCATGAAATTTTCAGGGACGAAACCCGCTGGCATCGGGGGGGGGGGGGGGGTTAGAATTTTTTTTCCAGAGCGATTACAATGGTTTAGTATTGAATAATAAACCAAAACTAGAACAAGGGTTCAGAATTGCGCTCCTCTCAACGGCCTTCAAGTTCCTCCCTCGTGGGCCTTAGAACACAGAATCCACACATTAAATCTGCAATCCTGGTGGATAAGTGCTCAAATCGAATTTCGTTGAAAATGAGCCGAGGGAAGAGAAATCGAGTCATCCCCGTTGGGAGTTAGTGGTGAAGTAAGTTCTTGGCTTGAAACGGAGCTATGCGTTTTTATCCATTTCATGCTTTTAAAATATATTTGGTGGTCCTGTTAACTTTATTCGGACAATGAATTTGAGAAAACAGTACCTAATCATACTAGTACAAAAAGTATTCTTTTGGTAAAGTGACTGGGTGATAAAAGGTGCCCAATTTTGCCTTCAAAACTGAACACGTAGGTTATTCATGGTCAAGGGAATATGCCATTCCAGATTGATGGTCGATTTCAATATCTCATTCCCAATGAACCCAACCAAATTAGTGTTGTAACAGCGAATGGTGGACCACATTACACAGATTCATTCCAAATTTCAACCTTCTACAACAAAATCCTCATTTTTGTTGAAGGTTCAAATTTTATTAACGCAAAATAGGTAAATTGGAGTTCAAGACTGTGGTGACGAATGGGGAGCGTTTTTTCAAAAGGAAACACATCCATTTTCAGAAAACGTTGACGAGTAGTCAAAAATTATTTTATCCAGTTATCAATAATTATTATTTTCATCAGGGTTTCTGGGTGTTGTATCGCACAAACAAGCGTACCATGCGTCAATCAAAAATATTATCTGCTTGCGTTCAAAAATTGAAGAGAAATCGGCATTAAAATTTTTAATTTTGGATAAGTGCCCTTTTTAACGGAAAATGTATCCCTTTGATTGATACCATGAGTTTTGAGGAATTTTTACATTGCCCTAAGTCAAAACAACTAATTTGAGTGCTGAGGATATGGAGTTGACATTTACTTAACTTTAATGTACCTATAGGGAAGAGGGGAAGGGATTTTTAAAAATGCTTTGTATACAAACAATGTTAAATTTTAACTATAATGGCATAAAGCAAACTGTTTGAGAACATTTCCTCTCATTCATTGAAGGTATTTTTCTTAATAATTAGTAAGATACAACAGGGACAATGATATAGCAAGAATACAGAACAATGATTTGAATGTTTTACAATATTGTTTAACATTAACACTTGAACCAATGACAGTTGTTTTCAAATTGTTTTCGTTTTAGTTTGTTTCTTTTTTAATGCTCTGAAACACTGGTTTTGATCACTGTTTGTTAATTGAATTGAAATGTAGACATCACTGTTTTCCTCTACAAGGCAACCGCATTTCTCATCCTGATGACCACGGTGATGCTCGATCACGAGATCATCTCGTGACGTGTTACCGTCACCAAGGATTATGGGACTGTACCAAGCTGAAGCAGGATCGTCGGTCCATCATTTCCAAAATGTGTTTTTAGAAGATGCAGTAAGTCATTCTGCTTTTCAGCAGGTAATTTAAGTACGCGTCAACAAGGGCAATCTGCTCGAGAAGTGTTAAAGTTCGTGCTAAATCACATTTTTCTCCTCTCTTTCTGGCCTGTTCAGAGGTTGCTTAGTTAAGTTTCTTTCGGCTACTTTCACTGTTACGTTTACCCAGTGTACCTTGAATGCCACTAAATCGGGAACACTCGAATCACGAATGAACCACCCAAGAAGCAGTCACAATGAGCGAGCTTATCTGGTAACCAGGTTGCCGAAGGATGCATCACGCCCTTTCTGTCGATTGCTGTAGTAACCTTGTCTAAGGAAGCATAAGGTACCTCACACTCGTCTATTGGCTTAAATGTCAATCCTTCAATTACTATTTCTAAGAAGAAGGAAATCGCGATCTTGGTGCAGTAGACATAATTTGAAGAAAAAAAAACGGTGCAAATTCTTTCACTGGGGTTTATTATTCAATTGGCTTGCGTTCATGGTTTGAATTTCTACTAAGCTTTGGAGTGTGCTTGTTTCACAGGTGATAGAGCGATTGTTGAATTTCAGGAGGCACACAAATATGATCAATCCAAATAGGTATTTTGGTTGAGAACAGATTTACGTGCTCTATGCATATCTCCTGAAATTCAATAATCGCTCACAGATATCACTGTGAAACGGCGGGGTGCCATGAGTTTCTCATAGTACAGATTCAAATCATGAACGCAAGAACATTGAATAATAAACTCCAGTAATAATATTGAATAATATTTACCTATATATTATCAGCGTTTCTGCATATCAGAATGCTTCAACCCGTGTATCGGCTATAAACTACAAGTATCCACATCGGCTATCACTCCAGTATCCACATTCACCACAACTCGACGCTATCGGCCGGACATCACTAGGTTACAAACAAACAATAATAAACCAAAAAACGCAAATGTTGGCACCATAAATCGGGCCATACATAGGGAATGGTTTGACCTACGGACCTGGGGAGGGACTCATTCGATTCCTCGTGGTATGTTCTTCAAAAAGAGTACAAATTTAGGCCGCCTTGACTTGTTTTGAGGTTTTTAGGGATTTAACAAAACTTTGACAGCCCTTAAAGGGCACTTTAAATTGAGTGAGAGCTGGCTCAAGAACTGGGGCGTCGCCGGACCAACATTGATTTTTCCTGAAAATTTCAGCTTTTTTGCTTCAGCCGTTTGGGAGAAATCGTGCGTACGGCGTACGCGGACGGACGGAAAAATGTTTATTGCAGATTCGGATTCTACACCCTTTGAAACGTAAACCATAAAATTTTCAGGGGGGTTAGAATTTTTTTTCCAGAGCGATTACAATGGTTTATCATTGAACAATAAACCAAAAAAACAGGGTTTAAATTCAATATTTTAGACTAAGGATGTCTTTCTTTTTGATTGACGTAATCTGAAGAAATTAGAAAGAATGGATTGGTCACGTTTCGGTTGAAACCCTTCACTTTGCCCCTAAAATAATCAAGGATGCGTTCTGTTTGAAATTCAACTCATCTGTTCGATGAGTCTTATCCGATTTGGCAAAAAAAGTGGTTATGGTCCCTTTTGATAAAACACACCTCAAATATGATATTTGACTTCTACCCGCTTAGGTTGTTCAGTAATTTTTGATATCTGACAAATCCAGTCGACCTACGCTTTTCTCTTTCTTCACCGCTCACTAAAACAAACCCGACGCGGGCCAACTCTTTTTTTCTCTTCAAACATTTTTTCGGGTTCATTAAAGTAACACGAAGGAAATGGGGAAATAAGGAGAAACTCGAGTCGACGACCGTTTCCAGCGTCGCCCACGTCGCTTACCTGCGGGCAAAGACCTTCGCTCCGGCCTTTTTGCATTTTATCAACGGTTTTGAATTTATTTGACGTGGGCGTCCGCGTTAACTGTCGAGTGGATTTCGGTGTCGTCGGCTAACTAGATTTATTATTGTTATTTTAGGACATATAAAAAAATTAATTGCATAAATCGGTAGCTTTTTGTTTTACGAGGCGCTTCCCACAGTGGGGATTAAGATATGTCGAATTTGACTTGAGAAATTATGAATTAGATTTGATAGAAAAAGTTGAGTTTCGGATGGGTACGTTAAAGTGGAACGTTGATTTTGATTTAAAGATGAGGCATTTCACTTGAGAAATGATGGATTTGACTTGAGCAATCTTGATTTCAACTTGAGAAATGGTCGTTTTGACATGGAAAACGTTCAGTACGATTTGGGAAAAATTCAGTTTCAATTGGGAAATTTTGAATTTGAGATAGCGTTGTTTAAATGAAGAGTTGAATAAGACGTGGATAATTTCGAGTCTGACTTGAGGTATGTCTAACTTAACTTGTGACAAGACGAATTTGATTGAGAGAAACAGTTGAGTCTGAAATGGGAGCGTTCATTTGAAACGTTGATTTCGACTTAAAAATTGAGGCATTCGATTAGAGAAATTGTAAGTTCAACTTTTGAAATGGTTGATGTGACTTGGAAAACGTTCAGTACGGTTCGGGAAAAATTCAGTTTCAAATGGGAAATTTCTAGTTCGAGCTGGGGTTGTTTGAGTGAAAAGTTGAATTTTACTTGGACAATTCTGTCTGACTTGAGGAATGAGCGTGACTTGAAAACGCTCAGTACAATTTGGAAAATGTTCAGTTGGAATGAGAAGGTATTAAATTTGAGATGGGAACGTTTAAATCAAACGTGGAATTCGACTAGAGAAACGGTGAATTTGACTTGAGAAATGTCGAATTTAATTTGGGACATTTTGAGTTTGACTTGAGAAATGATGAATGTGACTTTGAACAGATTGACAACTGCATTGTGTTACAGTTACCCAATTATTGGACGAATTTTTCGGTTCATTTCTCGCAACTCATATGACAACATTACTGGAATGAATCTAGAAATTTTCCTACAATGAGTAATTGTATGTATCCAATCTATCAACGGACAGAACCCAAGGGGGAAACCAACCATTTGTACGACGGTTAGGAAAAGCGATGTACCTATTTGATTTGGTGGTAAAAAACGGAGTAAAGTAAGCAAGGAATTTCATCTTGGATTTTCGTCCGACCACCCGGAGGTGTCGCGGACCTCGCCAGCCGCCCTCTAGTGGATCGGAACTACATAGGTCAAACGATTTCGCTCGAGGCTTCCCATTGCCTCACGCACCTGGGTTGGGAGTGATTTGGATTCACGTGATAACGAAATCAGAGGTGAACTGTCTATGGACAGGACAGGTATACAACACTTGATAGGGTTTTGGCCCTAATCATTGGTGCCTGCCGGATTCGAACCGGGCTAATCAGTACTCCCACTGAAAGTAAACAGCGAAAGGACTGATGCCTTAGCTCGCTCGGACAACTTGTCCCATTTGATTTGGTGGTATTTGTTAGAAGAGCATTCATAAATTGAACTTGATCTACAACTTGTGTGAGTGCCCAGCCGTAAGGACAAATCATATAGTCCTGTCGCCATCTCCAAAGAGGTGTCGGAAAAGCCGGACATTTTTTTTATTTTTTTTTATACCCGATCCTATAAAACACACCTTCCTGTACATGAAACGGATGGTCTGCCATTTCGAAGCCCCTAGATTCAAAATTGGGAGGCATTTTAAATTGGAAAAATTACTCAAAATCCTGCCAGTATGTCAGCGGACGTTTTTTGACAGTTTTGTTGGCCAAAATCTACTAATTTTCAAGCGACGTCCGCCATGACTTTCCAGCGGACCAGCGTTGGCAGACTCGGTTCGTCACTCTCCTCATGCTGAGCACTTTAAATGGTCAAAAATTGAAACGTCCACAAATAGGTTCATTTTCAGGCATAGAGTACCAATTTTTCAAAAACTGCCAATCCATTTCCTGGCGGATTTGGAACGGTAGACCAAAGTTTTTATAACCAGTGAACTTAGTAGGAACCACTATAGAATTTTCAACCGCCCAAAAATAGGTTCGATATTGAGTAACTATTCCTATGTAAAATGCCTTCTAATTTTGAATCCAGCTGATTTCGAATGACAGACCACTCATTCCATGTACAGGTAGGTGTGTAGATCAGTGTAGTTATACAAAATTGTCCGCCTTTTCCTACATCTTTTCGGAACAGGCTCCAGGACTACTAAACACACTAGCACAATAGCCCATTTGGGGATAGCCTATGGTTTGAACTATATTTTATTGGATTAATGGTGTTCGCTACTTTTTTAATTGAAATTTCCACACGGATGATGTAAATTCTGTGCTGCCAAATAAAGATGTCATAGAGATCTGTAGCAACATCTAACCGATCGTTGTTGTCAACCTCTGCAGTAGATCATCCGAGGCGGCCAGGCGTCAGCCAAATGAAGAGATAACGGACAGCGATAGGTAGAAGAACTGCAAACAAGAGAAAAAAATTAGGAACTTTACTAATTGCTCTCCAAGTTTTTGGCCGGCACGCCAACGCTATTACACAGCAGTTAAGCTGAGGACTGCCAACAACTCGACAACTTCTTCCCTTCTCGTCCCATCCGGGATCCCGGCTGTCCCAATCGACCCGCGTCCCCCTCTTCCGTCCCGCGGAAATTTATCGCCGATGGTCGAGGATAGGTGAGTCGGGAGCGGCAGGTAATCTTTTTTGGCAGAGCTCGCGAATGGCGCAGAACCTACTTTTTTCTGCGGGCGCAACAACGAGGAAAATGACTGATTTAGACGGAAGAAAGCCAGTTCTGTGACTGGAAAAAGAAAACAACGTGTAACGTTGGTATTTTTAAATAGTTTACCATGTTCATTCAATTCTGAACATTACTCCAAAAGCGCTATAAGAAATATATTAGTACCGCACGCATTACAAGACGTCCATATGTCCGTTTTGATCACACTTGCACAAATAACACCGGTTTATATGTTTGAAATTAGACGAAATTCTTGATTGAACGAAAATAACACGTTTGATGAGCGCTTGACTGGATCTTAATTGAGCAATTTCATGATCCTGGCGTTCAGCAAGGTAAAAGCGAAAAAAAGTAAATTTTCCAAAACCACGTTTTCATTGATGTGGTGCATTATTTTGCGTAGATAATTAACTGTGGAATCCTATCCCTGAGATAAGTAGATATCCGAAAGATCAAAATTATGGACTATACCTGCCTCATAAATATGGATGCTGCGGTAAGAATTCGTTGGTTTAGCGTAAACCGCTATTGTTTTATTTCGCAAAAACGGTTCAACTTCAGCGCGCTCTAGCGGCCAATCAGAAAACGTTAGCGACTCGTCTTTAGACTCATTGTTTTTAAGTCGATCAGTCTTAATTTAATACAGTGCCCATGTTGCTAAGACGAATAGTTTCCAATTTATAAGCAAAAAACCAAACAAACTTTTTTTTGAGAAGCTGCTTTGAGGTTGAGTTGGTAGCCAAATTTTCGGGTTCAGCATAACCCAAAACAAATTGGCCCGTCCAGGGAAATTCTTCCGGTATTTTTTGTTTTTTTGAATCATTGCTTTTGAACACCTAAAAACAAGACGCTTTGCTTAAGGAGAAGGGAGGCTTCATCCTTCATTTTGAGGCAGAAACGTCATCGGAAGGTAGAAACGGTAAAAAGTCAATATTCCAAAGCCGAGTTTTCATTGACATCCGACACTATTTTGCACAAATAATTAATTGTAGAATCCTATCTATGATGTAAGTCGATTTACGGAAGATTAACACTACGAGCCTGCGTCAATAATACGTAAGCTGCTTCCCAAATTCGTTACTTTTCATTGATCTCGTTCATTTTGCATACATTAACTGTAGAATCCTATCTTTGAAATAAGTATACATTATAAAGATCACATAATGCATTATACCACCTTCATTTGAAATGAGTAGACCAAATTCGTTGGTTTAGCATAAGTTGCTTAAGTGGCGGAGGATGCCCCGAAGCATCGGGGAGGGTTCACCCTTTATTGTTCTTCTCCTGACACCCAGCAACGTGATAGTGAATTTTCCAAAGTCGCTTTTTCTTTGATCACTTGCTCTATTTTGCATAGATAATTAACTGTAGAATCGTATCCTTGAACTAAGAAGATATACGAAATGACAACATTACAGAATATACCTACCTTATAAATATGTACGCTGTTGCCCGAATTCCTTGGTTTAGCATAAGCCGCTATTGGTTTATATAGAAAAAAATGGTTCAAAATTACTGCGCTCTAGAGGTCAATCAGAAAAGGGTAGCTAGTACCTAGTCGTTTTTAGACTCATTGTTCTGAAAATTTAATCAGTCTTTGAAGCTTGGAAAAATCCTGGATGTCTTCTTAATCGGTATCCTGACGAAAGGGTTCAGGTAAAGGAACGTAGCAGGTTTTATCAGTTTGAAGCCACGTCGGATTGGATTGGTTTCCAATTTATAATATAATCCAAACGAACTTTTTTTGTGTGTGAAGCTGCTTTGGAATTGAGTTGATAGCCAAATTTTTGGATTCAGCACATCTAAATACGAAGAGGTCCACCTAGCAAAATTCTTCGGGTATTCTTAGTTGTGAACCGGCTACGCGCTGAACCGGTTACGTCAAATTTCCATGAAAATCCGAAATAAAAAATTGGGGTTCCCATTTAAAAAAGTAAGTTTGGTTGATTTGCGCGCATGCGTGGGTCAGATTTCCGAATCTGAAATAAAAATAGGGGTTCCCATTTTTTTTCTATGTTGAGTTTTACATATTGGTGCGCGTTTAAGAAATTTGCGCGCATACGCGACGCTTCAAACTGAAATATTTTAGTCAAAGTTCTTAGCAAAAATCGGGGGGTTGCGGCCTTTAACGCCCTTCCTCGTACCATAATAGAAAATCAAGTGTCTCCTCTATTCTTTAAAGATAAAATTAAAAAACATTTCATGTCGCTTCTATAGATCAATTGTTATCCATTTCAAATGGCAAAGACTGTATTCATAATTATAGATTTTCATTTGTTATGCTTTGACGTTCGTATTTTATGAAGAAGTTCTGTAATTCACCGATTGTTAGATGCGGGATGTACGTTCTTTTCTTGGTTGTATTTATTTTTCCTCCAGATTCGTAATAGAAGTCATTATTTTTTATTTAAAAATAATTTGAATTCTTGATACAAATAATGTAATTAAAGTAAGCACTCCGACCCCCAGCACAAGTTTTCTTAAAGGGGGTCGTAGCATTTGTGTCTTGTAAACATGTATTGTAAATTTTTGAATTATTAAAATAAGTGTAAAAAAAAAATCATTAAGGACCACCCTGTATATCTGTAATCCCTAGCCCCAATCGCGTTGTTTACGTGGCGGAGCGCCGGCTTCACCCTTCATTTTTCTGGATCTTGCACTCAGCGACGAGAATGCCGAAAAAATTCAATTTTCCTAAGATAGGTTGATTAGTGCACTTTTCTGCATAGGTAATAATTATCTATCATATTATCATAGATATAATTATAAGTAATTATTATCTATAAACTTGTATTTTTGAAATAAGTAGATTTACGAAAGATCAGCATTACGCACTACACCTGCTTCATTTATAGGTATGTAATCTGCAGCCCAAATTCGTCGGTTTAGCATAAGTTGCTTACGTGGCGGAGGGTGCCCCGAAGCATCGGGGTGGCTTCACCCCTAATTTTTCCCCTACGGCGCGGCCGTCCACCCCCCGGCGTCGGTCGGCGGCCCGGGGGTGGGGGCGGCGGCGTTGCGGGGCTCGGGCGGGGAGGGGAGGCGGCGAGGAGGTGGGGATGGGCCGCGTGGCTCTTCCCCCCTTTCCCGCCGCTTTCCCGCCTCCTACCCCTCAGTCTTGCCCTAGAGCTCCGTCAGAGCTCGTGTTTTCTACCGACTCGCTACCGCGTTTGCCGCTTGGTACAATAAAAAAAACCACCTTCCAACCCTCTCGAACCTCCGGTTCCCGCACCTCAAATTCGGTTTGTTTTCTCTACAATTTGAGATTATTCCTTTTGTTTTTCGTTTCCTTTTCAAAATTACAACAACCGCGACCTCGTACTTTTCTGTGCTAACCTCAACGCCGCAACGTGATTGGTCCGTTTAACTGAGAAAAACCCCGTTTTTTTGACTTCGTGATTATCGCGTGTGGTGTTTCATTGTGTTCCCTGCACCAAAACAACCATCAACTGAGATTTTAATGTCGTGACTCCAGTATCAACACCGGTAAGTCAATTCAAATCTCAATCACCAAATAAACTTGTAATCATGATCCCTTCTAGAAACAAAATTGATTTCACAAACGTCGAACTACACCACAATGTCACAGATTGATTCTAAAACTTGAAAAACCCTTATATGACAACGCATAATTTAACTTTCTGACTTCCTAATCAACAATTGCCTTTCCTATTCGATCAAAGTTCATAGCCGGTAACGTTTTAATCGCATTTATCAGATGACATTTGACATGTTCCATTTCTGGATTAAAACCAAATCAATTTACAAAAACACGAACAAAACGTTTTTTGGCAATGCTTACCGTGTATTGATGCCAGCGGACCTTTGAACGTTGAAACTGATTGAACTCCAAAATTTAGAATCGTTCAAAGAGAAAGCGCTAATACAAAGTGTAGTGAGAAAATCTAGCTCAAAATGTGCTGTTACTGCTGTTGTTCTAAAAGTAACAGCAGCTGGCGATGTTCGTAATGTCCCTTGTTGATAACGATTAAATTTAACAATAGAGCTAACTTCAAATCAACTCTTCGCCGATACATTTTGATTTACACTGTCCCGTCGAATCACATTTTTTGGCTTGATGTCACTGTAAATACAAACGAAATTCACGCAGGGCTAGCAGGTACATCTCCTGGCAAAAGTCACAAACAAAGAATCAATGTACAATAGGTAGCAACCAAATGTTACATGGGCTTTAGCGAAAAACATGAACTGCTCCATTCCATAATGAAACACTTTCTCACTAAGTTAAGTTCAGTTCGTGGAAGAAACGTAGGGACCTGGATTATTTGTAATTAGAACCAAATTTCCTCGAACAAAACACGGGTACGACGAATATATTTATTTTGCAAGCCTTTCAATGTACCTATCCCATGTACAATTAAACCCCATGTAGTCCATGTACCTATCTACGTTATGTATCGATTCTGAAAAATGATTTAGCACACTTTTATTGTTCTTTAGATTCGATTGGATTCAGAGAACATACAGGCATGCTGATTATCAATTGGTGATCAAGGAACAAAATCGAATTTGAAAAACGATTTAAACAGCTAATAATAGTGATCCGTTTTTCTGTTTTTCGTAATACCCATTCACACGTAATGCCACAATTTAAGGTCGTGAATGGGCCTCACTTGCATGTCATCAATGTATTTATTGAAATAGTATCTTTAATCGTCTTGGGGGTCGTACGTGTTGAAATTTCTCAGAATTGTAAATACTACCTGAAAAAATATGAGGAACGTAAGTTTACGCATATCCCAGTCGGTTTCCAAGGTGACCCTATACGCCTGTAATTCAATTCATGTCAGCTGTCAAATCTTGAAAATTCTGTCAAAAAAGGTATTTGTCCAGACACTCCTTCACACTATAACTAAGCTTTGGGGGTTGCGGTTGAAAATGCTTTTAGGTGCCACGACCTTGACAGGACAGGCGTAACAGTCAGGTGTAGTTTTATCGACGAAATTGCACATTCATGCATTCTAGAGCTTCTGTGATGAATTGTCTCTTGAGGGTTAGTTGTGTCTGTATTGATGCTTCGGTCTTGACATTAGAGAACATTTGAGACATGGAGGCGAACTGATCAGCTGAATGATTCATTGTCGACTTTCTGTCCTAATCGATATGCGATACCTTAGTATGAATTGAGGCATCACTTTGGAACCTCTACAGTTCAAATATTAAGCTTGGAAGTACACTGAAGTATTGAATTGGCTCGTTTCTTTCTAATCGACCTCCTGAGCACAAATTTCATAATAATAGACATATTTCCGCGTTTCGACGTATGGAATACAATTAAAAGAAGCGATGAATCGCCGAAATCAGGTATTGTACCATGCACAACTTTAATAACCACAGAACGGTTCTGCATTGAAAACAATACACCGCAAGAAATGGTAAACCCTTGTGGAACATTTTCAAGAATTTTCTTCGTATAGGGTGTTTCAAAAAAGGATAACGACATTATATAATAGAAGGTATTTAACATGAAATGAGATAGAGAGAACAAAAAGTCCGTATCAACTTGGGTCTGCAAGTGAAGTCTGCGGGTGAAGACTGTGTGTATTCTTATTGTTTCCGTGACGTGTAAAATTACTTGTAATTTCATATAAACTCACGTTGTGCTTCATTATCCAACTAGATTCGTTTTTAGGAAGTTCTGCCCTGCCTAAGATGCTTAACCGATATTCATGTTTCTTTTTCTGTTCGCCCTTAATTTTCGCCTGGTTGTTCAAAAAACCTTTTGCCAACAGATGGATTGATATTATAGCCAATCCTCTCAAACGCTGATCCACAGTGAAATGTTGACCTATTCTTGTTTTTTTCCGTTCAATCAAGATTTTGGTTTACCGTTTACAGCATACAATAGTGTTAATAGTGATAAATAGTTGCATTTTCGCTATAATTCATTATCAGTAGGATTTCATTATGATTTATCGATTTTCTGTACATGTTTTCTTGTTTTGGTGCTTAACCATTTTAGTGTAGACTAGCAAAAACATACCTCGGAAATTCCGATTTCGATCAATTCGTAAAATAACCATTCAACCAAACCATCCTGATAATCCATTCAACATGCCCCTCATACAGCTTATACTGCCCACTAGCTACTAGCTTCTTCCTTGATTCTTTTTTGTTCGATTAAAAACGTTAGTGTTGTTTTGAAACGTATTTCAGAACTCTCAACTTTATTAGTGGAAGGGGTGAATGGTGAAGGATCGTTGTATCTCCACTATGTTACAACAAATTTTAGTTCTTCTTAATTCGTTCAATTAATTTTTCTTAATTGGTCTAGTTGAGGAACTCACTTCAATTTCTAATTTCATCACGAAAGGAGGTTAATAGAAAGGGTAATTCCATTTTATTTATAAACGAATTATTGATAAGAAATGCAATGATAATGGCGCGTACACCTAATATGTTCAACTAACCCCACCCCCTTCTGTTTGAAATTGTACTTTTTTTTAAATCTCAAATGTCCAGTACGTCCTCCTTGCAACTTGCGGTGTCATGCAGGCACCACTACTCGCAATTTTTCAATTTCTTATGCGGGCCCTTCTCTTTAGGATGGTTCTTCTTTATTATAACTATTAATGTAAGGCTTAGGTACATGGAGGATTGACATTGGGCTTCCCCCAAACGCCCAAGGGTGATTCTCAGGTAATTGGCATTTTGAGCTGATCACCGAATTCGGTTGAATACATTAAGTGGCATAATAGCAATTAAGTGGTATTTTCCACTCCCTGATCTTCCCTAATGACAATACAAACCTTGAACAGAATTTTAATAACATTTTCCGTCGAATTTCACTAAAATAATTTAAACAGGAACAATTAAATCGCTATTGCCTTTCTTAGGTCTTGTGATTTTCAACATAACAATGGACCGCTTATTATTCAGCGGTTGACGAAGAAATAAAACTTAATTTAATAAAAGTTTATGCGGATAAATTTGATTTAAAATAGAAGTCTTTAAACCATTAAAGACCTGTCAACATTTATAAAGGTAATAAAAACTTTTAACTTCATCATCATCCTCCAAATATCTCTTAACTATCCAACTGATGATGATTTTCAATTATTTAAGCCTTCATCGTTACCGAAACTCCATCACCGTGACATGAACAAATTGTAACGGTGATGGCAGGATTTCGTTTACGGAGTTGGCATTTGAGGCTTCATGTATTCAATCGTGTTTAGACCCGAAAGGAACAGGAAAACCGGTATTTCTTAATTCCTAACTACAAAATTCAGAATAAATGAAGAAAATTGTGCTTTAAAAATTGATATAAACTGTTACGGTAATTTTGAGTTGAGAAGTACGAACCTGGAACTCTTCCAAACAGAAACCAAGCGATTGGCAGTTTGGGTCTTCTTTCCTGCGAATTTTGTTAGGAACGGGGTTGTCAATTCTTAATATCTTGAGAGTTCACCAAATTTCCCGTTTCTTTGGTAGTTAGGTGCTACCTTCATTCCGGTAATGACAGTCACTTTTTCGTCGGACTAACATTCTTCGTTGTTTCGAAGATTATAAATTCCAAAATACCGTTAGAATGCTATAAGATATCATATAAACGTGTTCATCAACAACATAAAATTGACCTGCTCATCGTGGGACAGTTACAGTAATGACATTTCAAAACTTCAACTTTTCAAAAACGTCAGTTATAAAAATTCTTGGCGATTTCAATGCATTTCCTCTCAAAACGACTTACTATTTTGCATTGTAGGATCAAAAATCGATCTTTACCCTTCAAATAGAAGAATTATCCAGTCGGGCCTAAAAGGCCTTTATTGAGAGAATCGCCCTCAAACGCTACTGGTCCTTCGCTGGGAGATCCGCTAAGGTTGTAATGATAAGGTTTCTGCCCGTACGGCAGAAGGTAATGATAGAGCACTTCGCTAGGTTTAGGAAAATGTCGTTCAATTTACACCATTTCTCAAAACGTTCAATTTAGAATGATGTAAGGCTTCGCTGGATGATTGGAACTGGTGTGAAGACTGATCTCAAGATAATGAAGCTTACAATTTGCAGTTTTTATCGTGTTATGTGGACATAATCGTGGGTAACGAGAAATATCGATCGAAATCGTCGATTGAGATAATTCTGCCGAATGAATTTGAGAATCTACCGCGGTTATAGCAAGATTGTCTTTATCGCGAGTTCCGGATTGGTCACGGGAGGTAACGAAGGCTGTGCAGACGGTCTCCGTTGTCACAAAAAAAAGTGACCCAACCGACCCCCGCCGGACGGCACCTTTCTTTCAGGTTTGTGGCTGCTTTTGGTTTATTTTTCTGCTTGAAGGAGCTCCCTCGAGACCGTATTTCTGTCTCTCGGAACGTTCCGCAGTCAGATTGTTTCTCAAACGCCTGTAAATATCTTGACTCCTCAAAGGTTTCGCCCTTTGAGCGCATTCCGGCTCGTGTATTTTGACGTATTATACATCGTTTTATCACCCCCCGAGCCCCATTTTATATAGCGTTTCTCAGTCAAATGAAATCTTGTTTTCAATCAAATGAAACTTCGTGCCAACCAAATGAAAAGTCGTATTTAAAAGATGGAACCAAGTGCCAATCAAATAAAAACCCCTTTTCGACCAAATGAAACTTTTTGAACAATCCAGAAAAAACTTTTTAATTAAGATTGTTGCTAATCGTGGAGGCGGGGGGGGGGGGTTCGAAAGCAAATATTGTAGAAATACGATCTAACATCTTTATTCCATCATAAATCCAAATCTATATATTTAAACGCTTTAATTTTTACACAATGTTCTATACATTTATAGCAAGTTACAGCGGACATTTTAACAGCATGAACAGTGCAATAAAAACAATCAGCAAACTCGTAATTTTGAAATAGAAAACGTAGCCAGTTCGAACTCATGGGTTCAGTATTTGTTTGAATTATGCGTTATTGCTCGTTTCATACGTTTAGGCCTTCCCAGTTTCGAAATTGCGATGGTTTGCTACACATGAATTTTTACGGATATGAAACCTATCCCAGTCGATTTTTCGACCAGAGTTACTTGGAAATGACTTCTCCACTCGTTTACGGGACGTTTTTGAACATCGGCGATCGGGTCTTTAGAAGTTAGGACTTTCTTTTCAAGTTAGGGTTATTCAAATCTGTTGTGGCTCGTAAAGCGGGCGAACATTGCAGATTTTGAGTCCACCTTGAAACGTGAAGTGACAAAGTTTCTATTAAAAATAACTAAGTTTATAAAAATTTGTCAATTTTGACTATATGAAGCCAATCGGAAGTGCTCTCGAATGATAAAAGGATTTTAAAATTGCGAGAAACACCCACATGAAAGGGGCGATTCTAATATTTATTATATCGTTGTATGTAGGAAGCGACACTAAAAAAGAATCAGTATTTTTTAAATATGTTTTTGACTCCAAGGCTTTCTAAACTAGCACTCTAAGTTTTACCAGTTTTATGAAAGATATTAGTGTTATTTCCATGAATTCAACTCAACGTACAACCAGGTGTTTTTCGAAGAGGGAAATTTGAAGTGCGAGTCACCAAACTAGACTCCAAATAGAGTCCACGTGTGAAAGAACGGATTTTTTACATCGAGTTTATTTTCAAGTTTTTTTTCCTGCCCGTGCGGCGAACGGTGCATTTTTTGAGCGGTTTAGGGAGTGGAAAGTCAGCATCTATTGGATGTAGAATATTGAACTGAAAGTCGTTATATGCATATTTTGGTGGAATCCAAAAGTCAGGTTGTAACGATTTTCATCATTGCCATGTATTAAATAGTATTACATAGATAGAAGAAAATCAGATTCATTGAACGGGGAAGGCCCGCTCCCCCTTCCTAAGTCATATAGGGGACGAGGAGGTGAACCCCTATTTAAGCCCTGAGCACTAAGCTAAGGGCGCTAATCGTTCTCTCGCCTCCTCCCGGTGTAGCCTGGCTATTGGTTTACACATACAAAAACTCTTTTACTTTTAACCACCCCTTGGGCAAGTATGTCAGATTCGTCTAGACGCAAAACCCAATCTATTTAGAAAAAGCTGGTTCGTCAGATCCGTCCCTACGAAATTCTCTTCAGACCCTTCCGAAAACGAGTACGTCAGATACGTGTCGAAATAAAGGTGAACAAAAAACAAAACTTCTCCAAATTCACTACCTGCTGAGTACGTGAGATCCGTCTAGACGAAAAAACAAATGTTTTCAATTAACTCCCTTAATTCGGTCCTACTAGTCTAGACACTAGGAAAACTTCAATTTCGTTTACGAGCCTAAGAAAATATAACAGAGGTCAAAAAGATCACTGAAAGTTCAAATTCTGTCAAGAGTTATATCCTCTGTTGGTTCTACAAAATTTGTCTATTTCAAGAACCATATATGTGGTTTTTGTTTCAGATTTGCTCTTAGAGTGGTCTGAAACCAGTTTGTATTCTGCAATTTTTTTCTCCCATTTTTTCCTCATCTCCGCGGTTAAATTTCAATAGGCGTATACGCGAGAAGTATTGACACTTAGGCTCTATATGGGGAGCCCACGTGTGAAAGAAGGACTTTTTTTTGCCAACCTTTAGGTTTTTTCCGGCCCGTGCGGCGCACAGTGAGTTTTTGAGCGATTTAGGGGATGGAAAGTCGTAGCACCTAAGGGATGTAGTAAATTGGTCTGAAAATCGGCATGTGTATGTTATTGGTCGAATCCAAAAGTGAGGTCAAAAAGATCATTGAACGAAGTCCAAAATCGATCAAGAGTTATACGCTCTGTTGGGCCTACAAAATTTGTCACTTACAAAAACGTAACGTTTGTGTTTCAGATTAGCTCTTAGCACTCAAAGAATTAGTAATATCTAAATTTTGTTCTCCGGCTAGATGGTAGCAGGCCGCCCTTCTTATACCAGAAGCCCTGCCTCGATCACCTCCCTTCAGAAGGACGCCCTTAAAAAAATATTTATACCTACTCTCGTAAAAATTGGGACGTATATTTTCTCTCAAACGTTTCAGCAATTACCTCGGTACGCCTCTTTCCTTAGTCTCGTGCAGCCCCTAACGAGCAAATACAGTTTTTAAGGGGACGGGAGGACGATCAAAAACTCGCTCCAACTCTTATCAACGCCTCCCAGACCTTCCCCGTCATCCCATTATTTCCGCGGAGTAGCACCATTAATAAATTTCCTCGCAATTGCAGACGCCTTTCCCTCCTCAGCCACATCAAATTTGGAATTGTCAAAGGTGGTTTTCCACCTCCCTCCGTACAGCTCGCCATTTCAATACTAAAAGGAACAAGATCGCACTAAAATATCTCATGACGAATTGTAAACCCGTTTAATATGTGACAAATTAGTTATTTATGGAAATGTTTTTAAATAGACATATAAGTAATAAGAGTAAATAAATAGTGAATGAGAGATAAGTTTTTGGAGCTCACAAACTGGCGGTAAAATACGATACTTGTTTCAAATCCATCCCTTCACTGTCCGCTGTTTTTTGAGTGTTGGATTTTATGTCGAAAATCACAAAGTAGTTGGGACTAACTTCCGATCAATCCAAGAGGGCAGATTTGAATGAAAGGTTGAATTATTAAAAAATCGGCGTCTTGAAAACTTTGGAAATAAGAACAGTTTTTCTGTCCATTATTGATTGTCGGTTCGATGAATCGATTGAGCTGACCTTGATCGCTTTAGGTTCATCAATTCGCTCCTTCTGAGATGAATAAAAATTTGGAAGGACAGTGGAAAAACAGTTGGAAAAACAGTAACACGTATGAGAATATTGACAAAAAATGGAGAAAAAATAACACGGAAGTGTTGTAGTGGAGTAATTACCAATGTCTCAGGTTAAAGCAACTATCCTGCAATAAATAGAGGATACCTCCATACATACCGTTCATGATACAATATTATCTATCTTAGTAAAAACCGATGTAAAGGCAGTAAAATCCGCATTTGAATAATTAAGAATCACTGATATAATCCCGAATGAATATTTACTGTTTATGAGAAACCGAGTTTATTATTATTTCCGTTGTATGAGTGGGTGGGTGTTTCGTTTTACCTCATTAATTTTCAGTCGGTGAGCGCTTACTTCTAAAAGATTAATTTAGATTCCGGTGTATCATTATACGTGGATATCAGGTCTTGTTAAAGTGTGGGTGTTTTATGTTTTCCTCTACGTCCCCGCAATTTATATTTACATAATATTCTATAGACAACTTTGATAATTGTTTCCCGTAGAAATAATGAACCAATGTGGAACAACTTTTAAATGTTCAAATTAGTAGTTGGAAAAAGTTGTATTGCTCTATAAATAGAACTTCAAAGGCTGCTACCTGTTTCTTGCCACAACCCAGCCATTAGCCTAGCTCTCCAGCACGACCATCTATCTGGCCGTAGGGGACCAATTTTCATCACCCGAAGATGAGGTTTTTCAAACGGATGATCGTACAGCAATCTGAGTGGTCTAATTTGATTCGGAGAACTAATTTATATCTTAATCCATTGAAAAACTACCCTCTTACTTGAAAAGTTTTTGAGATATCGATTTTTTTACAGATTAATCCTTAAAGATAACACCTTGGGGCTGATTGATGTTGCCGAGATTACTGGCACATCCTGGATCGATGTTGGATCTTCTAGCCGAATTTCTTAATCTTTGATCCAGTAGTTATGAAAAAATCTTCAAACGGATGACGGACGGATTTTTTAAATTCGATCTTTGAAATACTCATACTTATTTTGAGACGTAAAACAACAATCTTAGAGAATTAAGAGCCAACTAGACGTCGAATGTGAGTTTTTGACCAAAGTTTAATTTGTTAAGGACTTCACGATGTCACCGTACTTCAAGACGCACAGATTTTCTTCCACCTTTTTATTCGATTTTCTGATTCTACAAATCTTGAAACACAAAACAATAGATTTTGAAGGGAAGTTGACAGTTTTGTATTCTTGGCCGATTATTTTCAATAATAAACCGACAAAGTAACCTTTCGTACAGTTAACAACTATTGTGGAACGGAAACGGGTCGATCGCCGTCCGTTCCCCACAATCCAGAGAACCTTAACCTAAAGCATGCTTCCAAGTTATGGCGAAAATATTCCCTGAGATGAACACTTAATCCGAGTGTGCCCTTGACTACCAAGTGAACCATCTCGTTCTACTATGAATTCGTGCGGTTGAGCGGACTGACCCTCCCCACACACAAGCTTTGTCCTAGATTTCCGCCAGGAAAGTCGTTAGACAAACATGGATGAGTTGTTCACGCAGATTTAAATTTTAATTCCTTGGAGATACTTTGTCAGGTTACATTTATTCTGTAATCGACGCCACCCTCCGTTGGAGCTACAGCCCCATAACCCCTGCTTTCCCTACGTTCTTCTAGCTTGAATGTCTAATACTGAAAATACTTTCTTCACTGCTAATCCCTCGATCGAACTTCCGAAATTCGTTTTCATTGTCGACACGCGCGAGCTCTTTGAATGATTGACTCCTATAGACACCCGACCTCATCCATGTTTCACTGAGTCAATAAGGGCCCTCAAGTCGAGTCGGGCTACGAATTGAGTCTCCATCAATACCGGGGGACGCTCCATTTTCCCAGATAATGACCTGTATCGATCCATCGGGAGAGGAAATTCCTCGAATAAAAATCACCCCATATATACAAAGCCGCCAATGTTCTTTCTTTTCAATTTTTTATTGAGCGTCGGGACGTGATGGTTGATTACTGCGCCAATAACCTGTGGAGTCATTTACCAATCGATGCGGGAGTTTCTATTTTCGGTTCACTGTTGAAGCGATTCAGTAGTCAAAATATTGACGGCAATTCAAAAAAGCCATAACTCTAATATTACTCTGATCTTTAGACATTTTTGATCATAGATTGATCATTAAAATCTATCAATAATCCTTCTGTGAAATCAATGAAATAATTCTAAAAAATTAATGACAATTCTCGTGTCGATCTTAAAATTAGGTAATGTCAATGTTTTCGTAATCAAGGGTTGCAATAAGAATCTCAATAGATTCAAAGCTATTTATGCATAGGTGTTTGCTTTTCGTATATTCGTAGTGTATGCAACCGACCCCAGGATCCGTAGTTCAAACTTGCAGCGCCTGATGCCTGACAAAAAGGCTGCACAGTGTGTGATGATGGAGAGGGCCAGACCGACTTTTTGTTTGATCAAATTTTAATTAATTCTCTCTTTCAAAATTCGTTGGTATCCGTTTCAAAGTAACGTTGAACCTAAAACTAAATTAATAAAAGAAGTTGCTGTCTGGCCGTGTTACATATACAAAAGAGAAAGTTGCCCAGTTCAACTTTCTTCCACGCTGACAGCCCTTCAGTCGGTGTCTGTACTTTGTGTTGGTATTGTAGAGAGTTATATTCTGCCCCCTCCTTACCACGAGCTTATCTTCTTTTTCCTTAATTTCTCCTTCGCACTTTGTTGCTTCTGGTTTTGCGTGCATTGTCTCTCAACATGGTACTTTTGTTTGCATATAATGCCCGGGAATTTAGTTATTAAATATATTCCCACATTTTTCACATTAATTCAATCACTTAATCCAAGAAACCAGTTCTCCTCTTCGTCCAGTTTAATTATATTTGAATCAACTGATGCTGTTGATGTGAAATCATTTTGCACGTTTGGATTCCAGGCCTAATCACAATCTGCTCAAGTTGATTGAGTCTTCTGATCAAAGTTGATTGCATCCTGAAATTTGGTGATTTTATTGGATGATGAAGTGATGTGCTCGTCCAGGAAGAAAAGAGATTGCAGAGCGTGACAGATTAACTAGTGAATAATGAGCTGGTGGTAATTATGGTAAAATAGGCGAAAAGTCTTCATTTTCGAACTGTGTGTGATGAGTATGGATAATTCCGCCTTCCGATTTCCTGAAACTGCTTAACCTGGAGCTTTTAGCTTTTTCCTTAGCCCTTGGAAGTGGCAACTATTCATTGCATCTCCTCGTTTTTATATGGTAGCAGAGCTTAGCAACAAACCATTAAACCTCTAATATTGACTTTCCTGTCGCCCATTTCCTTTACACTTCCCCTATTGGCAAAATGAGATATTCGTTTTGAGTATTACCCATTTTAAATAACGTTACCGTGCCTATTTCGAGCCTTTTCTCCTCCCAGCAACCCCCCTACTCTTGTTTAAAACCTCGGATAAGGATGATGGATATGGATAATTCTTCCTTTTCTTGAAACTGCCAACCTTCAACATAAACCTGAAGGTTTCAAACTTCTATCGCCTCCTTGTTATTCGTGGAGATGCAAGAAGCAGGCTTCTTATTATAACTTTCTTACTTTTGTAACTTTACACAAATCTGGCCGGACGTCAGCTCATCATCCAAAACGGATTCCAACGTGATCCGTTCTGATGCGGTCTTTTGAGGAATCAGTTATTTTACTGAGCCCGTAGAATATAATTTGATTAGAACTAAGTCTAAGAATGTATAAAATTTGGAAATATGACTTTGATTTCAACGGTGATACATTCTCTGAGGAAGGATCTACGTGAAATACCTATAAGCCGGATTCCCAAAATTTGAAATTTGAATTTTCATGAAAATTTCAAAGTATGTTTCTTTGATTCAAGTACCTAGTTGAGTTGTTCGTCCTGTAACTCCTCAGCATCATACAAAACTCATTCCTACGTAGTTGTCTCTATTATTGTAAAACGATAATGTGCCAAAAACTATGGTGCTGAGAAATTTGTCAATTTCACGTTCCCAGAATTTCTCAGTTGATTGAGGTTCGTGTTCCAATACAGAGAATGGAACCAAGTTGAAGCCCTTAAAGTGGGATTCATTCCTGTAATGTACTAGCTGCAACAGTTTGGAGAGCGTTGTCAATCATTCCAAAACAAATACCATGGACCAACTTGAAAGGTGTTTACCTTACAAATTTGAGTGTCATTGCAATAGGAGCCTCTTTTTACATTGAATTTTACACATGAAATTGGCCAACTGTTGTTTGTAGAAACTAATATTGTGAATGATAAAGTTTTCGCATGAAAGAGAAGGTTTAGGGGAAGTAGGGACAAACGCTGATTTGAAAGTAAATCTGCGGGGTTTCGTTCTCTAGGCCCAGGGGTGCAATGCAAGGTTTGAACTCTGATATAGCCAAGCCCCGTTCAATTTTGAAAATAGATTCTTATGGTGTTATGGGTGTGTTGGTGCCTTGCAGCCAAGACGTATGAGTATACTGTTGTCAATACGAGGCCACCAATTGAAATTCACCAGCAGGTATTCATTGTTTTTTTCCTTTCTTGATCGTAAAAAGATATATAAGTTATTTGCCTGTAACGTTGTTAGTAGGGGTTGGTTTTTGAATCTTAATGCGTACTCCTTGCGTACTATATTCTCTGTTCAAACAGTAATTCATATGTTGAAGGAGGTTTAGACGAGTTTTGTACCGCTGGCCAAGTGAGTCAAACGGGAACTTGAAAACGTTCCGTTCGTCTGGTCACTTCTTGAACAATGAGGCTTCGATGCAAGGAAATACATCAGGTGTTTATTTAGGGGATCGTAAGAATGAGCGAGAAAGGGAGATTCCTTCTCCATCATGGTCCATTTATAAAAGACCACGAGAGGCACGAAAGGAAGATGTGTGCTTCATCACATTGTAGAGGGGGGTTGATCCCGAACTGCTTGAGAGGCTACTGTTTCCTAAACCTTTATCGACCTGGATGCTGGACGCATCCCCTCCCAAAACTCTTGACAACGGAGGACGCTCTCTCGTCCTTCCGAACGGATGTTTTCTACGACCGTTTCCCCCTCGATTCAAATTCAAATATCAGCATCCCTATACATGATATTCTATTGACCCCAAGACCCACTACAACAACCTTTTCTATTAAACTCCAAGTTTGTTTCTATGTATGCTCAATCTCTGTATATACCCAATAGACGGCTGAAATGCAAAAGCGATCTTGACTGGAGGGGCCGTAAAATGATCAGTGAGTCCCAGCTTTGTCAGAAACACAGTTTTGTGACCAGACGTTATCAGCCATGGAAGTCCGAACTTCCGCGGCATCCCCCTAGTGGTGAAAGTAGTTTTTCGCACGTCCTAAACTTTGTCAATGACAGTAAATTATCTACTGACTAGAATTTTGGCGATTATGTATTTTTCATTAAGATCAATGAATGTATCTACGAGCTACTATTATTCATCTATTACCTCATCCAATACCAGCACTCTATCGTTTTCACTTCATCCAAAGTTATAATCTTATCTTTACTTTCATTTTCCCGTTCTTGCGTTGATGAAAAGCGCAACAAAGGGTTAGCAAACGACGACAGCCTAAAAAGAAAAACTATATCGAGACGGAATTTTTATTCTAACGTTGATTCAGGGACATAACCCAACCAAAATTAAGTTACATTTATCTATTTCAAAATTATTTCAAGAGTTTATGCACAATTGGACAATCCTCACACATCCTACAAATTTTAGCAAGATCAGGCACCAGAATCTGAGAAAATTGTGCTTGACGTATTTCATGTTCACCCAAGGGCAGAGCGAATTATTGATTTTTGAGCGGTGAAATTCATAGGGGAACATTTACGAGTTAATCCACACGTTCCCTGTAAATTTGATGGAAATCAGATGAAAACTGTAGAAATTAGGGTTGTTAACTAGAAGGATTTCTCATTCACGCATGCGCAGCAGCCACTAATAATAAAATTGTGTTGAATTTAATATGAGATAGTAAAAAGCTGGGATGCTTGATTTTGACTGCTACGGTCTTCTATCTAGTCTATATCTGTGTTGTCTTTTGTTTGAGGTAAGTATGTATTAATTTTTGAGTTCTACTGGAATATTTTCTTAGGAATTTCTCTAAAATGGAACTGTTAGGAATGAGTAGTTTTCTCAAGGCATGAAAGGTTGGGAAATCGGCTGATTTCCACATTGAAGTAGTATGAGAACAGTTCCTCTTACTCGAAGCGCCAAATTCCCTACCTCGATATTAGTTTGTACAAGATTGTATCGGGATGGCCGAAGTGTGGGAAAACCTTTGCTCGTTATGAAGCAAGCCGAAAACGGTTGTATACCATACTCTCGTAGAAGTTACCAATTGATTGTATTTACTGAACAAAGTACATTCACGTGATCCATCAAAACTACGCAAGAGAAAAGGGTTCAATCAACCACATCATCAAAGGCCCAACGCTCCTCTCAATTGGAATTTCGATCCTCTCGATAAATATCCAAGCAGTCTGAAGACCAAAGCGTTTCCCTTTAGCGAGCAACACGTTGAAGCAAAAAGGAACTTTCCGATATAAAACGATTGGCACGAGTTCAGCTGTTCTCGTCTTATGTGGTCTGAGCGAAATACGGGATTCGGGCCTTGGGTGCGATTTCGAGCCAAGAACCAGGCGGTCCCCCGCAATTTGACTGAATAAGGTTGTTCCCTTCATCTACGCGTTGACTTGGTACCCAGCTTTGGTATTTGGTGATTCCAACAATAGATCGAGCGACTCCTTACAGGGAAACTCATAAACTTGAACGGAATTTGTGTAAGTGGGAATGTAATTCTCAACGAATTAACCGTGTGGAAATTCCGTGCCAGAGTCGGAAACGAACATGGGCTGAAAACAGAATAAAATTTATTTGCTGTGTCTTGTTCTAAACGCACTTATTTCAACAATTTCACGCGAGAGGCCGAAGCCATCTTATTTAACAAGAATGTGCTCCACGTTTGTTTGTAATTCAATTGTCGAGTCGGTGAATCTTAATTAATGAAAATAGTCCATACGTCGCATCGCGCATATAAATTAAAAAGTTTGCTTAGTTACGTGTACCCGCAGAGCTTAATCGTGTCCGTAACACTACATTTTTAAACAATCTTTGGAGATTTCATAGCGTGCTCCTATAGTTGCGGACAAACGTAAAATTTTACATGGCAGGCTTCTCCAAAGTTACCACTGAGACGTGTGCGTTGAAGTTTGTTAGAAGCCATCCACGGTTTAAATATAACAATCCCTGACATTTTTGTGGAAATCGGATCAAAACGGTAGAGGTCGTACTTGTTCAATGATTTTAGGTTTGCGCATGCTCAGTAGCTTCTTATTGCGATCGATCGCAGTGAACCAATCGTTATTAGTCAAATACCCTCGGAATTCGAGAGCTATTCTACGAAATGGTAATGGAAATTACGCTTGATTCTTTGTCAACTCCAACTTGCACATTCTCAGAAAATGTCATCGAACTCTAATTTAAACCAAAAAACCAATGTTCGTTAATAGGATTTCAAATTCATGCTTAGCAGCTATGAGTAGGTAGTAATGACACTGTCGTGTTGAATTAGTATGAAATAATAAAACTGTCCTTCCCCAATTACTCTCAAAATTAGTTAAATTGATGCTTCATGGATTTAAAAGATAATAAATGCGAAGAGTGATGTATTTGATTCACTTTGTAAGATGTGCAAATGACAGGAGGCTGTTGTGAGGAAATCACTTTAGGCCGAAAAATCAGGTCAACGGGAAACTGAAGCATTAATACATTATGTCAACCTGAGTAGAATTACCGTTCCCAATCGCTTCGATTTGCATTTATCGAGAACGCAACCCAGATTCCCGTTTTTCAATAACGTACAGCCAGGTAAATTTACTATTTTGTTAATATAATTTCAATCCGACTGTACAACGTGTAACGAATTCAGAATGTAAAAAACTCATGTTTCATTGAGTGGTCCGATTTACAAATTGCCAGTTAGGAAATCTTGAAAAATGATGTATAATGACGTTGATGCTGTAAAAACGTTGAACGCTGTTTTGCTGTAAAAGTAAATTTCATTTTAAACAAATTTATCAACTTCTTCGCCGTTTTATAAGAAAGTTATTAAAAATGGTATATACTTGTAAGGGCAAATTGTTTGTAGGTTCTATAAAAATTGCACATAGATTCCAGAACGCCAAATACGGCACAATTGAACACATCACTGCGAAAAAAATATTATTAGATGAAAGAAGCGAGAAGGAGAGTATCTTGTGAAGGTCGTTCTCTTAGCTTCCCAGGGCCATAGAATAAGGCACCCAAACGGCTTATGTTGCGGACCGTCAAAGCCTTACCAGTAATATTCCAATGACGCTAATTTGAATTATTCATTATAGCTATTAAAGTTTTCCGCATTTTTGATGTTGGTAAAGTTTGTTGTCTTCATTTTCGTACCCAACGTGTGCTGGATGGGAGAAGGTTTCCTATAAAATCAGCATCAGCTAAGATAGGAGTCTTGGTGATGGTGATGGGTATCGGTTTGCATACCTGCCGAGGTGCCCAACTTCATGCCACTTAACTCGGCTGCACACCACAACACACCAAGTTGCTCGATACTATATCAGCCTTGATCCCCATGAGTGCCCAGACACACACTTGTACTTGGGTGATCTGCCTGAATAACCCAACCCACTAACTTCGTGTCTTAGTAAATTTCATCATCGCTCGTTATCGTCCATAGTTTAATCGGTCAGACAATTAGATTTGGAAGTTTTTTTTTATAATGGTATCTTCAAGCTGTAAAAATGATGCGCATCACTCTCTTAACTCGATTTACTCACAACGTAATCAGCAAGCTCTCGAGTTGCTCTTGGGATCAAAGAGGTTGAGGGGCGGATGAAAGGAAATTCCCCTAAAAAATTACCAGCATAAGGTATGAGTCTCCAAATTGGTGACAGCACATAGCACGCCTGGTGGGATACCTAGCTTCAATAACTCCATGGCACGTCCTCCGCACCATACACCACTCCTTGACAAGGTCTAGGCATTACCTGTTTATTATTCTCCCAGACACACACATGTACACAGCTGATCTACCCAAATAACTCGAGCCATTGTCTTAGTGAATCAGTGAGTTTCAATTGTTCATGATTGAATCAGTCAGAGAACGGATTTGGATTTGGGTGTCTTTAAAATTCCGACGGTGGCTTCAAGGGTGACACAAATACTAAAAATTATTGCTTATGCTACTCAATTTACCCTGCTAGTTGTCAAGTTTCCCTAGGAGTAAAGAAAGTTGAGGTAGGGAAGGAGTGGTGAAATATGAAGTGTCCCTGTAAAGCAACCATCATTCAAGGTAAAACTCTCCAAGGTGGTGATAGTACTTAGTACATCTGTTGAGATACTCAACTTCATAAACTTCGTGGCTCTTTTCCCGCATCATATACCACGCCATTAGTGTCGTAGCCATGACCTATATGTTGTTTGTTCAGACATGTACACAGCTAATCTACCCAATTAACCCAAGCCACTGTCGTCGTCCCTCAGTAAATTTCATTAGCGCTCGTTGTCGTCCATAATTTCATCGGTCAGACAACTCCCGTAATTGAGGGATTTGGGTGTCTTTATATTTCCAATGGCCGCTTCAGGTTGTAAAAATGATACTCATCACTCCTGTAACTCGATTTACCCACAACGTTATCTGCAGAGGGGGGGACCACCAAGTTGTCAGACCTGATTACCGTCCCGCCCACGCACAGGCAATTACCCGCACGGCAAAGTTCCCCGAGGAGGTTTGGGAAGGATTTTCTCGTCAAGGTTTAACAATAAAATTTCCGCTTTCCGCTCGTCGGTTCATTCTGAACTTTACGAGGTTGATCTCGTGACTGGAGAACCCTCGAGGAACGAACTGGTCGCATATCCTGCAGTCCCCGAATGAGTAAACTTGGCAAGAAATCGGCAGCTCTAATATTTACAGGAACCGAATTTAAGATGAAGTCACATCGTCTAATTCGACATCAACAGAGGATGTGATAGCTCTGATTGCCTTTAATTATGCATAATAAACTGATATCTGGAGATACCATCCGCGCAAGTTCGAATTAGAGATATCTCCAATCACCAATTCGCTCCACGACCAACTTTCCCGCGATTCATGAAGTAGGTGTCACTGCCGTCACGCCAGTTTCCATTTACACAACGCCTAAATAAACAATAATAGAACCTTCATAAGACTCGCTGTACTTTTCTTTGACCTCCTGAGGTTTCGTCCAAATAAGTTTATTGAAAATGGTTTGATTCATGCAGATCTGTGATTACTTTCGGTATATTGATATATTGTGAAAGTCCCTTCTTGCATTCGTTCTGAGATAATTTACAACTTGATCTACTACTTGATTTAGAAGGAACTAGGTTTTTGAAAAATGAGGATATTTGTTTGAAGGAATCTTAGATGTATTAGTAACAAAAGTCCATCTCTATTGGATTCCACGCGACTTCTGATATCTGGAAATTCACAGATGAAGTTTGGATGTGGGTTTGTAAATTGTCATTATTTCGCTATGAAAATCAGGAACCTTAGTGTTCGTGCAAGAAGTCGAAAAATGTGTTGACCTCGAAAATGAAAATGTCCACTTTCTCCTTTTGTTTCAGTAGTTGCTGACAAATTTTGATTCAACGTCTGTGTTGAAGCCTATTCTAAGTTTTAGTCCGGTTTTGAGGATTTTTTCAAGGATTATGCCGGTTAAACTATACCAGATCCCTAGAAATTTTATTGCCCTTGGAATTCATATTTCTTGACGCGTCAATCTTCCACGATTTATCTATCTGATTTCGTTCAAATCCTTCGGGGAAGGGAGGGGGGTGTCATGGGACTCCAAGCACCCTTACAGTTGCAGTTGCTTTGTGTCGGGATTTTGTTTTGTTCTATTTAGGGGGAGCTTGAATTCCCCTGTTCGAACTACACGACGGTTGCCGGGACCAAACTTCTTACTGTCCGCCCCGGCGAGATCTTGCAATTTTCCCCTTCTAAAATTGTATCCCAAAATCTCTTTGTTTTACCTCAACACCCCGTGGAAAGGACAAGTTCAGTAAAGACTAGAATTTCGGTTAAATTAAACACTACTTTTCTTTATTTATACAATCTGAATCTTTTATGCCACAATGCCACGTATCAAAAGTTCGGTGCCTTGTGAAGGTCTGAAGGTCGTGCTGAGGAAAGCCGCTCATGGGTTGGCTAGGCCTGGTGCAGGTTGGCCTGAGGTTCTTCCAAGTGCGGAGGGTCCTCAGCAGGGAAAAGGATTCGCTCACTGCCCGAAACAATCGGTTCGTAAATCAGACGAGGAATACTTGATTTTCCAAACTGTTCTCGAGAAGCCTTTTCCGAATCCTGGAGGGAGGTATTTTTTTCCGCTGCTGTGAGTAGTGGGGCATCGACGGCTGAGCGGGTTGACAAGCTCAGCAGGTCTGCCCTTTAAACTAGGCGGGAGCGCCCAAGTTCCGTTTCCAGTGGGTTTCCCTTGCAGGCCGGTTTTTCGTTAAATTCGTTCCTCACACTTTGTTTTGTTCAAGGAGAATAACACCCGTTCGAAGAGGTTTGATTATAATTTATTATGATTGATTGATTATTGATCGATTGTGTTTTATTATAACCTCATAGCTCAATTCGGTGTTGCAATTGAGGGAAAATCTTCCCTAGTTAGGAAACGATTTCGAACTCAGTCAGAAATATCAATATTTTTGGGCTTTATCAGCTTTATTGTCATCTTCTTTGTTCATCTTCTAAACTTGAGTGCCCCGTAAAAATTATAGGGGTTTGTGCGATTAGAAATTGAAACCAAGCTTAAAAATTAAACTACCCTTAGCTATGCCATAGTTTGAACGTTGACTTGTACCTGCCACTTAGTGGGTTCCCATAAATCGTTTATTGATGCTTTTAAACCTTCATGATTAGGCGGTGTAAGGTAATTGATCTTATTTACGGGTTGCCGTAATGAGCGCGGAGATACTAAACTGTTAATCGAGCCGAAACGGTTATAGCTATTACGGTATCATCTTTTCCCTGTTTCAAGGATAGCGCAAATAGCGCTAACCGTAACGATCATTACAAGTTTGACAATAACGTTTCCCGTCCTTATGGCTAGTGTGGTTTTCCCGTTTACTTCGAAAATAAGTTTCGTGTTGATGCCTAAGTGCGAACAGCATCTAACCCGTATGATCAAGAATCATTAGATTAGACTTTATAATTGGGGAAATGCACTGAAAATATCTTCAATAAAAAGTACATATTTTGGACTAAAAATATCTAAATTAAAATACGAGTATACCCCCAAGCTTGGGTACTTCCCAACATTTTTGATTAACTTACGTATGGGTAGATTTTGTTTATAAAGGTAAATAATAAAACGCTGCCAGTTCCAACACTTTATTGTTGTTGAATTTATTATTATTATTTTTGTATTAAGCGTAGGTGGGTATTCTTTAATTATGGAAGTCTTGAAAAACTCAATTTCAAAAGGAAATCTTGGAAACTTTGTAATCATATCAGCTGATTAGATCTTCACATGACACTATGCTATTTTTATTTTGCCCAAGCAGCAAGATAACAGTCACGTTCATGTTGACATTATTTTTTTTTTCTGTCAAAGTTCTTGCCGTTGGGAAGAGTAAACGAAAGAACGTATAATGGGTGGACTCATTCGATTGAACAAACAGAAATGTAAATGTGATAAACGGGTTAATTATTTTTTGAATAATGATCATGATTGGTCGTGTTGTTCTGAGATGTGGAGGTCACTTTTAGGTTCAGAAATTCCTGTTATTTGCTATGGGCTAATTTCTTCGGATCTGAAACCAATCTCGTCGATTTTGCCTCCCAAATTACTTGGAAATGACGTCCCACCTGCCTATCTCAGTAAAAACCTTGAAAACCAACATTTTTTTATCAAGTTTTGGTCCATATGCGTGTAAGGCGATCGGACAGGTTAAAATTTAGAACCAAAAAAACCCCAAATGAAGAAGGACGATTGTTAACATCAATACTAAGGACTTTTACAGCCCGTACTGCGGACGGATTTGCAATCAGATTTGGAATCTACGCACCATAAAAATTATAATGACGAAATTTAAGGGGAGTTATAAGAAAATATTTCTATTCGATTATGAAGGCTTATTAGTGGAAATAATGGACAAAAAATACTATTTATTGTTCACCCATGTTCCAGTCATTCTGCATGATATTGACAGAGAATTTTCTAATTAATCGTATTAAAATTACGTTTTGATAATATTTCATATACAATTCCTTTCCATACTTGAACATTACAAACTATTTTTCGCCGAAAAAAACCCTAAAATTTCAAAATGTGTGAAAACGTTATATAGATATATACTTTGATTTTCAACGTACAGTGCAATGAACAATTGAATAATCAATTTAATGGCGAATATCTCTTACTGAGTAAAATTTTGGTGTTTCAACACGGATTATGTTGCGTTGATAAATGATCTTTTGATAAATGATTTATCCATTATTAAAATTCAAAAAATTAGTTATGTTTTATTTAAAAAAAAATTTACGGAAAAGGTTTTTTTGCAAAGTTTAATGAGTGCTTCAATTTTTTGCTCGTTTTTTAAGCAAAATTTTGAAAATTGGTCCAATTTACCGTGCCCAAATAGTGCTCTCTAACGTTCTCATCTTTCATTTTGAAATTTTAGGGGTTTTTTTCGGCGAAAAATAGTTGGTAATGTTCAAGAAGGAGGTGATGGAAAGGAATTGTTGCACCTTCCACAGCTTGAGGCGATAAGCCTGCAACATCCAGATTGTACCCGGATAAAACTAAAAAGCTCAGGTTTAGATGGTTTAGGAAGCGGGAAGGAGTCTAACCATATCCATAACAAACACTGATACAAATTTATATGAAAAAGGCTTTTAAACCTAGGAGCAGTTGCTAAATGCAACATATGTAACATATGTTTACAAAATTTAGTCACATGGGAAACATGATACTAATTTCAAATGTCTCTCCAAAGAGGGTATTAAAGGGAGAATTCCCAGACTACTCTTGTAGAGATACATTGAAAACAATTCATAAGAAGATGCGGCAGAGGTGATGTTATTTTTGGATAGCCAGAGGTAATAGTTATGAATATATCAGGGTATGATAATTATTATTTGCTGTGCGTGCAAAAAGAGTTCGTTTTACCTTAATAGAGGCCAAGGTTAGATATGAGAAAGAGGAGCGGACTCCGGTGACTTCTCTTACCGTTCTTTGGAACGGTTCGAGTATCAACTCTTCCGACGAATACCACGGATTGGTCCAAAACGGTTACACGTATATAATACTCACGTCTATAAAGGAAGTCATCTATCAATGTGAGACGCTAGATTGATGTGAATATGTCGGGTGAATGAACGTAACGAAGAATCTCGTCACCGCGTCCCTCAGGAAATTGTTTCTTTCCTATGTGAACACCGGTACAATTTAGGAAACCAATACCACTGAGATATAGCAGCGGTAAACAGGTAAACTAGTTGGAAAAAAAATCTAAAATATATTGCGAGAAATTCTCGGACTTTCATCCCACTATTTCATGAGTGTCTTCCTTCTTAAATATGAACAAATACAATAATGTGTTTCTCTGAAAAAAAAAAGTTTTAGTATTAATATGTATCATGTGAAATGCGTAACTTGAACTGTTTAGTTTATTTATAAAAGGGTTTACGAACCTGTAAGAACAAGAGAAACAACAATTGAGGATTTTTGATTTCACTAAAGGTGTTTTCTATACATGCATATTTGCTGCCTTGTTGTATATTATCTGTCATGAATTCCTCCTGAAATTTTCTTTATCACCAAAGCTTAAAGAATAACCCATCGTTGAAACTCTCGACTTACTGTAAAGTAGGTACATATAATGAACGTTTTTTACTTTAAATTAAACCTTTTCTCGCTCTCATTCAAACTTTTTTTTACTTCGATTTTAAGCTTTTATTTAGACATTTTGGATTAATTATTTCAAAAATTACAACAACAAAAAAAACCTTTTATAACCCCCTCAAATATTGCCATTTTACTTTCAAGATGCTTAGCTTTCAAATCTCCAAGTCTGACTGCCGTCCACCGTCCGCCATACTCCCTAAAAGGCCTAAGAATTGAAGAAAAAGATCCAATCTTTCGCACATGGACTCCACTAGGGTTATAGTTAGCCCCAACTTTTAGCCTATCCAATCACCACACAACTATAGATGTTTTGGGCCATACATGGTTTTTGTGGTTTTTAGTGACATTTTCAAGTGGTTTGTCATTTTCCAGTTTCATTTGGCCGAAAAATCGACCGGGATAGGATGCAGGTCTGTACACATTCATCCACATCAAATAATCACAATTTCTGAATTGAAAGCGACCCCACAAATCTCATAATGGCACGAACAATCACTTATTATTAAAATGAGAATGAACTCCATGTTTTAGAATTAGCAGAATTGTCTCATGGATTCGTTCTTTGAACGGTCTGAGACGGATTTGTATTTTGTTATTGTTTTCTAATGTTTTGGTTGCCTACACATACACACCCCTGGATCAATTCTAAGAGGCGTCCCTTGCTTCTAAGAGACGTCCTAAAAAGATGCTTTTTTGAAGTTTTTACGAGTCCTGCTAGTGGGGTTCGTGCCCTATAAAAAGTCTGGGAACCACGTCTTTACACCGTTCCGACTGCTTTTTTTTGCGAAGGCTGATGAAATGTGTTTTGGGAAAGTGGGACGCGGGGTTATGAAGCTAAAATTAAATTCGACCGAAAAAAAACTCGTTAGTGACTTCCTAAATTGGCCTATAAATAAATGAAGTTTCGCTTTCACATGCATATTCATTTGAAACATTCGTGGTTGCTATTAGAGTTACTTTGTGTGGAGCCAGTTGGTTGTTAATGACGAAACTTATACTATCTTACCTCAAACTCGGTCTTTCATACAATATATATGTATAAAAACTGATGTTACTGTTGAACTGTGGAATCAGAATATAAAATAACTGGTTAGCACATAGTGTAAGTACGGAGATCAGTTAAACAAGGGTAATTCCTCGCAATTATATTTTCCGCCGTAAAAGAGGATAACTTATTCAAACTAAGGACGAAAAAGGATTCTCCGACAGTTCTATGCTTGATCTCAGTTCAGTGATCGCGAAGAAAGATTCTTGGAGGCCTCTGTAATGTTTCCAAACCAATCATCAATTCGATCTGTGGCGACAGCCCAAGCTCGCGGGGACAGGAAAGGTATTTCTGGTTCATTTCAAACTGAAGCGGATGTGTGATAAAATTTTGTTGCTACTCGAAATGCCATCCCGGGTACCCTTATTCGAATAAGTGATCTTACAGTTTTTGAATTTTTGATCTACACTTGGTATTGAGTTAATTCACATAATACCTAGTGAGATCATACATTCAGCGAGGAAACCTTCGAACTTCGAATTAAACACTGTAACTAAAATAGTTCGTTATTCTATATGAGGAGTCAGGGGCAACTCAAAACAGCTTTTTGATAAAAGAAAAATTTAAAGTTAGGAATTGAATAACTCGGATCAACTTAAACAAATAAATGTGTAATATTTTTTATTAACAACCAAACATCTTGTAAGATATGATCAACAATCTATAGTATTCTATAATGAATAGAAAACAAAAAAAGAATTAATTTCTGAAACATGGAATTTCAAGGAATTTGGTTAAGTGAAGGAGATCCCGCAATGGCGGCTTTGATCGGGACGGTCATTGTCTTGGGTGCAATATCTCCGGATGATTATAATGACTCACTGACTGACTCTTTGTTGGAGCTGTGGCTGGACTTTTCTTCTTGCTTTGGGTCACCTCTCGGCATTTCTTTGAAACACTGAACTAGCGAGAGGATCCAGAACAGGTATTCTTGTGAAAGATGAACTAGGGGCTGTCTTTTCTGGTTTCTAACACTCGTATTGGCCTGGTAGACATTGCACATTTCTTGGGGTAGGAGAAATGCTTGGTCCAAATCAGAAATGAAACATAGTCGAGGAGCAAAACAGTAGTGAACTGGGAATGTGTGAATTACAGAAACCCTCCAAAGAACGACGCCAACCTGGTGAAGGATGCGGTTTTAAATCCCCCGTCATCGGATTCTGACTGTTCTTCTCCCAGAACGCGTGGACCATAATGGTTCTTCCCCAGCATGCCCTTTTTGTTGCCTCTTATATCATAGGAGTAAGAATGTTTTTTTGTATTTTACTCATTACCATCTGAAAGTTTACTGTAGACGCCACTAGATAGCACCGAAATCTCAATTTTCAGCTATGAAGTATGATTGTTTTTCTCTCTGACTCCTCATATCCTAACTTATTATTCTGTTCATCAACTGAATTACACATACTAATCTGTATAATAGTTTTATAAATAATTTAAGTTACCTAATAGATATTTCTCTGAAGTTTTCGTTTTCCAGTACAACAATATATCTATACACATTCATGCGTAAATGCGAGTTTAAATAGAGTTGCTAATGCTTCTGTAGTAGTAAAATTTAGAACCATGTTATAAATTACGAGTTGGGATCTAAAATTCTTGTTTTTCTGTTTCTTTCCAGAACGGAGTATTCTCTTTTGAGAACGCTGTGACCCAAACTGTTCATAGTCTATCTCACCACGTAAGTACTGAAAATGATCATCTTAGATTCAATTTACTACTCCCGAGTGAACCTGCAGGTAGCGGAAGTTTTGTTCTTAGTCTTGAGAGATGAAAAATTGTTTTTCTCCAAAATAAAACTTTCCAGCTGTATTTTACGTTTTACATATGGATGTGTGTGTACCGTCTGTCTGTCAAAAGTGTGTCTGCAGATCCTTGCAACACGCCTAATTTCTTCAGTTTTTCTCCGTTTGTGATGAAGTTTTCGGTGAATGTAAGGGGTAGGCGGTGTTTCGTCGGTCAAGAACGGTCAATTAATCTTATATCAATTTAAACACGATAGAGTTAGCATGAAAGACCTGTAGTACATGTCGACTCTCTAATGGAAGGCGTTGATGTCCACAGGAACATGCCTAACCAAATATTCGTCCCGTGCATCTTTGTAACAATCTTAAATTCTACGTTTTTCAAGATCTTTCAAGATTATTTACAAAATTGCACTGATCGTTGCAACCGTGTTACCAATACGAGAAACATAGTGCCACCCCAACTTGATAGACGTTTTTATGTTCCTTCCGACTCCTACCATACAGTAGCTTAAATATTGTGATCAATATTTCTAAAAGGTTTCTCTCGTGTAATGCATTTCCGTTGTTCAATATAGATATGGATAGCCTTCCCGCTCTTCAAACGGCTAAGCTTGAGCATTAGCATAAAGCTTTTTAGCCTCCATCGCCTATACGTTTCTTAACAGTTTTCGGTTTTTATCTGACTGTGCTTACGCTAATTCTTGCAACGGACAAAATCGTACGAAGTTGCATTAGGATTTTTGATGAAGTCTTCAGGATAGATATTCAATTAGCAAATGGAATCCTCTATGAGAATCAGCGCCGCTGAAACAGTAGTAGCCCCGTCAAAAGCGGAAAAGTGGGATCCTTGTAAGTCCAGGTTGGTTTAATGAGATTTTGCTGGGATCTGGCAGATTCGGGGCTACATCTAGGTGGATGGTCTTGGTGGTGGATGGGTGGATTGTCGCTGTTGAATCAATGGGAGTCGAAGAGCTTGCACAAACGTAAAGGTTTACATTCCATTTCTCTGAAATTCTGCGGGACTCTGGTAATTGTCGGCTTGATGATCCCTATGAAGGTGTTTATGGGTAGATCAATTGTAGCATTTTCTCAACGAAAAGTTCCTTTTTACACCTACAACACACAACGACCTATTGTTTGATTTACAATCAATGATATTTTCAAGGATTCTTCAAATTCGACTGTAGATGGTCCCCTATGATTTTAATCATAGTCGGAGGAACGGTAATCACATGTAATGCTTCCATCAATCATCTACATGTTTCATCCAGTTTCAATGAAATTATCATCCATTATATTGATTGGGGTCGAGATGTCTCCATCGATTTCAATGTTTAGTGTTCAATTTTCAAAATGCATAGGTATAAGCAACATAGACACTATCTACAGTTCTAATCCGATTTTGTTGGATGGGTTCCTAATAAATTACCGGATCAGTAGAAGTGGCTTCGCATGTGCGAACCGGGAAAACATTGCTTCTGTTTTTCCATTTCAAGATAATAATTATCTAGAAATTAATTATTAAGGCCTACAGTATATTCTTAGAGTTTTTAGGGTGCGCCCAAATTATCATTTATGTACTGATGTATTCTAAACCCACTTCAGTATATTTTAGTCAAACACACGACCGTGTTCATCACATACGAGGAGGCTATGTATGTTCTACGCCCAACTTAGCTGACGCATTGATAATTACGCCTACATTTCCTTGTCTCCGTTCGGGCAGATCGTATCCGTTTAGGGCCCATTGTATCCATTTTATAAGCTCAAATATTTGACTCCGCTTGAGATAAATTATTAGCTAGATGTTTTGTAAAGGTACGTTCGTCGTTGCAATCACGATGTTTGTCAAGAACGATATCATTCCGTCCTTCATTCATTTTTCTTCATCCTAATTCTAATATTCATTTATGAGTACACGTGTACTCGTAGCTAATTTTTATGACTTCCCATGCTCAAATGAAACCAAAGGTTAACTCCAAGCTTAACTGAATATTCAAACTTTAACTTGAAACTGCGAGAGTGAATTTCAACATGTATGCTTTGGGGACATCCCAACTCAAATTCAACATTTCCGATTTTGAATAGGGGATCCTCGATTCGGACATAGAAATTTTGAGGTCCTCTTGGGAAAATTAGATATCAACAATGTTGATCTAAGAAATTATAAATTTACTAGGAGAATGTTGTTTTTGAATTTAAAAATGTTGCGTTTTCACTTGTGAAACGTTTGTGTTTGGCTTGACAAATTTCAAGTTTGATTTGGGAAATTTGAAGTTGTCATTGAAAAAATGTTGAATTTGTTATTTTAAATAGTGAAAATTTTCAAGTTTGGAGTTCGCACTTGTTGTGTGTAAATATTTGTCGACGCTGCCCCGTAAACAATTATCTACCGAATTTTCAAATTCTTTTTTGTTCGATCCTATTTTTAGCTATGCGTTGAAGTTCGGAAATGTTGCAATTGCTGTGAGGATGCCAAATGTAGGGGGTGATAGCCAATCATTTTACCAAGCTCAAGCAATGATTTTCAACCGATTCTCGTGGTTCTATGGGTTTCTTGTAAAATCGTTCTAGTTTTAAAACAAATTCCAATTCTTCCTAATTCCATTATAAAAGGTAATGAATGAAGAGGGTGATCGTGCTAAAGCGGTACGAGTATCTTCTGTATTTTCACCTCATCTTAGTTAAGAACGTTATAGGTTTTTTTTACTCCGTTTTCCAGAATTCGGTGCCTCACTAACGGTTTTCAAAGGTTCGAATTAATGCCATTCGGTTAATTTTGGACGTAGGATAAAACCCTTTCACACAGGTGTTAGACACTATAGTAAGAATCTGTATAAATAGGGCAGTTTTGGAACCACACCAGTGGGTGGAGGAAGCCGAGATAGGCGAACCCACGACAAACTGTTGAAAGATCATGCCACACTACTGAACCAACCATGTAAACAGTTGAAGTAGTTCGGGAACTGCGAGAGTTAATTGTGAGAATTCATATGTATACGCAATCGCCCTATTTTCTTGAACCCATTGTGAAATGTTCAATTAAATGTAATTAATCTGATGAATGAGTTTCAATCACAATAAGGAATTTTGTTCAATTATATTTAAGTACCTGGTGCTGGTGTTACAGTAAGTTGAACTCCATACATAAAGCCTACTTAATTTGCTCTAAATTCCAACCCAGGATCTCCAAAAGTTTCATGTTTCTATATACCGCCAGAATAGAAGAACACGACGAACTTGATGTTTAAACACTCCAAACGCAAGCCCAATGTTTTTTTTTTGGTCAATTTCTGTTATATCTGCAAACGCTGTTTCGTCATCAAGGACACAAACTTGTCCCCTCACTGGTTTCTGGTCTTAATGAAATACGTGCCAAATAGCTTGATACATGGTGTGCTGAGAGAAGATAACTATCTTAAATTGGATCGCTTAAATATATTGGCGTTTATTTAGGCGCTCGATTAAAATGTTCAGAGTCTACAAGCTGGATATACGGATGAAATCAGATCCATTAGTAACCTAGCTAGTCATCGATGCTGTTCAGTGGATATGCATAGTGGGTGAGGCGTGGTGTCTGGATTTTGTTAAACGATCACAGTCATTGTGTAAGCGCACGTGAGGAGGTTGTTCCAATGCTTTGAAAATCCTACCTTGAGTTTGTAGGCACGAAAAAATCCAGAAACGGTAGTTTTCTTTTTCGGCAACTACAATGTGCCTTATATTTTTTTTCGATTGGAAATTATTCCGAATTGTCCATTGAGTGTCGATGTGGTGAAAGACTTGCCTTCTTTTGTACAGGAAAATGTGAAGAAGTTTTATTTAAAACAATTAAGGCCGTTCCATTCGGGAACAGCTCATGATAGAGTTATCACCCGTTTTTCGTGATTATTTTCATCCCTCAAGAACATCAAGCTGTAGCTTCGACGTGTTTGTTTAGAAGAGCGGACATAATTTCTATTGATGTGTCGTTTATATAGACAGTTGATGGAGAGAGAAACGAACTGTTCTTTTTACATTTACTATTCTCAGTAAATTTTCATGACTTTATGCTTGTTCTATCGGCTTCCCGTTGCTCTAAGTGGATATTGCTTTTTCCGCGTGCAATCTCACTAAACTCGTGAATCTCTCTTTTTTCGATTTTAAAACGTATAAACAGATATTTCATGAGGGTAGTGTAGGCGGGAGCGGTAACACATTTATTTAAGGTTTATTAAAAAACGATTCATCCAGAAAAATCATGAGCTATGCGCTTTTTTCACTAGAATCGTATAAAAACCGGACATGGGTGCGTCTTCATACAATACTTACCAAAATTTTGTAACATTTCTACCCTTAAAGATTGATTGAAATTAATGCCACAGATTCAGTCCCAACGTAGTGTTATGAGGGATTTCTTCCCGCATAAACTTAGGTCAACAGTTTCGAAAAAAAAGCCTGTGAGCTGATCGCATTTTTTCTTTGTCCATTATTAAAATTTATAGTCCAAAATAGACCGATCAAAAAAATTCAGTGCAGGGCTTATTAGTGGAGTTACGCTTGAAATTGTAATATTACCATTAGCGAATTAACGACCGATAAATTGTCTTGATCTGTTATTACGTTTTAGTCTAATATAAAAGCCATAATTTGTGTAAAAATTTACTTCGTTAATTTATCATTCGAATATTTATTCATTCATTCAAACAGGAATGGTGTTTCTGATTGAAAGCCGTAACCTCCCACGAGGCGAAGCAGTTTTTAATTGCTCCCAGTTTCATGTTCCCCCAATGATTCGCTTTCTCCGTCGTAAAAGCTTTAACGGCCTCTACTTTTCGGTCGTTATAGACTTGAACAAGTTTCGTTGTTCCCGTCGCTAGCTAATCCCGAAAGACATGAACTGTTTGTGTTTTACCTACACCATCTATTAACATTTATGTGTGTTGTGATTCGGAAACTGAATTCTTTACAAATTAAGATCATGTCAAATACATTTATTTATCTTGGTTTCAACCCCATTTTGGTTTGTCTTATAATTTATGAGATGCCGCGTGAAGTTGTCCTGTAACCCCCCCCTCAGGCTACCTATTCTTTTCAAACTACTGCCGTGATTTTGATGACATGACTTTCATTCTTCTTATAGATTGAAGGGATAAATATCTAATATCTCACGTTTAGAATGTTTCAATAAAAACACATCACGTTGATGATAACTGCGATCATTTTGTTTCCGAGTCTAGTTACAGGTAGGTGGAGCTTTGTTCCCACTTTCTGGGATGAAACTTTTTTCCCAAAATCAAAATTTCAACTTGGAAAATCAAATTTTGGGTTGTAGACCATTCTGAACAACATTCGTTTCGTCTGTCTGTCTGTGAGTGTGCGAGTATAACTACCGTGGTAGACCGTGGCAGAGTGCCCAGATGAACAATTCTTACATTCCTCATCATTGCAATCGTTGTTTAATTTGATGTAATAACAATCATTTTCATAATTTGTATTATGAACTTTACTTTTTTTAGTGATTATAATGGTTGTAACATTATTTTCAATTTTGCATAACTTGTCAAGCTCTTCGCTGCCAATAGCTTTATATGTTCGCCCTGTATAACGACTTCTGCGAACCCTGGTGCAAGTGATATTGGAAATATCAGAGAATAGAGATTTAATTTTGTTTTCATGTTGTGGCATTCATCTTCCACATTCATATTATTGTTTTCAAACGTCATATTCCAGGCATGTATGAAGTATTTTTCTGATTCTCGTATTCCACGCCCGTTTCTCACGCCCTTCTTCGCTTACAGCGCCGAAGACTGGTGTTGGATTTAAAACTGTTTACAGTAGAAAAATATAATCTCTTATTGATCAACACGTATAAAATTTATATGAGCCCCCATTTAATGAAACGTTTGCTAGGTTATGGGCTCATATGGGAGGGTACATGGCTTCCTCATCAGGTAAATATATAAATGAATATATACATAATTGAAATGTTTCAAATAATATTTTAAATAAGGGAGGGGGCTTCCTCGACATGTATTACAGGACTCTTTCGCTTATTGTGCAGCTTGATCGGACTAAGCATGCGCAGACCGATGAATTGAAGCGTAGTCCACACATTTCCTGAAAATTTCGTCTGACTGGAATGAAAACTACAGGAATTCGGCTTGTCACTGGGATTTTACAACCGTGTATACGCTGACCGAAGTATTGGCTCGTGAGCAATGAAACTCTTAGATCCACGCATTTCCTAAAAATTGCATCGACGTCAGATGAAAACTGTAAGAAGTTTTCTTGTTGAAGGGTCTGTGGACATCGGTGAAATTTTTGATTTTGGAGAACAGGTAATGGCAGGGAGACAGTGGAAACAAAACAAAACCTACAGATTCAGTCGCAATATTGTCGATGGTAATAACTTTTAATTGCTAGAATCACCGCATTAATCTCTCAATACATTAATTCTCATTAATTCTCTCAGATACATTGACGGGATTGAGGCGGTCTTTGGGAGTGTAACAGTAATAATTATATCAAACTAAGAGTACCAAGAAATTCATGGGGAAATGATGATGAATTAAACAAATTTGGAATCAATCATTGCCAACTGTTGAACCTACATTATTAGAGATTTACCACGAAATGTTGGAAGGATTCGTTTTTCCTTTTTTCTTCAATTTCCTGGGGTGAGCTACATCATTGGAAATATTTTTTGAGTTGAGAAACGTGTATTTTTTGTGATAATTGAGAAACAGGGTTGCGAATATGTTTTATTTACTAGGAAAAAACATGAGTAAAAAAAAGTGAAATGTTTGTTTTTTAAATTTTTTATTTGTATTATCTTTTGATGTTACAATGGGTGGTTCGCTTGGAATACATACGATACAGTGACGGTGCAATACAATGACATATGCAAAAATTAACTAAATACTGGATATCGCAATAAATTAAATGAGAAAATTGGCGGTAGAAAAAGCCATGTAGCAACTGCCTACAATAGGGTTTTGGCTTGTATGACCGATTGCACCAAAATGTAGACTTTCATCGCTTGTTCGTTTGTGTCCAGATTTAATAAAGATATGAAGAAGTCCATTGATAGATGTTCTTCGTTAAAATGGGTCATCCTCTGATTCCTAAAACATGGGCACTCTCAAAAACAGTGTTTAAGTGAGTCAGGCGTATCCAAACCACAAGACATACAATTTTCAGAGGCATCGAAGGAGACTTTTTTACCGCGGCTGTAAATTGTACATAATTTAGGGTTACTAACTCTTATTTTACATAAGAGTCTTTTATAAAAAGTGAAATATTCGCTTGTGCGACCTCTAAAATGGAACGGCATCGGTTGAAAATTTAGTAGTACACTTTTTTTTAAACATACAAAGCTTGGTGCCGAATAGCGACGCGATTCGTTAAAAAAAAAACTTTAATATGTAGTGTGTGTAACTTCCAGACAATTTTTGAAAATGTTTCATTATATTGTTTGCAATACATCGTCACAACCCTTTGGTTGCAGTAATCGATGTAAAAAAAAGTGCCACAGCCTATAAATCGATATACTGGAGTTCATGATACCCCTGGAGTCGTTCTAGGTTTAATTCAGAGTCGGATAGTAATGACGCGGTAATGATTGAAGAGAGGGCAATTCCCAAAAGATTGCGCCCCGCGATCACTGGAAGGGGCGTAGTTAACAGTAACGGAATGAGCTTCGGCGCACAACATTTGCGGCGGGGAGGGCGATTAGGGCTGTGGCAAACAACGGAAAACGTCGGCCAACACAAATACTAGTCTAGGCGGCGGTTTATGGCGGGACTCGTAAACAATAACAAACCGAGCCCTAGGGCGTAACCCCCCCAGTCTCGATACACAGAACGATTAAAACGTCTATTCACCGCACCTAACGTAAACAAACAGTTCATTATAACGCGCGATAAAAGGCATTCTCATTCGTCTTCATCAGAGCGCGGTGAAGAAATCAGATTCACGACCGTACGATTCCTGATATGGATCTTCAAAGTAATAACCAATACTGTATAATCATTTCGGCTTGGTGGGTGGTGTATCCATTCCAATGTAAGTTGTTTAGGTTTGAGGTGGAATAAAGTCAGGATGCTTCCACAAACTTTTTAATAGGATTTATATATCCATACGGCTAGTTGTGCTAACAGTTGTGCCCTCAACGGGACGATTGAGAGAACAATTGCAAGGATGATGCTTGCAACTGCCAGATACAAAAAAATTATGAGGAATTGTTAAAATTGTAATGTTGGACATAATCACAGGTAGGTAGAACAGCATGTGACAACAAGTAATGGATAGTCCATTTCCTGAGACATATTACCTTTCTACTTAAATGTTATAATAATCAAAATGAAGTTGTTTGCAATCAAGCTTTCCACAAATACGATGACAATTGCGAACATCATCCATCCAATCATTCTTTAATAGTCGTGACGAGGCGGCAACTGCTGGCGCAACTAGTGGACTGAAAAAATAGATCCTTTGAAACCTTTTGGAAGAATCCTGTCTCATTGCTACGATCAAACCTGAATAACCGGTAATCATTTCTCCATGCCAGCTAGAGTTTAACACACGGAGCAGTGAGAATTCTTGAATTTGCTTGTATTGCAAAACTGGATCTATTTTGTGCTGATCAGCGACCTAAGGGATGGGTACAAGAAGAAAGAACTATTTGTAGCTATGTGAACAAGAAGACGAAATCTTGCCTTGAGACTCCAGCACTAAGAGCAGAGGTAGTAGAGTCTCGTAACTCCTTATCGCATATCGATTTTTCTTATCGAGTTGTGTATAGTTGGATCAACTTTTGCGCCTTACGTTATTTTTCTTGCGTTTACCTCGAAAGGCGATGGAATATCTTTTGCAGCACCGTTGACTTCAAATCCAATTTTTTGTGTTGATTTTCTTGGTTCCCAGGATGAAAAGTTTTTGCCTCAAGTTTTTATTGCTTGTTGAATTTCCCGGCTGCGTCGTATCATATTCTGTTTGATCAAGATTTCTTCCGTTCAATCCCCAATAAGTACTCGCACTACCATCGCCATCACTCAACCACCATTGCTAAATATTTGCATCATTCTCCTAGTGTACACGAAAGTAACTCGTAAAAATGGAACAAAAGAACGGTCACAGTTATGTTGATAAAATAACTCCAACAAGTGAGAACCATATCGTTAGTATACCAAAAACACTGGGGTTCATTATTCAATTTCATTCATTTGGCTTGCATTCATGATTTGCATTTCTTCTAGGCTTTGGAGTGTGTGTGTTTCACAGGTGATAGAGCGATTATTGAATTTCAGGAGGCACACAAATATGATCAACGGATCAATCCAAATAGGAAAGTCAAACTTTTTCCCAAAATAAGATTTTGAGTTCTCTCAATTAAAATGGTTCCTTGATCTACTGGAGTGAAGCCTTTTAAATTAGGAAGCGATAGAAATAACCTGTAAACAGTTTCTGAGTTTTGTTTTTTAATACCGGCGAACTGCTGCTAAATACCTAATATTCCTATTTTATAATTTAATCACAACTGTAGAAAGTATTTTTTTCTAGCTGATGAGAATGTTCCTTCGTCCTAGTTCTCAATAAATTGTTTACAATAAATTGTTTTTTAAATCGAGGTTGTATAGCCAGATTGAACAAATAAATTCAAATGAAAAGAATGCTGGACAAAAAGCAGATCACAACACTACTTTATTCTTGCAAGCAATAAAAATAAGTAAATACTGTTCAGCGGGTAATTTTCTGCACTTATACGTTGCTATTCACGATTTATCACAGCAAATCGTCCCTGTTTTACCCATTGAAACCGTTTGGTCTTCAGTTTTCCTACAAAGAAAAACTAAAGGAGAAAACCAATTTATTAAATCGTTCAAAGATTCCATGTTGCGCTGCAAATGTGTTTTCTAGAAAATATTTCTGAGATACCATTGGAGTACGTAATGGTATGTACAAATATCAAAACAATATTGTTTTTTTTAAAAGAATAACTCTAGTTCACAAAATGTGAAAAAAAGATATTGTGGGAGCTCCTGAATCGCTCTTCTGTATAATTACGATATTAATCAATACATATAAATCAACAGATCAAAATTAATTAACTGTAGGTTAATTAATCAAAATACTCATCACGAATGACCCAGGATGTACTTAACCCGATGTTTGACAAGTGAACGAGGAGTTAACCCTCATTTTCATTCCATCCATCCTAATTCTATTGTCCCATTGTTGTGTAGTAGTTGTACTGTTATTCCACGGTGTGGAAGAGCTGAGGCTGTCTTGATTGCCCTGTTCAGTAAATAATTCAGTGGAGGGCATCGTTTCTGTTTATTTACGACGCATTTTTTCTTTTTCCTATACTTAGTGTCAGGGCGTATCTGGAACTCTCGTTAGGATGTTTTTACTGTAGTTCCTGTACTAAGATTTTCATGATCTTTAATGTAGATTTTGATTAAATTCTTCGAAATTACTCGTTTTATAGGGAGAAACATCACTCAATACCTCTCAGGTACGGGAAAATACCTTAAGTCGTTATAGTGCTTTAGCAAGGTTCAGCGAGTTTTCGAAAAAGCTTTTTGGCTTTTCCAAAATTGGGAAATTAACATTTTTGTGGATTTTCTCCATTGAAATTCGTACTGTTGCATTCTGAAGCGACGTATACATCATTCCAAATACGGACTAAGTCACTCGCGACGAAGTTGTGGAAACCCATTTCAAATAAAAACGGAGTAAGATTGAACGTTGTCTATATTTCCACGAAAGTAAAGTGAGTGATGAACGTGAGTTCATGTTTGTTACTGATGATGACCTAACCGTCGAAATCGATTTAACAGTGTAACTCTTTACTTTCGTGGAAATATAGACAACGTTCCATGTTACTCCGTTTTTATTTTTCATTCCAAATGATAACGCACCTCAGGTTTGCGATAGAAACTCCGCCCTTTCATGAAAACCCTACAAATTGTTTCTCTGTCTTCTTTTTACCCCATTATTTCTCCCATCATGAAATGTGAAGAAAGAATCATGAATATTAGTTAAGAGTTGCTAGCTTCTACCAACTTTTTAAAACCTACACAAACACAAATTGACGTACACCTATTTTTTCACGGATTAGATCTTAGAATTGTATAAAACAGATTTGTATGCCATCATTTTTTTCTCATGTTTGGATTATATTACACCCCCTGGATCAATTCTAATAATCCCTGCTTCACTAGGACGTTCTAAATATACAATAAAATCTTTAAAAATTGCTACTAGTCTTTGAATTTGTACTTTTTTTTTTTAGCTTAGTAGCACTTTGAAAAAAGTCATTAACTGTCGGGAATTCTTGAATGTACGTTATACATGAGAGACTGGTGAAAAACTCCAGGAAAATCATGAAGGTCTATTCTAACACTCCTCCGATTCTTTCATAGTGTTTATTGAGCATCTGAGCAAAATATGACAGGATAATACGGTTTTTTTTTGGAATCCTAGAAGAAGGACCAATTTACCCTAGTTACCGAGTGCCTTCATAGTTTTGCGATCCGATAATAGTTTTAGGATGAACGAGCCTCCTCTTGGGAAAAGTTAATGAACATCTATTGCGAATAATTCCACAACTTTGCTTAACTTGCATATTTTGTTTCTAGCTCGTATATAGTATCAAGAGAGAGGAGAGCTGTTATTGATTTTGTGGATTAATGAAGGTCAGAGAGGAAGGCGGGACATCAATAACTGATGCAATAATTGCATTCGGCAGTCCACAGGCTTCAAATTTGCGGGGTTGGTTAAATTTTTTTTAGTTCCAACCTGCCTGCAGTGTGTTTTAATTGATCAAGAGAGGTAGTGTGACTTGGAGGAATACAGCTCACACTGGGAAATTGATGTAAACGCGCTCCAAAGTCTAACCCATGAGTTCATCATTTTATGAATATTTCGAGGTTGTTCGTTTCGTTGTGAGTTCACTTTCAGATTCAGATATTGTGATTTTTTGCTATGGCTGAATTTTTGGTTGCTGTCTGATAGGACAATGCTGGTTTCGAATCCACGCACCTTGAAACGTGAAGTGACAGAGTTTGAGAGTGGGTAATTAAAAAGTTTTGTCATATGATTACGAATGCTCATTATTGAAAATAACAAACCAAAAGGCTAAAAAAATCCTTATTCCAAAACGTTGATTTTTGCGGTTTTTACGGATCTAGGCACTCGGGACGTCATTTTCCAGTAATTTTTTCAATGGTATTGTAATTCAAGACGCTTAATCGATTTAGATGGGTCCCAGACAGTCAGAGCTTTTGATTTAGAAAATCTCATTTTTAACCGTGAAAATATTGGAAACAAGTGTCAATTTTTATTTTTTAAATCCTAATTTTTTTTCATTTTCTCATTTTGACAGTCAGGAAAAATGGTGGCACTGAAAATAATTAACCCTTTTGAAATGATTTGCATTGTTCATGTTTGTTTTTGTCCGAAATTAAGGCTAACATGAAACAACAATACGGGAGCAAGGTTGTCCCTATTTCAATAGTGAGCGGAGAAAAAACAGTTTTTTATGTGGATAATCACGGTTGGTGCCAGAAACCACCCCTATCATAATCTGGGATATGTTCCGCGAAATAACTTTATTTTAACGATTTTGGTGACGTTAATAATTGCTCATTATGAAAAACACCATTTCTATTTCTCATGATACCTCTTTCGTTTCTCAAACCACTGTAGAAAGCTTCGAAACACCTTGGAATCTTATTGGAATCCTCGTAGTTTTAGACAGCATACTGCCAATCACCTCACGTCAGGTGAACATGTTGTGGTAAACTAGAGTAAAACCTCTCTTAAGGTGTCTTGTTATTTTGTTAAGTTCGAGGTGAAGGCTTTTTCCGCTCTTTGTTCCTTCGCGCAGCGTTCGGGGAGATAAGAGGCTGAATGAAGGTTCGAGTTTCAAGTGTGAGAGTTGAGACCGTAACCAAACTGAAATCCGACCCCTAGAGGATTTCAGGGTGTAAACGTTAACAGTATCTCGTAAGAGTGGAAGATAAACCTTTGGGATGCCGACTTCAGCAGCTCTGCGGCCCCTTTGAACTAATCCGAGCTCTCTCTATCTCTCTTCCATCCGTTAACCCAATCGCTGCTGTGCTCTGATAGGAAGTTCATTGTCCTACTACAGCGCAGGAAACGAAAATCTATCGATCTGTCAAATCCGGCATGTTGGAACATTCCGATTTGTAAACACCGTCAAATATTGCTCATTATTTACTTGAATAATAAGGTATATAAATGTGTAAAATTCAAGTTTTTCCAATGGTATATTTTTCATAATTATGAAATACTTACTAGTTTTTGTCCAGTTTAAATGAGTGACAATGCTCTAAATGAAACTACAAGGGGTTATAGAATGATCAACGTTTGAATATTTGGCGCTTGGATCGGGACATTATCTTCAGATGGCAAGTATCCTATCAACTTGTTTTTGATTGCCGTGACTGTTGACAGCCTAGACGACAAAACAGTGATTTTAAACCTTATATGGGGAATTCTGAAGAAAGCGCAGTTTTCGGAATTATTGATGAAAAACTTGAAAGTGTGCCGTTTCAGCCAACTTTGTGACGGCGCGATTCTATTCCAACAGTTTTAGTTAGGACCAACTAGATCCCAAATGGAGTCCATGCGTGAGAGAACGGATTTTCCTCAATAGTCCTAAGGTCTTTAATGTTGCGGACGGCGGGCGGACGTTGCATATTTTGAATCTACACACCTTGACACGTTTAATGACAGTGTTTGAGGGATAGTGTTTTACATTTTTTGGCTGTACGATTAGCACCAACAGTCTGCCCCTCAGTGGAGGTCGGAATCGTGCTGCCAGTGGTATCACACCCCATTGCAGGAATTCATGACCCCTGCATGTGAGCTATGTGGCTTGTCCAATAACTCGGGTACCAACCTGCTTGTTGCTAGAGCCAGCTAAAAGGCTCGCCTCCACCAGTACGTCAAAACAGGTACTTGGGCATATCAAAGGACTCGGACTGTTGAACAGTCCCTCCTACGGGAGGCTCTTCCCCTGTTATTGCAACGCAAAGCCTGTTTTGGTATCCATACAAAGGCTTATTCTTGAAAATCATAAAACGAAATCCAAGAGAATGTCGTCATGGTCAATTCCATTTTCTTAACGTCAAAATGTTATCCGAATTCGGGATCTTTGTTTCTTTGAACTTCTCTGGACATTTGTTTGTCGACCCGTTTACCCTTCTTCTATTCTCGCACACCCCTATCTTATATTATTCTTCCGTTTCTTTCCTTACCTTCCTTATTTCTAACCCCGTCTTGCGATACCCCAGACTTTCGTCGGTGAAAAAAAGTCTAGGGCGGACAGCTAAAAGAGGAGGATACGGGCCATTTTTCGTCTGGAGCCGCCCCATTCGATACGTCCCCCGTGAGGATAACCCCCGTATAACCTTCCCGGCCCCCAGGACGCAGAAGAAAAGCCCGTTCTTGTTAGCAACGCTGCTCCCTCTCTGCTGTCCCTCAGTATTTCCACTTTTTTCCTTCTGGTTTTCCCCTTTCTCCGGGTTTTCACGAAACCTTTCCCTTTTATTGCGCCTTTAACTCAATTACCTTTTTCCTCCTCTCCGATTTCGAATCATCTCGGAACCGTCAACTGAGGGTCGTACCGCGGCCCATAGGGGTTTCATCGGGTTACTCTATCTCAACAATACTGTGAACATCGTGTACCTTCCTTTCTCCACATTCTACGGTCAAAAACTCATAACCTGAAATCGCTCGGAACAACCATATCTACTATAATATCATAGATTTACTGTTTACATCTAGGGAAAAATATGAAAAAATGTATCTTCAACTACGTATTTCTTTACTAATAAAGGACGCGTTTTCGCATCTCTCCTTGCCCTAAAAGCAAAGTCGTGTTCCTGTTACCAACCCATCATTCGGCATCTGTTTCTCGTTAAAACCAAGACAATAGAAATAAAATTAAGTAAATAATAATCTCATACCTGGAGAATTTTGCTGCAAGAGAATGGGCAGTGTTGTAGCGAAATTTCATCCGAGAACATGGTCGCAGGGTGTTTTAATTTACAAAATGGTTTGTAAGAGAAGCAAAAGCAGGAGAAGTTCATTTAAATGGATGATAAAAACGAGAAATTGTTATGGTTTAATGTTTGTGTGTTTTGTCCATCAAATAGTAACATTTGACACGAAGACGAAAGATCTCATTAAAACAACAGTAGGTACATAAAAACTTCCATTTGTCTCACTTGATTAAAATCATGTTTCGTGCAGTCTCGGGAACTGGGAGGGAGCAGATCACAAAGTCAGATGAATCCATCAGATGAGAGTTCCATAGTATATCATTCGCACGGGTTCGCAAGGATTAAGGGTTACAGAAGTATCGGCTCACTGTCGGATTGAAATCAGCTATTGCATCGTATGGCATAAGGTGAGATATATATAATATTGAATAAAAATAATCACATAGGATTATGTACCTACCTGGGGAATGTTGCTACAAACTGTATTGCTACAGTTGGGCAGTATTGAAGTAAGCATATTGACTTGCGAATTTTTAGCCGAGAACATGTTCGCAGGGATGAGGATAGTCATGTACACAATGGATAATAGTATGTAGAAGCAATGGGAAGACAAGTTATTTTAAATGAATGATAAATCAGGAAATTATAGTAGGTTTTGAATGTTAAGTTCATCAAATAGTAAAACTTTGTCACAAAAACGGAAGATCTCATCAAAGAGAACAATTTGTACCTAAAAATTTCTATTTGTCTCGTTCGTACATGGTAGCCTTATCCAATTGATTAAAATCAATCATTACACATCACACATTCAAATGAAGCAATGACGCTTTCCTATCTATCTATTCAGATGAGAGTTCCATAGTACATCGTTCCCTCGGGTTTTCAAGGAGTAAGGGTTACAGGAGAATTGCGCTCACTCTCAGATTGAACCTACAGAAGCTGTCACAGCAACATTTGCTGACGACACAGCGATCCTGGCCAGTGGTGCTACAGTGGAGAAAGCCACGAGAAAGCTGCAGGAATCAGTGAACAGCATCTATCAGTGGACCAAAGAATGGAGAATAAAACCAATGAGACTAAGTCGACACACATTAACTTCACCTATAGGGAGATTGACACAATACCTCTAATAATAAACACAGCTAAGTACCTTGGATGCCAAACTCCGCTGGAAAGAACACATCAAGAAAAAACAGAAAGAAATAGACCCAAAATTCAGAAAGATGTATTGGCTCATCGGGAGAAAATCGCAGTTGCCTATACACAACAAAGTGCTTCTCAACGAGCAAGTGATAAAGCCCATTTGGGCCTATGGCTGCCCTTTATGGGGCTGCACTAAGAAAACTAACCTCAAAATCATCCAAACAACTCAAAACAAAATACTCAGCCCCCTGGCATGTTCGAACGAACGACCTACATCGAGATCTCTAAGTTGTTGTTAAAAGTCGAGCAACGGACCATGAAAACCGTCTCCACAAACACCGGAACGTCGAAGTATTGAGCCTCCCGGACAACAGCGGTGATATACGTAGAATGAAAAGGACCAAACCCATGGACCTAGTTACAGCTCAGTGAAGTGATGTGATGAGTTGTAGGTAGTGATTTATTTGCCACAAAACCCTATTATAGGTGATCAAATGAAGTTACTAGATGTGTATGCTTGTAACAATAAAAATTATTTAAAAAAAAAACTCTCAGATTGAAATCAGCTGTCACATAGGCTGACGTCCGGGACGTATCGAGATGAATGATAACATGGTAACCTTCGTCTGCGACCGCGATGAATGCAACTGTCGATACGTTTTCGGATTTGTATCATCATAACCCTATATTGACCAATAAGAGGGAAAATATGTTTGATGACTTTTAAGTCAAGGTTACGGTAAACCTCAACACACAACATAGAACTTGCTATTCGTGTGGGCTGGCTAGATGGGGCGTTATACCATACTAATGCCCGTAATAACGTGGTTCGTATTTTTGGCCGGTAAATGTATCCCTCTGTTAGGGTAAAGTTCCACTGTTCCACAGTATTGATTATTTATTTTAGTATGGGGGAGGGAAGTGGCCGAACGGGTTGACGCTCCACTCCTTACCGTTGGGTTCGGAATACGAACAATGACTGTTCACAAAGTAAATTTGTTTTTCACCGATTTGATTTTCTGGGCATTTTACCTTCGGTAATTAATTATCACAGCAGTGAATCCACAAACCAACATCTAAAACCTACCTTAACTTATTAATTTTGATTATTTCGCCAGCAATAAAAAGGCAGGAATGCATCATGTCGATAAAACATTCAAATCAACCACCTAATCAATTCGAATCAATGACCTAAACATTTCTTTCATGTATGCAAACGTTCTTATAGCTATTCATTCCCTCATTTTATTTCCTGAACCTGACTATGGCCATTCATTTAGGCATTCCACATTCAAATGAAGATCGTAAACTTGAATTCCTATTGTTAGCAATTGTTGTAATATCTTTATTTATTTACATTTGTAGGGGTAAAAACCCAACAAAAAAATTATTTCGTCATTCAGAATATGAAAGTGGCAATGATAAAACATTATCATTGTTTTAATGTCATTTATTACTAAGTATTGCTGTATAATTAATTACTTGAAGATAATTTATTTTTCTGCCGATAAATCTTTCATTCATTCATTAATTCTTTCAACGATAATATTGAAGCTAGAAATTTAGTTTTTTTGAAGGGTAACTGCGATCGATGAAAAAGATCAAGAATTTCTAATTCTTTCAAGGTAGATAATATAGGTGGATAAGAACGTATAGACAGGTGAACGAATTATGTTGAAGCTAGAGAAGTTTCTTGAAGGGTAAGATCGATGTCACAAAAAGGTCTTAATCCGCGTAATTCTTAAGGAGGCTGGCTTATCGGGCGAGCCTGTGAAGAGGGAATTTGTAAGGTAGTTTGTTGATGAAAATGGTATTCGGAATATAGGTTTGGAACGAGAATTATATTGAAGCATTCGAGTCAACTTGATCCAGCAAAGGAACAGCTTCCAATCGGTTTGTTATCAGCTTATGAAAAAACACCAAGCTCGCGGCTATCCTTCTCTGCTGAAGAGAATGAAGACCAAGGGAAGCAAACAATGGTGAGTTATCAACCCTTTCATAAGGGATTCGCAGTTTAAACGCTAGAAACCTTGGAAATTCGTGCTGTAATCGCTCTATGCGGTGCTTGTGTACTGAATTAAAGGGGGACCGAATAATAGAAGCGTACTCCAGGGTCGGACACAAGTGAGGTGTAAAGGAGGATCGGTGTTTGAGTATTGGAGAATTCACGGGTGTTCCTTTTCAGAAATCCCATTATGCGAAGGGCCTTGCAAGTTTCTAGATCAACATGCTCAGTGAAGGGGAGCTGGGAATCCAATAAAACTAAAAGATCTTGAACCGAACTACCTCTACTAACAAGTGTACCATCGTTAGCATATGGGGATAATGGGATATAAGGAAATCATTCTATGACAGAATGACATGGCAGGACACTTTGAAACGTTGAGATTCAATCTGTTTAGATAAGACCACTGAAATACAGAGTTTACATTTTCGTGGAGAATCCCACAGTCAGTCAGCGAATTGACACTTCGAAAGATTTTAAGGTCATCGAAGGAGAATAGGTCATTCAATTGGTCATACAGCGAATTAATAAACAGTAGAAATAGCTAACCAATGTGGGAACTCTGGGGCACACTTGAGCTTGCAGAGATGGGTCTAGATTGCACACCCCTCGGTTGGTGTGGTGGTTGCTCACTAATCTAATTTTTTTTCGTGATTTTATTTATTGTAACTGATTGTAGGGTACATCATCTAGCAATGTTTCATCTCATTAAAAGACACGATGTACAGGGTGAGATTTCAACAAACCAACCCTTCAGAGAACACACTGTTAACTGGAACACACTTCACTATAACTTGCGCAGCACAATCAGATCCAGTGGCTTGTTACGCTTAAGGCGCCGCAGTTCTCCTTCGTTGTCTAGAACGTTGAGCATCTCCGGGTACGCTAACCTAAAGCCTCCAATATTGCGATCATATGCTGGTCGCAAGAGCATTGCGATGTCAATCGAAACCATATCAACCTTCTTTCATCTTCAAATGCATCTACGACATGGCGCAGAAAGCATATTAAATTTGTAGTCGGGGAACGTCCACAGGAAAATGATAACGCATGTATGAGAATTTACCAGAAATCAAAATCACCTAATCATTCTTTAATTTACACAAATTGTTCCCATACCAATTCACCTCACCTGTTTCCCCTGATTTTATTTGCTGTACATTGTCTATGACAATTAATTGTGGGGTTCAATATTCAAAAATCAACTTTTCTATTCCGATTGTTTTGCAAATCTTTTAAGACAACCATTCAAGATTCAGCAGCTTTCACACAAATTCAACAATTCGTCTAAACATAGATAGCACCACATAAATCAGTGTTGAAAAAAATTTTTAATTGATGTGTCACACTTTCATGTATCAAATTTTCATAGAATCGAGCTTAGGACCCGAATTTAGAATGAAGTAAGGGGGGTAACCTTACATTTGAAAAAACAAAGTTGAAATGCATAACTCACATTCGCTCATGTCTGAATTATTTTTGGATTTAACATGAGTTATAGGGAAAATTGGTGGGGTTTAAAATTGTATTAGCGAGAGAAAGGTGAATAAATGAAGAAACAAATGATTATACGATATTAATTAACATAATTGTGAAAAATTAATAAGGTGCCCCTGCCCACCTGGTGGTAGAGATTTAGGGTAGGCGGGTGATGTTCGTCTAACAGCCATTGGTGTGTCCGCTCTGCCAACCCGACCTGCACATCGCTGGCGCTCTGTGGTAACCGTGTATCTTCACAATGAAACATTGTGCAAAGATGTGGAGGTGGCGGAATGCTGCATGCTGTGCAACTTGCTCATCTTTTGCATGATGCACGGCATGAGTAGCCTGTCGTACGTATGCTCAGTTCGGAAACCGTTTTGCTACCGTAAAAGGAGACAATAGAGCAAAAATACGCAATTTCTGGAGGTACATGTGGCTCGGTCGCCTTTGGGAGGTATGTGAGTGGTGAATTGATACTTGTGAATTCCACCCCTGAATCCAACATCACACAAAATTTACAACGCCTCCCAACACAGGGATGCTGTCCTGGTGATGCTGGTCTTGCTGGAGGTATTGCAGAAAATGACTTGTGTGTTCTTAAATAACGATTTTAGAAGGAGTGGTCCGTAACTTAGCAGATACCCTGCATACCTTCTTAACAAATTAAAGTGACAACGAATAGATATAAGACTTAGTCTGTTGCGCAACATTGAATAAAATATGTTAATCTTATTCTATCGAAATTCGTGACTTTCCAGCGTGGAAATCTCGATACCCCGGGTGTCAATAAGTCATCAACGTGCCCCCAGTCATGAAAAATTCCATCGCCATCAGATTGGAATACATCGACCCTTCGCCAGCCCGCCCTTTGAGGAGAGCGCCGAGAATAAAACCGTATCCGCCGTCGGAGGGATGCGGGCCCGGAGTTTTATTGTAGAGCGAATACGGGGGATCGATGAATATCCGCTCAAGAATTCACCGCTTCCAAAATAAAAATAAGAAGAAAAAAAAAAGTTTAGTGGCGATCAAACCTCCCTGACCTTTTTTCGGTAAAATTTCGACTCTCAGTCATTGGGGCGAAATCGTGTTCAATCAATAAAATCCGTTGTAAATTGAGAAAACAGTGCATTTCGCAATGGATTTTGGTTCACTGTCAATAATGAACCTTTATAATCGACAAGAAAATACGTGTTCTATCCCGCCAACACAATATTTGTTGTCTTACGTTTCGAAATGCGTTGAGTCCGAAAATCGAATTAATAAAAATCCGTCCGTCCGCTATCCCCAGCTTTTCTCCGAAACTGCTGAATCAAAATTAATAATACCTGGTTCGAAAATCACAAATGAGGTCCAGTTGGCACTAGACATCCGTTTCTCTCAATCCTGAACGGTGAAGTCATATACAGGATGTCCCACGAGTTATGCACAATCCGACTCCTACGTGTTCTACAACTCATTTCCCGCCAAAAATGGGTCGTAGCAATTTTTTGCCAGAGGCCTCGTTTTCGAGCTATTCGCAATTTAAGATTTTTTTTCGTGTTTTCGATCTCAAGTCATTAAAACCGTCATAACTCCCTCAATTTTGGAGATAGCTCAAATTTGATGACACCGTTGGAACGAGAGTTACATTTTCTATCTATTTGATGTCAGAAAACTTTTTTTAAATTGCATTGAAGATGTGCGATTGCTGCGCAAAATGACAGTTTCGTCAAAATCTTAAAATCGCCTGTTTTTCATCTTGCCTAGAAATCCCATGAATGTTTGACGCAGAACTGTGCAGACCTGGTAAAACGTGCGCCAAAATGTCAGCTTTCCGACGGTGTAGTCGTTTTGGTTTTTAAAAATATTTTTAGTTAAGGAAATAGTGTTCAACTGCAGAAAAACGTGTGTTTTCTGTTAAAATTGAGGTTTTTCCAAAAGTCTCGAAGATGAATGCAACTCATCGCAGTCGGAAATGAGTTGTAGAACACGTAGCAGTCGGATTGTGCATAAGTCCTGGGACACCCTGTTTCACTAGAAAAGACTTAATGTTTGAAAATCGGGAAAGCTACGGAGGAGGCATTGTCTTGGTCAGGGGCACGGATATGCAATGACCCGCGCGACCCCCCGGTCTTGAAGGAGGGGTTGCTTTGTGCGCCGTGTATCATCGACTCCAATCCGATCTGGCCGTAGCATTGGGTGTTGCAATGTTGATAATTTGTTGTTTCTGACCAAATTCAGTTTAACTCAAATGTTTATTGACTCGAACATGTTATCCAGTTGTTGGACAATGGTAAGATATTGGGGTTTAAATCGAGATCATACAAAGAGTTAGAGTTTAAACAATATTGTTAAGATTTAAATTAAAAAATAAATATTTAAAAATGAAAAATGAAAATTAATTTAATGAATGAAAACGTTTGTTTGTGATCAGCGTCTACGGCATTTCTAAGCTGTCCAGCGAAAGTCTGGAAGGAAGGTGTCCCAGGACTTATGCACAATCCGACTCCTACGTGTTCTACAACTCATTTCCGACCGAAAATGCCTCTCAGCATTTTGTTGCCAGAGGCCTCGTTTTCGAGCTAATATCGATTTAGAATTTTTCGTGTTTTCGATTTTAGTCATTAAAACTGTCATAACTCCCTCAATTTTGGAGATAGCTCAAATTTCACCCTGTAGAAAAAAATATCGAAAACTTTTGAAAAACACATATTAATGTTTTTGTGTTTGCTGTTGTTGGACATCCTATTAATGAATCGAATAAGCCTACTCGGACCTCTTTACGCTCATCCTATTGTTCTCTCTAAGGGCGCTACAACATTGACACAAGAAAATAACCACCATACAAATGTGAATCTGAACGTCCTTGCACATTATAAAACGCTGCAAATTCTTTCACTGGGGTTTATTGTTCAATGATTCATGATTTGAATTTCTACTAAGCTTTGAATTTTTACTAAGCGATTATTGAGTTTCAGGAGATATGCATAGAGCACTTAAATCGGTTCTCAACCAAAATACCTATTTGGATTGATCAGTTGATCATATTTGTGTGCCTCCTGAAATTCGATAATCGCTCTATCCCCAGTAAAACACACACACTCCAAAGCTTAGTAGAAATTCAAATCATGAATCATTGAATAATAAACCCCAGTGAAAGAATGTGCAGCGTTTTTCAAGAGCGATTACAATGGTTTATTATTGATATAGAAATATAAAGCGTTTAAGGAGTTACAATTCTGAAGAAATCGTCCTTTTTTGGCATCTGGAGTATAAAACAACGTATGTAAGCACCAAGTTTACGTAGTGTACAACTGACTACAATAACATATATCAAGGATTTACAGAGAAGGGATATCCAGGAAATTACAAGAATTTGTTTAATCATTTGCCGCATTTTTTCTGTTCTCTTCATTTGTGTTAAGGTAGTCTGAACAAAGTTTTCTATGTATAGTTTCAGATATATATATATAAATAAATTCAGGTGGAGGCGGAGGGGTTAGTGGATTTCTACATTTTCTGAAAACACTTGAAAAAATGTACAATTTTTGGAAATAAAAAAGGAAAAACAAAATTTTAAATGATTTATAATATGACCCAACAACTTTAGTATGACATTTATTGGAAAACAACTAAATGTGGCATGAAATGTGACATGTGAATAAAATTTGACATATTGCAACTAGAAATGAACATTTGGAAAGAATTATGCCGATATGGCCGAATCCGATTTCCAGTCATGAGAGATAGAGAAGTGGTTTTTCCAACAGTTACAAAAACATTTAATTTGTAACCAAAATCTTACTTATTGGTCAGTTACAGACATGGTGTTTTGATATATACTTCAGCAATTCGGATTATTCTCCCTTAACTTTTTTTGGTTGGCTCAAATCCTTCAGGTATTAAACATTTTCGTGAAACAAATTAGCATGGTCCGTCGTTGAACACGTTTGAAAAATTCTCAAAGGTTTTTAAAGTTCGAAACAGACATTCCTGTATTTGCTTGTAAGTCAGTCGTAACTGTGAATGATGGAGCTCTGCCGGCCCGTGATTCTTCATTCCTGTCCAATGATTATCGCGTAAGTAGCGTATTTAAAAAGAAGAATTTTCCCCTTTTTTAAACAATTTCTATCTAGATAACCCTTGAAGGAGACTTTTAATTAATTACAGTTCGATTCTTGTTTCAACACAGTTGCTACCCTCAATTAGTATCCACAGAAAAAAAAAGGCTGTTGAGGAGAAAGCAGATCAAAGGAGCTTATCTCCCCCCTTGCCGGAGAAGGCCGCCGGCTCCCAAGCCTCTTCTAAAACCCTACAGTTCGTTACTCGTCTCTCTCGGCTTCTGCGTCGTTATTAGTCACCGCGTTGAAGGTTTTTCAACTTGAAAAGTCCCTTAGTCAGCTTGTTAAAATCGGAAACTTATTAATTTTCCTTGGTTCAACAAGGTCCTCCAATTTGCTTCAACGCGGGGAGGGCCGATGATTCAGTATTGACGGGAAATTCAGTCAATCTCTGCTCTTGATTTCGCTTTGGCATGTGGATTGAAATTTACCGATTCTGTCAATTCTCGTTTCATTATTTAAGGGGTCTTTTTAATTCGTTATAAAAACTTGCAAATCCTTGTACTTTCGGCTAACAATTTTTAATAATGAACCCTTATTCCTGATGAGGGATAACATATTTCTACCCTTTCTAAATTTATCGTTTTTTTTTTTCATTTGATTTATTTTTTTATTGTCTTGGCTTTGGAGTTTTCCATTAGCCACAAGATACTATACAATATCATACAAATTATTATACAGGGTGTCCCAGGAGTTATGCACAACCCGACTCCTACGTTTTCTACAACTTTTCTCTTAACAATTTCTTTTTAAAAGCTTCGTTTTCGAGTTATTCGCGATTTAAATTTTTTTTCGTGTTTTCGATATTATGTCACTAAAACTGTTGCAACTCCTTCAATTTTAGAGATAGATCATATTTAAAGACACCGCCAGAAAGAGCGTTAAATTCACTATCTATTTAATGTCAGATAACATTTTTTTATAGCATTGAAGATTTGCGATTGCCGCGCCAAATGGCAGTTTTGTCAGAATCTTGAAATCGCCTGTTTTTCATCACGCCCAGCAACCCCATTAATACTTGAGACACAACTGTGCAGACCTGGTAAAATGTGCGCCAAAATGTCAGCTTTGTAACGGTGTAGTCCTTTTGGTTTTTAAAAATATTTTTCGTTAAGAAAATGGTGTTTAACTGTAGAAAAACGTGCGTTTTTAGTTAAAATTGAGGTTGAGGTGTTTTCGACCTTACTCACTAAAAAGGCCGTAACTCCGGCGTTTTCGAAGTATTTGCAAATCTGAGGATACCGTTGGAAAAAGCATTAAATTTCCCATCGTCTCAGTCTGCAACAGTGATTTTTCAAAGGGAACTAAAAGGTTAAAAGGCTAGCCTGAAAAGTGAATTTTGTCAAATTTTGAAAAAACACTCTTTTAATGGCTCATTAGTCTCTCTTGATTTTAATGATACGTTTGAGCCTGTAAGCCTAAAAAATGCACAAAAGCCTCAGCTTTCCAATGGTATCATTAGTTTCTATTTTTTAGAGGGAACTTTTTTGAGAAAATTGAGATTTTATGCAAAAAAACTTGTGTTTTCAAGCACATTTGAGGTTAGAAAAAAAAACCTGCATAACTAAAACTTTTCCTATTTCTGGGAGGAGAATGTCATGTCAACGGCATCACTTGACACAACGACTTAGGTATTCGTTACATAGACCGTGGTTACTTCTTATTCTTACGATTGTTCTGCAACATGACTTGGTAACATTTTTTCCAGTGAACCTCGGTGTTGAAGAGACTTCGGGTTGCAAGGCCAAGTAGTAAAATCCATTGGTTGATGTTCTATACGTTTCTTTATATTTCTCCATTCAGAATCGTTTTATCAAGGGATACGTGACTGTGTAAGTGATTGAAATGCTGATTGTTTCTTCGTGTATCGCCCCACGTTTTGCTAATTCATCAAACTTTCTCATTTGCATTGATCCAGCTTTGATCCACACAAAATCAATAGTTGAATTGTTGCTGCAACACTGCTGAACGAGCTTCATAATTTCAACAATGAACGGATTGTCTGCGCGTCTAAGATTGGGAGATTTCAATGTCATTATAAGGCTTTTGGTATCTTTGGAGATTACCCATTTATTATTATTGCAACTTGCCTCGATTATATTACGCATACCGATCAGTACAGCTGCAATTTCTGCAGTATAGCTAGAAGTATTGGAAGGTAGCTTATACCATCTCTCAATTCCTCCATTTGAGATGTAATATGCACAGCCTACCAAGCTGCCTTTTTTAGATCCATCAGTAAATTTAAAAAAAAAATCAAGCATACTGATTTTTCGATGTTACTTTCGATATATCCTAAAGGGAAGAGTAATTCTTTGACACAATTATTGAAGGGCTGAAATATTTAAAACATCGAGGTTTTGAAAAGGTGTCTCTGCGAGTTATGATAAAGACCACTTCAATGGATCGAATGAGCCTAAAGCGGCTCAATGTGAACTGGTGTGAAGATTGTTGAAATCCCCTGATAAACTGTTCCGTTTAACAGCTGATATCATTCCAATCGAATTCCACCTTCAAGAAATCGAGTATATCATAAGTTTTGTCTTTTATATATGGGCTAGAAATGCACGGTACCAATATACGAGACAGGTGGTTTGGTATGTTTGGTTGAATTGGTCGTTGGTAGAGCATTTGCCTGTGGAATGAGAGGTCCCAAGTTCGATATTTGTAGGCATGGTTTTTTTTCCTTTTTTAGTTATTGCATTCGCGGTTGGGCGTATAAGTTCGAGGGCGGTCAATGGATTTTTGGATCTGTTTGAAGATATGAGATAAGTAGACATCGAGGCCTAGAAACGGTTAGGGGTGATTGGGGAAGGTTCGGGCCTGCAGCGGTGCCTAAGCAAATCCAAGACAACTAGACTCAATTAACCAAATATGAAAAAGTGATGATAATATGTGTCAAAGTAGGATGTGTTCGGGAGTTCTCGGCACCTTCCGGCTGTACCCCATCCTTGAAGGAGATACTTCAATTTCATCCTGAAAAGTCAGAAGTAGGTAAGACACCATCCGTCCTTCCCCACATTCAAATTTTGGCGTTAATCAGTTTTATAACTCAAGCACCTAATCTTGCAATTTCTTCTTTTGATGAGGTACTCTTGTTACTTCTTTCGGTATTCATTCATAATTAACCGAGAAATATTTGAGGAAACTTACCGCTGTCTCATCGTTCTCCAGACGTTCCCGTTTGCACAAGAGAAATTGCGTCCGATGGCACTACGTTATGCAGAATCATCCAGAGCCCATCTAAAGTTCCAAGAAGCCTTCCCTGAGAAAAAGTTTACTCGGGCGATCATTCCCGTTTAAAATGATGGATGGATTCAAACTGGTATCTCGTCTTCAGACAAGGCGGGTCATTAACTATTCACTAATTACGAAGGATGGAAGTTTCGGGCCATTTGGAGAATTTTTGTACAAAATGACGCTATTGATTTTCCTTTTGAACTGAATTAAGTTCTCTTTCCAATGGGGCCTCATAATAAGTGTCATTCCAGGCCTATTGACTGCATTTGCACTACATCAGTTTATCGTGAATATTCTGATCGCGCTGGTCCGATATTAATTGATGACGTAATGAGTTGTATTAATTCACAATATTAGAGATTGACCATTTAATTTAGAATGAATATCAAAATCAAGATCAAAATGATTTCATAGGTATTAGGTAATAGGTATTAGTCCTAAATACCTGATGGGCTTATACAAATTAATTAATTTTAATAGTTTGAGAGGTTTCCAGCACTTTTGATGTTTTATCGAAGAAAATGAACAGTAGGGATCATTTTGAAGATCAAAATACTTGAATAACCAGGCGGATTGTTTCGAAACTCGGTAAAAAAAGTTAAATCAGATGATTATATTATTATCTATTTGCTAGATTGGTGTTTATCTTACATAGAAAGATTACAATAGGATATCTGTTATATAAAACTTAATGTACTTGTTTGCTGTTTGTAGTGTTCATGGCTATATGGCGCCCGTACCATCCCATATGATCACACTATAGATTAGTGTATGTTGTAAACGCGATTGTTTAATTAGTGCTCTAGAGTTATACCGCTGGATCTGCAAGCTGACGAGCGCAGGCAAATATATGATGGACAAGAGAAAAAACCAGAACTCAATCTAAGAAGCAGTAACCAGAGAAGACCATCTGGGTATAGGAAGAAGATGGGTATTTGAACAGTGAGGATGATGGACAGTGCGCTTAATGTAGGAGAGGAGGCATGCTGAGGTGAATTATTACTAGTCCACTGTGGCGGTATCGCAATCATAAAAAAGATGCTGCAGAGCATGCATTTTTTAAATGCCTACAACGGAGTGACAAGAGAGACGAATGGCAGCAAATAGTGGGAGATCTTTTCTCCGGATAATTTGGCTGTACTGAAGATGATGGAAGAATACTGGATAGCATTCCTCATGTACACAATAACGTTTCGAAAACAAAGAAAAGAGACGAAATGAGCGTTAGAGGACCTTTAAGAAAGCTAAACGATGAAAAAACGGATGTGTGTCATAATGCATATTCGGGTCTGCCAGTTTAAAAATGCATTCTTGTTTTCGTGCGTTTTACTTATTTCCATGGGTCACATTTAACTTTGAACGAAAATCATGCGTACAAAGGGTCTATTTCCAAATTATTACCATACCCCTTTAGCCTAAGTCATTTGCTTGAAAGCTACAGCTTTTCTTCTCTACCAAACAACGCATGACACTCTTAATTTATCAAACGCGGGCAAATTAAGTTAAACTCAAATCACTCGCCAGTGAAGTTTCAAGTGAAATTTTGCTCAGAGTCGCATCCCCTTTTTTCTGTTTCCTTACTGTCTTTAATGGAAACACTCAGTTTCTACTGAAATTGTATCCAGAAACAACATTTCTTGTCAAACCGATGATATTGCTGTCTGAATGATTTCACCTTTCATGTTACTTCCATTTCTTGTTTTGATCTAGATTTCAGGTATCAACTAAAGATATTAACCGTACTAGGCATTTACTGTTTTCCATAATTTTAAATTATCCGGAGATACCACTTGAGTTTACGTCATTCAATATAACAAAGCTCTTGGATAAAACGGAATTCTTCTAATTTGTTACTACTGAAGAAAAATAAATAAAAACATGGAAAGGCAAAAAATTATGATTTGAAAAAATTGTAATGAAAATCACATAAAAAAGCTAAAGGAAAGTCGATATAAGAGAGAGAAAAAACGTTTATTGGTCATTATATAGGGTGAAATGTTGGATTAGTTGGGTTTGTGAAAAGTATAAATTGATAGGCCAAAAGCTCGAAGTGATATGCCAGAAGTTGAAATTGAGTCGCCAAAAGTTTAAATTGAGAAAGTTGAGGTCGATATAATATTCAGTACGAAAGCAATTCATCAAATAATCATTCACGGATTTTTTAAACTTATTGACATTTGCGATAAGTTTGATGTGCAGAGGTGGTCAATAAACAGTGTGGGACCCAAAAAGAATATTGTTTCATAAGAAACGTAAGGAATTGGAACCACGAAGCCGGGTTATACCATGTGAACGAGAAATAAAGGGTAAATCAAATTGTTAATAATTGTATAACAGTATTGATAAATGAACAAATCGGGTTGGAAGAATATTGGGGTTGAAAAATGATTGTTTGCGGGTGCTCTGGTAACCAGTTTTGAAAATTAGTCGCAATACTGAATTCGTGCCTACCTCTTCTATACCAAACGATGATCTATGAGTCCCTCCTCATACTGGAATGCTGTATTTCAGAATTGAATATAGAAAACCATGAAAAGCCATTTTTAGGACGTCCTTAGGAAGCAAGGCTTCGTCAGTAGAGGGACGCCTATTAGAATTGTTCTACAGGAAACCCAAGAATGAGACAAAAATTACTGCTTAGGTTCAAATCCGTTTCAGACCAATGTAAGACCGAATCCATGGGTAAAAACTACAGGTGTGTGTGACAAACATTGTCGACTCTACTCAGGCTATGATTCTCAGCTGATTTTCGTCATTCTCTTTTTGCCCAAACCCAATTCCAATCTAGTTGCGCAACAAACCCCGAATAATTTCGCTTTGCTGACAGGAGAGGGAACGGAACGGATTATAGCCAACCCGTCAATCGCTACTCAAGCGAGAATTATCGACCAGAAATCGTTTCAGAATTTTCAATTTTCATTGTGAAAGGGAATGAATGAAGGAGCAATAGTGATGAATCGTTATAACTTCACTATTTTCATCTCATTTTATTGATTTATTTTATTATATTCTGTTTATTTTGTATAACCTGTTATAGTTGTGGAACTCATTTAATCTTCAAATTTCATTAAGAAATGAGGTGAATGGAAGTGGTAATTCCAGTTATTGTTTCTTATTACCTATAAAATGATAATAGAAGATTTGAAAGCGGATCATATGTAGAGGTGATTTTATAAACAGGGGCTCCCCCCCCCCCTTAGCTTCATGACCCCCCCCCCCCCATGTAAGCTGGTACCCCCTCCCCAAAACAACAATGTAAAAAATACTCGTAAGCACCCCTTATTTCATCTAAAACTAAAAGAAGATTTATATAGGTATTGAAAAAAATCAAAAGTCCGGTAATAGACAAAACGGACAATATTCGAGCAATGTCATTGTCATTTATACATTTCAGATGGAAAAAGAAACCATTTTTAAATTGATTACTAGGTTCACTATTATTTACGTTCTATCTAGCCATGCAATAGATTTTTGAATGTCATCACGGTAAACACTTTTTCAATCAACTTTACTCCTCCCAAAAATTTTCTGGAACCCCCCAAGAATTTCAATGACACAGTCTGCGTCATCCCCCCCCCCCCCCCCCTGTGGGCTCCCTGTTATAAAGTAACCCCTGCCCCGGTAATGCATTAATTACTTACCAATATGTTTAAAGGTGATAAAGAAACTTTCACCCTTTTTCTGCAAAGTGTAGAGAACTTTTGAGGATATTTTGAAAGATATGATGATTAGATTTTATCAGATTTGATTGAAGGACGAACAGGATTGGCGTTTAATCATGAAAACTGAACGACAGTTCGAGTTTTTGATTGGATAACTTGAAATGTAAGACAACCCCAGGCTTGAATAATTAATTCTCGCGAACGACCGCGAACATTGATGGATAACCTCGGCGAAGGGGGCAAAGGACCCCCAGAGGTTAAGCGTGTAATCAGATACCCCCCTCGGGCCTGTAGAACAATCACCTTTGGCCCGGTAGACAATGGGCCGGGCTAGGACAAACAATGAATGCGGCCACCGCCTCGACGCGCGCTCCATCAGAGGGTCTTGAGGACCAAAGGTGTCTGGTGATAGACCTTACTGTGTTACAACGTGGATACTATAGCATCGTTCCAAGTACCTCAAATGAGGTCTTGATTTTCCGAACTCAAGACAACAGAGTGGGGATAAGTTCTTGATATTCCTCATTTCCCAAAATCAACTTTATGAGGGATAGGAGTAACTCAAGTTTTTCGGAATTTTAATTTATTATGTTCTGGTTATGGCATCCAACTCTGGGGCTGTACAAAAAAGACCAACATCAAAATAATCCAAACATTTCAAAACAAGGTACTAAGGAGTATTGTCAACGCTCCTTGGTACGAACGTAATGACGACCTCCATCGGGATCTTAAGATAGAACCAGTCAGTGAGGTGATCAAAGTATTTGCCGCTAAACACGAGCAGAGGCTTCATCAACATATGAACCCAGAAGCTCTACAATTATTAGACAACAGCAACGTCATTCGACGTCTGGATAGAACAAAACCTCTCGACCTTGTTTACACACCATCTCATACACACACATATGTTCCTGGTAATCTGCCGACCCTTTGCATCTGTATGAGTTGGGGTTTTCTGCGGACGTCAAGTTTTCCTTTTCCACAGCCAGTGAACAAACCTTTCATCTGCGTTTGCCGCAAGGATGCAGTCCTCTTAATCGTTCTATCCTATCTGATCGTCTGTGTCAGAATATTACCGATAGTCGATCCTTGTTGATAGGACAACGAAGGCGCTTGGGAGGATACCTTTTTGGTCTCTGGGTTGGTTGAGAGGAGCATGTACAGACCTTTTAAGATTTTGTTCATCTTCTCATAGCCAAAAAAAAGTGGTTGTAAGATGAACTTTTTCGATGGAATTTCGGAATTTAGGGTGGTGTTGAATGTGTGAAGGAATAATCCCTCTTATTATTATACCTTATTAGAAATTTCGCACCGTTTTTTCTTTCATTTATTATTCGTTTTCTAAGTGTACAAATTTACCATGGATAAAATTGAAGTAAAAACAGATTTTGATGTTTAGGGTCATCCAAATTTCATTTGACACTTCAGCTGCACACTTAATTCTCTGTTTCTAGTGCATGTCTTTGTCCCGAGTTCTTTCTAATGCTTATGTTTGCGTGCATTACTCTTGTCAACGAAGAGGATAGGAAAACTGTCGGAATACACGGAAAAACGGAGGAAAAAAAAAACTGGCGAGGAAAATTGAGGCCATTTGGCGGGAATGAAGCTAAAAATGTCTTCTGACTTAGTCGTATTTCATACAGGGAAAGGAACGAGGGGTGAGGCGGTGGTGAAATATCGTTTCCGTTCGAACCGAGTCCGCAATGCCGCGTTCCGGGCGGCCCTTGTGATCTTTGGAACCTTCCTCGCCTGAATGATATCCCTTCCGAGAAAAAAAATACTTGAGGGAAATGCGAACGTACGCATTATGTATCAAAATATTTGGACGAAGAGATGATAATAAACGTGAAACTGTCTGATCCGGAGTATTATAATCTCCATGCTGAGTATGAGTCGAAGGGCCGATTCAACCAACAACTTTTTACTTATACTCAATAAACCGGAGATTTCAACTGTTAATCAACGATGTTCATTTTCACACAACTCCGGTTCAGAAAAATCATTTTTCAACCGAGCTAAATCGACGATCAAAACTAACCGACCAAATTTGGGTGGTTAGCGTCCTAAAAAATTATTAATACCCGTTCTTTTCCTCATCTTTGTTTGCATTCTGAAATTCTGTTTCGCTGCATTACTTTTCATTGTGGTACTACTGGTGTTTTGTGTTGTTTTCCGTTAGTTGTAGATATTGTTTGTGTCGTTTTAGTTTATCTCAGACATAGTTCTCAGTCATATCGATGTATTTGCTTCCAATGCATTTCTTTATAGAAGAAGAAGATTTATCGCAGTGTCTACACGTGCATATGTCTAGGTAAACAACAGTATCATAGGTACACTAACAATCGAATATCTATACAGAAGGCAGAATATTCTTCACTCCAACATACGCACCAGTACTTCTTTTTTGCAATACTCAAATTTCGGATTATCTTTTCGATTATGCGAAGCCACCCCATCCTGGTCCACGACTAAGCGATATTCATTGTGTTTACGAAACAGGTCTCATTCCTTCAAGGGATCGATTCTACTACTAATTTGCAACTAAAATGCTTGCATAAATTCAACAAACATGAATCGTTATCATTTTATGAATTACCGAGACGGAGAAAAAATTGCGAAGGATGATCGAGAGTGCCACCATGTATTGGATTCAGCGTGAAAAATTCATCAAATTCAATGTCAAACTAAAATTTCGCCCTACAACGTTGATTTTACAGTGAGAATTTAACTTTTTCTGATCTCAAACGCAACTTTCTCCTCTAATCAGCAGAGGAAGATCAAAATTGATTATACCATTGGAAAGTTGAGATTTTGGCGCAGTTTTTAGGTTTACCGGCAGTAATTGAGGCGTTGACGTGGGAAAGGTGTCAAATCAAGAAACTGTAATTTTACAGGAGAATCAAAAATCTATTTTTTTACTCTTCAACTCGAAATATATTGAACAAAATCGCGAAAAAAAAGGCTATGTAACTGGGAGCTGGAAGTTTTTAGGAAAATCTTGAAATGTTTAGGTACTATACAATGTTCAAACGTCGGCTTCATTCCAAATTTCCTCATACAAAATATGGCACTTCACATACATGTAATCAAGCATGGCCAGCAAATCCTTTTCTTGGTTTGGCAATGGCTGGCCGATTCTGAAGCTCTCGAAAAAGGTCGCATTCCAATAACGATATAAATGAATAGGTCTTCTTTGAATATTTTCCGTTCCTTCCACTGTTCCAATTCTATCAGAGTGAGGCGAGTCTTGATGTTTGGAAATTCGGCTCTTCAAAATATGAAAATATAATCTGTGTCCAGGATAATGTGCTGATTGTCAACCCTTTAGAGATTTGCCACTGGATTTAGCTGTGTCTTTGAAATAAGCAGAGCATTTTGGCGGTTTGGAATGGTTGATCACACTTTGCATCACGAATCCTGTCTGCTACTTCATCTGGGACCATGATTTTACACACTTTCTTCTCGATAACGTCCTTCTCCATGTCAACGCTTCAATTCATTATCTCGATTAGCTGGACGTCACGGGCTTGGGAAAAACGGAAAGTTTTCGAAAAGTTACTAAGTTCACTTTTCACGTGGCTTTATTCCTGGTAAAATTCAGCTGGAAAATTTTTATTTGGTATTTGGAAGATGGAAAATTTGTCGGTCTTCTCAACGGTCTCTTCGAATTTGAGATTTTTGATATGGTTAGTTAGGCCTTCTGCATTTTATAATCCGTCGCCTTGGGAGATTATTCAGACGTTTGCAAGCGTCTAAGTCATCCTCTGAGCGTGGAGGAGCATTATTACCGCATTCAGCTCATTGGAAGGGGCAACTTTACCATTACATCACCTCATAGATTGCTCTGGAAATCAGGGAGCTAAGTCCGTTTTAGTAAAGTAAGTTCGATATCACGAAACTCTGAATTCGAGCTTTTAAAAAGGAAAAAAAAAAAACTTTAAGAGGCATTAATTTAATTTTGTTGCAAATTAGTTTTAGAATGGATCCCTTAACGGAATGAGACCTGTTTTGTAGACATCCAGATAACAGCAACAATATTAACGAACGAACTATGAACATAAACTAAACTATTAACGAAAACAGAAAACAAGAATGAAGTAAGAGAAGTAATCAAAGAAACCAAGCAGTGATTGAACAAGACGGGAATAGAAAGAAAATACAGACGGTTTTTGGTTAAGGTATCATTGTCATCTCGTCGTAACAAACATTTTGCTGGCAAATACTATCTTCATAACGTGTGAACCAACGTTTAAACTTTAAACCGACTAGTCGGTTTATGAAAACGCTGTAAAACTATGATTACAGTGTAACCATTGATTACAATGTTGAAAACGGTTTGTTTCAAGTGAATGTAAATCTCTGGTTCCCTAAAGCAATGATTTATTTAAACCATGGTTAGGGATTGTTGCTGAAACTTACTTAACTCACCTCCTGCTTATCATAAAATGCATCTTTATCGTGTGTTATCAATCAAGTCGGGTTCTACGTTGTGTTTGTCATTGAAAACTTGAGTTCCTGTAGACACACTAATCATTGTGGTATTTATTCGGCGTTTGAAACCAAAGAAATTACCGTAATATACTGTTTACTTTAACCGCTTTCGTTCTTGTTTTGATCAGTTCCCAGTGGAAGTAAAGTGGAACCGAAGAACGGGGACGTGTTTACACTCAGCTTGTAGAATCGGATGGCGCTGGTTGCTGCAGTAAATACGCTCAGAAGTCGCACAGATGTTGTTTGCTCGAGCTGTTTCTCTTTCTCCTAAGCTGCAACGGTATCGATTGAAAAGAAATTGGTTTTCGATAGGGACAACAAAACTAAATCTCGCCTTGTCAGAGAGGACCGTTCTATCTGTCCGTTCTTGTACCCTATGAACTTCCCTCACGTCTTTATAAAAAATATAGTCCGAACCCCTCCGGCTGGAATAGTGATTGACTTTTTTCCAAATTTCCAAAAACATTAAGCAATGGCTCAAATATAGATAAATACCTACGATTTTCAACTAGAACAAGCACACTACTTATAAGCACCGGTTCTTTGACAAGTCATGTTTTTAGAGATACAAAACGCAGCTCTAATTACAGTGTTCTGCAAAAAAAAAAAAAAAAAAAAACTTTTCTCCCCTCCCTTGAACAATTTTGCCTGTTTCTCATATTCTCAAGTGTGCTGAGTGCGAATCTGAACTCAGAAAAATTCTATCACCCTCTGATTTTGAGAGAAAAGAGGAGAAACTTGGAACAAATTAAAAATTGTTCTTGAAAACTATTATCTTTATTGTAACAGATTTTTCTTCTTTGTCAATCGTAAAATATAATTAATTGAATCGTGTATGCTATCAGGTATAATACTGGATAGGACAAAACTCAAAAAATATAAACATATCGTCAATGAGTAGTTTTTTCTTTTGTACTCTTCCTCCTCCGTCTCTAGCAGTAATCCGCCAGCATCTTTCTCATTCCATTTGCCAGTATATCTTTTTTCCATTCTGGATAAGTCTTGATGGAATCGTTCTCCATGTCCGTCCGAAACTGCACCCAAATTTGGGGCGAAAAAGTCTAGGTGACTATGCAGGAAATGTATTTTTAAGCACAAATCGCATCCCAATGTTTTATATGAAGTAAGCAGTTCTTGGACTATTTTTCGGTAGTCTCTAGATTTTTCGTTTCCCAAAAACTTAGCACATACCTCTCGAAGAACAAGCCAAGCCTTTTTCTCAGTAGTATTTAACTTTGCTTCAAAAGTGAGGTCCTTGGGTAGATGTCGAATTTGGGGTCCTACGAAAATTCCCTCCTTTATCTTAGCATCGCTGAGATGCGGAAATTTTTGTTTCAAGTACATGAAACCCTCTCCTTCCTTGTCCATTGCTTTTACGAAGTTTTCCATTAGCCCCAATTTTATGTGGAGTGGGGGTAAAATTATTTGGTTTTTGTCCACTAATGGAGGATTGGCAATGTTTCTTTCACCTACTTTTTCCTTACGCTCTGGCCATTTTTTTACGACATAATGGTCTCCTCTTTCTCTGCTGTTCCACTCACACAAGGATACCAGGATACAAGGATACCGTCATAAAAGAGAAAGGAAGGTTATTCCCCTAAAAAATCCAGATAGAGACCAAATCCCTGCCTCAAGATCAAAAACAGAAAAAACACTTTTAGCCGTATTTCTTCAACCCCTTGTAATATTCCCATCAAATTTTTTTTCGTTCAAATATACTTCATTGCGCTCAAAATCATCGGGCTTTCGAATTTTTTTCACAATGTTTTGATGCCAATCAAATCAATTAGTGCCCCTTGGTTGATAGGTTCTTGGAACTCTTGTCTTCCTTGATTTCTAAAGGTGCCTATCTATCATTCAAATACATAAGGAAATTACGTGAAAATCTATTTCATTAGAAGTATGGTACTTATGCTAAGATCTAAAGTGCTACATTTCTGTAGGATTGTTTCTCACAGTGGCTTTAAGCATAATATTTGTCTAAACCCGTTGATTATTGAAACGTGAACAGAAATTTCTACGGTTTAGCGTTGTTCAAGAAGAATAAAAGTTGCTATCTTAGGAAAAGCCAATAAAAATGTTTAAGTACATCGAAATGTTTTCAATAAAAGGGTTTTTCCTTTAAGGGCCTTGTAGGGAAGGTTCCATAACCGCGAGAAAACTAGCATGTCGTAAAAGCCTAACCGTAAACATAGAGAGAGGTTATACCTGCTATAAATACTCGTATGTGCCGTTGAGGAGAATAATTTGAAGGTTGCGAAAGAATTTAATTTTTACAGTCACTTCCTCAATATTAAACGCTTTCATTTCACAGGCCGTAACAACGATGATATTGTATCTAATATCGGTAGAGCCCTCGTGATGTTTTCCTTTACTGGATATAAAAATCAAATAAAATGTCCACTTGTTATATAGTTTATTTCTAAATTCCACGCCGTGCAATATGAAAAACCAGGTTGTGGCGTTTGAAATTGAAGTTTAATATTTCATTGTCTATTTTCCACGTCAGTTCATTGGTTAAGTTTGGTCGTCAAAGACGCATTTTGTATGAGAAGTGTTCGTTCAGGTTCTAGTAAGGTTTTTAGAATTTCGCTGCTGCATTGACGAATGACAATGTCTGATGTTTTGATTTTTTTTTAATCTTGGTCACAAATTACTAAAGGTAGAAGATTCGATAAAGTCATTCTTGATGTTGGTAATCATGTATGAAATCACAGCTTCTGTGCGTAGTATTCGAAACAATAAATTCTGATAACATTTTCGAATTTAATCCGTCACTGATTTGGTCGTCAGAGATGCATTTTGTGTGAGAAGTGTTCGTTTAGGTTCTTCTAAGAATTTTAGGAGGAATATCGCAGCTGCATTGACGAAAGACAGTTTTCTATATTTTGATTTTATGAAATTACTGCGTTACTAGTTGAAAGAATAAGTTCTGTTGACATCTTTGAATTCAATTAGTCACTGATTATTAAGGTTGATTCCAGAAGGTTGATTTGCACCTAAGAGGTACTAATGCTCATGTATTCCTGTTGAAGGCAGTTTCAGCATCTTTTTCAGCAAATGCACTCAATTTTACTGCAATAAGTATAGTACCATGAGATTTCACGCTTGCATCGTGACTTTAACTGTTTGTGCTTTGTCAGTTGATGTCCTGAGGTTATGCATTGCATATAACTTATTTAGAACGTGCTGGTGATTTTTCCTTGCATATCAGCGTACGTTCTACTAACATTTCTGGGTTTATTCAGCAAAATTGAGGTTGAACCAAGTTGGCCGATCAGCTCCCAGTCCTGATTCAGATAGTACCGCCGCTTTGGCACTGCTGTATTGGTTGCTTTTGCTCACTTGGTTTACTGCAGTTACCAATAATTCGCCAGTTTTTGGCATTTTCCCAACATCTTCACTAAAATTACTATTACTATGAGTTCAGGTTACATTTTGACTGAAACTGATCATGGTTATTATAGAACCCTAACATTATTCATGCGAATAATCATGCGTTGTGGCTTTTCAAGTACAGAATATTATCGCGACCGAACACAGTTTAGAAACCGCTCAGAGAGCTGATTGACTCTCTGACGTTCGTTTGTTTTACTCTATAAAATCATGTTTGGATCTTCTTTTATTAAATTAGACAACTTACAGCAAGTAGTGAACAACCAAGAAGCAAGTAAATACAAATTGGTGGATTGAGCTGTACGTCTCTCTCAGAAACAATGCGCTCCGAGGATGCAGTCTTCTTGCCAAGGCAGTATTAAACCTAATCTCTTATCAACCCAATAATTTTCATTTTTGTCGTTTTCCCGTAAATGAAATGGCATGCTGCTATGATTCCTCGCGTTATAACCACTATAACAGGAGGCTCTGCTACCAACTAAACGATACAGCAATCCCTATTAGTTCTCTCCTTCTCGTCAAGGTTCTCTCAACCACATTTTCCAATTTTTCCCTGGTTGAGCGCATTGTCGGCGACCGTTAATTTTGTTGGAAGCCTATAATTTCACGTGAATATACATCAACATTGTTTTACGATTAACATACGTATGGTCTAACTGAGTAATTCAAATGATTAACAACTATATTTTTGTTTCAGGTAAGTTCGATTGAAGATTGCTGCTACTGTAATTCAATTAATCAACTGCTGTGAGTAAATCTTTTTTTTTTTTTTTTTTTTTTCATTTTGGGTGATTTTTGGTCGAAAACTCGTATCAATGTTTTAAGACCTCTAAAATCGTCATCAATCGACAAGTTTTTGTGTAGTGAAAATGAGTATGAATTTCGGTGTACCTATTGAATCTTTGACCACAGGATTTTGAGTAGCCTAATCGTAAAATTAACCTAGCAATCGGAAACTATTACATGATATGTTACTGTAATTGTTATCATTTCATACCAGGAAGTAGTTATCATAGAATTATTAACCCCAAATCCAAAATTTTAGTATGTATATGTCTTTTGAATAACTGAAAGAGTTGTGTTCCACAACATTGATGTAAAATTGAAGATATATTTGTTCATCTACAGAGTCTGATAACTGCGCCTGAAGTCCTAATTTGTGATTTTGGATTAAACTGCCAATGTTTATAGAACCATCAAATGGTTTTGACTCAAAATGAATAGAATCCCACCTAGATCAGCAAGAAGTCTTATTATTTGGGTTTGAAGATGAAAGTGTATGATACTGGGGAGGTGTATGCAACTGGTTCTACCACCCTAAATGATGATTTTTCACGCGAAATAAACTAATTTCGGTCATTATTCCGCGAAAATGGAGTCAAATAAGAAAACGCATAGCATCACGTGAATCAGCGTTAAAAAACAATGAAAATTCATGTGCCACATTTTACTATTTGACAAATTTGGGGTTGCGCAACTTTGTGTGCTCGCTGAAACGGTTACGCGCAACCAAAAAAAAAAAAAAAAAGTTGGGGTAAATTTTCATGAAATGTAGCGTAGAATTCGAATCTGGAATACAAAATAGGGGTTCTCATTCGAAATAAGGAAGTTAGTGTAGACTATGCACGTGCTCAAACATGATTTGTTGAATCCTTGTCAAATATCATTGGACACGTATTTTTTTGGATTTTCAAATATACTGTTTGTATTGAAATAAAAGGGGTATTCATGTTAGGTGGGCCACCTGTATATCTCTCCAAGTTCTAGCCATTATTTAGTGTCAATGGCTGAACGTAATGGGTGTGCTAATTCGAATCGTTGACTCAATCAATAATGAAGATAAAAAAATAAGTGTCCTGATTTTTTAATATTCCAGCTCTCGATTTCACCCATTAGAATAGATAGATTAACTGTCAAGAAGTCAGTCCGAAGTAGACCCCTACCTGTGATTTTTGGCACAAGTTTTACTAACTTTGGTTCAGTAGTTTCAAAGAAAATCTGCAGAACGATGAATTTTTTAACTATATTTCGTATTCTTCTCATCTTGGTACGCAAAACAACAAATTTTGTGGAGAGGGGGGAGGGACGGTAAACAAAAAGATTTTTCTTGATCGATATTGAATTTAAGAGGAAAAAACCTGTATAGTCACCCTCGCGTATGAAAATAAATACGGAGTAAGATAGAACGTTGTCTATATTTCCACGAAAGTAAAGAGTTACACTGTTAAATCGATTTCGACGGTTAGGTCATCGTCAGTAACAAACATGAACTGAAAGTACATGACAGAAAGCATATCTTATATAGGATCGAGTGAGAGGAGATTGAATCCTATTGGCTCAAGGAAGTGAAAGGGGCGGGGAGGACCAACCAATGCCACTCAAGGCTTACAAACAGTATCATTATGGAGAGGCGGAGCCAAACTTATTGCAAGAAAGAACCCAATATTGGTGAAATATTTTGAGGAATGACATCATTTAAACATTTTCCTGACCTATCACTTTTAACAGTTTCGAATTTTTCTGGCATATCCAACATACCTCCCTTCGGGCAAAAGTGAGGAAATTCTACATATTGCCTGTTTGTCAGATCAAAACTGAAGCTATGATTGGATTCATTCAGATGACTTGCAAAGGCAGAATCACCCTTGTTGTCCCTGAAATCCTTTTCATGCTCTTTTATTCGTTCCTTAAATTTCCTACCAGTTTGACCACAGTACTCAAGCCCACATGAACATTTTTCAATCTCCTCTCACTCGATCCTAAATAAGATATGCTTTCTGTGATGTACTTTCAGTTCGTGTTTGTTACTGATGATGACCTAACCGTCGAAATCGATTCAACAGTGTAACTCTTTACTTTCGTGGAAATATAGACAACGTTCTATCTTACTCCGTTTTTATTTGAAATGGGTTTCCACAACTTCGTCGCGAGTGACTTAGTCCATACTCGCGTATGAGGTGATGAAAATCACACTGTCCTGCCATAACGACATTCTCTTGTTTGTAAACTGTGTCTCAGCTCCTCACACCTCAACCTCCATCTCATTCGGTGGTTTAGTGAACCTCTAAAATTAGACAACCCCGCAACTTCCGGCGATCCCTCCTCCCCCTACCTTACCGTCAGCCCCCTCAAAAAATCCTTTGGGAGCTCCCCTTGAAGGAAGAAGTTGGGAAGTTATAAATATAAACCCACTTAATAAACGCTGTGGAAGAAACGTCGCTTTTCCTACATGCTCATCTCTCTCTTTCACCTCCCCGTCACTCTAACTCGTTAAAAAAAAACGACGAAAATTCCTCAAAAAAACTATTTCCGCGCGGAATTCCTCCTGACATCGAGAATTATGCGAAACGCTCTCTCCCAACACTCCAGACGCTCTTTGAAAAAGAAAATCATAAAAATAGAACCCGTTTCGAGAGAGCTTGAATGGTCTAAATGCGACAGGCGGGACTTTGTCGACCCACTTCCAGCTGAGTTTTATCGCTTGAAAACGATATATAAATTGACGACGAGGCATAAAACCCGGGTTGTGGAAAATGTAAAACAAGTTCGCCTTTTCAACGGAGCGAAGCTTCCTCCCCCCATTCAGGGTCGAGTTTTCATTCGGATTTGTTTGGGATAGCCGGGGTAAAAAAGCCTCGTATTCCATTTGCAGGTGCGGCGATGGTTATCAGTAAGGCACCTATGTTTTGTCCCCCAAGTTGTCACGTTTGAATCATCTTTTCAATCCGGCGGCTTTTCACTTGGTTCGTTACCGGGATACGGGCAAGGGTTCATTTTTTCTTTAGGGCGTTTTCTTGGGCAAATAAAAGCTGCAAATTATTACTCAGAAGTTTATTACAACAAAACAAAATAACCCTTCTACGTAAATCACTGATCAGTGTGAATTGAGCCCCGTTTACCGAACGTCGAGCATTAGCTGGTTTTCAACGAGCATGCACTGTTGATACTGCCTGAGGAATTTTCATCCAATTTTGATGACATTTTCAGGGAATTTGCGAGTTATCTTGTTGATAGTCCCCTATGACTTACTCTATCACTCTCAAATCAGTATATCACTCTGAGAATGCCCACGCGTATAATCCACCGTAATACTTTTCTCAAGTTCCAGTGATCAGATCAACACAATCCTATTGTTATTCTACCGGATACATAGTTGGCACAAAATACCTGCAATACATGTAAATTTACCTTTTGAAGGCGTAGGATGTCACGCGGGTCATTCTCAAATTATTTGGTGATTCCCCTTCAATCAGGCTACAAATTTTCCTAAATAAAAATTGATATAACTTATTTGGATTTACTTTGTTCCGATATAGAAACAATCCTTTACACTGATAGGACTGATATTTGCGAGTTCGGGGACGTGTTAGTTGACTTTTTCATAATTTTGTGGTATAATACGAGCATGAAAAATGAGAGTGTTACCAATATTTACATTATGATTGTGTTTAACTCAGATACCGCAAGCTTATTAATTTTGTTGTTCTGCAAAAATGCCCTTCGCCTGCTAATACATGGTAAACCATATTAAGCAAATTTTGTTTTTGCATAGAATTTGTTTCATGCCTGGACACAAGTGTGTTACCGACATGTACGATCTCAAACTTTTAGTTTCACATTTCAACTATGCGAATATATTCAGGAAAAATATTTTTTTATTGGCACGTGGAGAGGAGATATGCAGCTACAAACTGAGTTAGAATCGTAATAATGGCATATGTGTGAACTTTTACATAGCCGAAACTATAGTCAGTAACACCCTTGTCAAGCAGTAACATTCTTAACGACTTGGTATCATTCATGTTGAATACTAACCTACTTTAGCAAGTAGTAATTTGAACTTTTTAGCAAGATACTCAGTCCTTTTTTTACGATGCTAGGATTAGATAGGATGGAGCATATTTATTCAAATGTTATGAAGGATAAGCCCTTATCATCTATTGAGAATAAGTTCTGGTCAGGCGTCGACGCAAATGAACCAGAAGGTGTTAGGTGATGATCATGGGCTGATTTCCTCTCCTTCCTTTTCAAATTATGGTAACGCCAATAATGCCTTCTTTCTGTGTTCTCTGGGGGTCACACCCTCTATTCTTTTCCTCTTCGAATTTGTAAGGTCAAAAGAAAATGGTAATAATAAGCAATCATTATTCAAAAAAACCACCTTTTAAACCCATTCCTAAACTACCCATCTGCTTCTTATTCCAGATTCAAATATGATGAGTTATAAATATTGTTATGGTCCTATTACTCCACCAACCTCAGCTTGTGTGTCTCTTCGTAAGCTACATCTCGAGCTGGGTCATTCCTTCGTTTCTCACGGAAACGCTTTCGTTTTTCGGAGTTGGTCAGTCCCTAGTTAGGGAGTACAAGATTGTTACTTACAGTACAAGTAATCAGTAATAGTCTCTGGTAAAACTGCAATGAACTTAAAAAAGAAAAAAAAAATTTCATTTGGGACTTCCAGTTTCTATCAATGCCCCGTGAATATACACGTCATTACTTAGATAATCTATCACAAGGTTGTAGAAAAACAAGTCCGAAAGTACAAGAGATGTGGTAACACTCAGGTAAAGGAACAAAAATACTCACCATTTTGTTGAGGACCAACACACACCAAGTCCACAAAACACGTGGATAGCAACTGACGAGGCAAGCTTTGATAACAACGTAGTCTGGGCAAGCAGTGATGCCAATTAGACGAAACAACCTCTCAAATTACGCTATGTAGAGGCATTTTGAAGTTACGGTAACACTCTTGTCGATAGGTGGATACAAACACAAAATATTTTAAAATAAGTAATTGATTGCTCTATGGATTACAAATACAAAAAGCAGCTGGAATTTCGGGGTATGTGGAACAATTCTATAGAGATCAATTTCATTTTTATTTGGTGGTTGCACAAATTATTTTCACTCGAACATTAGTATACAGGTTGGGGGACGGTAACGCTCTTGTCAAAAGAGGTTGGTTTTCATCTTTCATTCATCAACAAGGTAATTCTCTAATTATTTTGTATTTAATTTTCACTAAACTGGTTCACAGCATTCTTTACTTACCTTCTAGAGGCTTGATTGTTGAAAATGGTCAAACATTTTTATGAAATTGGGAGGGGACGGTGAGAAGCCAGATAATTTGAGAATGATCCTCCCGTCATTTCTGCCCCATGATTTCTTTCAAGAAGCTGTTATTCGACATCTTTCGAGACTATCCAAAACATTTCTAAAGATCTATACATTCACGCTTTCTAGACCAGGAAACTACGTACCACACCCGACGTGTTTTTCCGTTTCCACAATTTCACGGCCTTTTCGAGGAGCTCGATTTATCTCCGATTAAAACAGAAAAAAAATTCTGTCGTTTCGGAGATTTGGACAAATCCCGATTTTATCTTAATCCCACTTTGCACCTCTGGCGCAGATTTCGGGCCGAGGGGACCACACCAGAACGCGCAGTTGTGAACCGCCGCGTTATCTTCGAATTACGAAAAAAAAAAATTACGTAAACTCGCAAGAACGTTGTTTATGAGCGCTGCTCTTTCCTCGACAATGATTGAAATATAATATTGTGGGTTTCATTTTTCAGGCTTCACTATCTCCGCCTACATACTGAGATAACGTATGTGACGCCGTTTTAATTCAAATTCGGTTGATTTCATTCTGTAATTGTTCGTTCATTTATTTCTGTAGAATCAAAACAAATTGAAATCGTTCATCTGTGCAACCCCATCAGGCATTGCAATGTGTAATAAATTTGAAATACACAGCCATACCATTTTAAGAAACACACACTGTTATTTAAAGCATACCATAGCTTTATATCATTTCCGATATCCAATGTCTTGGGAACTGCAGAGAAAGTCGATGTTGTTTGGAACAAATGAAGAAACAAATATTGACATTGGAGTTACTAATACATTGCAGTACCGTGAGGAATGAATTATTCTATTCGTTCAGAAAACACAGAAAAATAGTTTTCTTAGATCTTGAGTAATATAACCTAAAATCTCTCCTTTTTTAAATTATTTAAACGTGAATATCATTTAAATGTTTTGATTAATCTTATACGATGCAGTAGTAGATGCATATGTTTGGGGGAACGGTCTTGATGTCATTTTTATGAGATTGTTGAAACTTTGTTGCCCACTACCCTCCAAATTCTTCAGGCCTGAAGTAATGTGCTGAACAGTTCCAGGCCGAGTTCCGACGTGGGAAAGGAAGATGAGGTTTTTGTGGGTTTGCATCCTACATAACCCGAAGATCGGTCCCTTCTGGGTATCTTGCGAGATCCGATTTTCACCTTAGTTTTTTCTTACCAAATTGTTTTTACAAAACTGATTTTTTTTGCGTCTTTAATTTGGGAATACGGGTTCTAACTAGAGGTGTCTTCGTTTGTGTTCATGTCAAAACATTTCTTTGCTTGAAACATGCCTACAAATTAGTGCTACCGTCAAAAGCGATTATTTCCATTCTTTTAACTTTTATCAGCCCGATAAAAAGAGAACATTTTGCTCTTTACTGGGTATATGAGCATCAACTTTTGGCATCAAAAGGGCCCATTCTGCAGTCTGTGAGGGTGATGGAATGGTATAGTTGCCCCTTCCGATGAGGTGGATGCATTATTATGCTCAATATGATTTCAAAAGGGAACATGCCTGCAGTTATGCACCAAAACGGAACGGTCCATTATGAAAATATCGATGTAGGACAGTAAACATGAAATTAGAGATCCAAAAAAATTTCATATCCTTTAAACGATTAAAAAAAAACGACTTGGCTTTAAAAAAAAATCAAAAATCACCCGATTTATGAATGATGAAATGGATGTTTGAAGATGGATATGTTCCCTTTTGAAAGTGAACTCCTCAACTGTCAAAATTTTTCTTCCAACTCGATGACATTTTTCGTGATTGTTCAGGCTGTAAATGGTGTATAATTAGGTTCTGTATAATTAAATAAACCGGACTAATTGAACGGTACAATATAGTCGGGATGATGCAATCGACAGGTTCCAATCATTGTGACTAGTCCGCACTCAGTCTCGATGTAATTTAACTAAAACTTCAATTCATACTAAAAACGCTGCAAATTCTTTCACTGGGTTTATTATTCATTTGGCTTGGGTTCATGATTTGAATTTCTACTAAGCTTTGGAGTGTGCATATTTCACAGGATAGAGCGATTATTGAATTTCAGGAGGCACACAGATATGATCAACTGATCAATCCAAATAGGTATTTTGGTTGAGAACAGATTTACTTGCTCCATTCATATCTCCTGAAATTCAATAATCGCTCCATCCTGTGAAACACGCACACTCCAAAGCTTAGAAGAAATTCAAATCATGAACGCGAGCCAATTGAATGTAAACGATGTAGCCAAAGGTAGACTGATGTAGAGAAGGCACACAAATATCATCAAATGTTGGCACCATAAATCTTGCCATAGATCGGGAATGGTTTGACCTACGGACCTGGGGAGGGGCTCATTCGATTCCTCGAGGCATGTTCTTCAAAAGAGTACAAATGTTGGCCGCTTCGACTTGTTTTTAGGTTTTTAGGGATTTTAAAGGACTTTGACAGCCCTTAAAGGGCACTTTAAATTGAGTGAGAGAGATGGCTCAAGAATTGGGGCGTCGTCGGACCAAGATAGATTTTTCCTGAAAATTTCAGATTTTTTGCTCCAGCCGTTTGGGAGAAATCGTGCATACTGCGTACGGCGGACGGACGGAAATTTTTTTATTGCAGATTCGGATTCTACACCCTTTGAAACGTAAACCATGAAATTTTCAGGGGGGTTAGAATTTTTTTTTCCAGAGCGATTACGATGGTTTATTATTGAATAATAAACCAAAATTGGGTCATACGTTAAACGTCTCCGCTACCTTTCTCATTTAGGTACTACTGCCTACCGGTAGCTGATATGACGTCTGTGCATGCGCTAACGTAACAATTATCAACCACAATTTCCTCATTCCCTAATTAACTCATTTTGTTCGAACTTCCTTTGTAGGGGCCATGGTGGATGTGTGAGAAACTTGGAAGCAATATACCTAACCCAACTTCGTTGGCGCTTTTCATGTTCGCAAATAACATTCACGTGAGGCTGATTAATTTGTGTTTGAATGCAGAATCTCTCCTTTAAACTAATGAATTCTCACCTGTTTACTTTTGAATGCCGTCTTTGCTCGAACCAAACTGCCCAGGCTTAGCAAATAATGTTGATTAAATTTAAATTATTAACCATAAAAGTTACTCCTCCTATAGCCAGAGAAGTTCCCATAAAATGTAGGTATTCTGGTTTGGCATCCGTGCTCTTATTCTTGGATTCGCGGTTAAATTAAGATGGGTTTATTAATAATCGGGTTCGAGAAGGGAAACCTTGATGACGAAATTAATATTGCCGGCGTTATTGTTGCTTTTTTCATGAGACGAGACGGAAACCTTTGTTATTCAATTCATTCTACATTCTGTTAGCTACCTACCGATCTCTCTTTGCCATTATATTTTGAACTCTAATGATCTTGGTTTCAAACCAACTATAAGTTCAAAAGCTTTCATCATTCGACCGGTAGTTAGGCTGTCCGAGGCCCCGTAATGAATGACCGTGGATATCGTTTGTTGGAGCTCTGCCAAAATTTTTCGCTTGACGTCGGTTAAGTGATCGATTTGAACAAGTGGCACTTTGCTTGGTTACAGTTGGGGCTTAAAGCGATGACGCTTACGAGCGGAGAATAGAATAGATTCCATTATTACGTCAATTACAAATACAGTATAAGCTGTAAAGCATAAATAGATTAGTTGGGCTGAAGCGATGTCGCTCGGTAGAGCTTTTTGTTAGCGATCTATATTACTTTTGACCTGCCTCTGATGATGTCATCATACAAACGTGAGAATAACGTTTGCCAAGTTGGATAGGCAGTTCAGACCCCTAATTCATTGTAATTATGGCGAGCAGAATTGTTGAGATACAAAATTGTTGTCTATAACATGATAGTATTGAACTGGCTCTTCCAACAGCTGAAACGATACCTACAGAAAATCTGACCCCTGAATCTAATCACGTTCAGATTTTGTTTTTGTATTTTATTCAGCGAGGAGGTCCTAAAGAGTCATTAATCCAACGTCAAGCTACCTTTTTATGAAGGAAGTCGATCGAGTGAAAAGCGTCAATTTCACCACGAAAACCTGCGTTTTCCAGCCACATTTAAATCTCATTTTCTCTTTGAAATTCACCTGCAATAACAAAGTATTTGTTTGCTAGAAGCAGATTTTTTGTGCAGGTTGTAATAGACATGCGTTGTCTTGCTGCACAAACTAATACGTTCAAGAATTTGTAAAAGAATGGGTAATTTTGGAGTTTTGAGAAAATTTAATTTCAAGATTCCATTTTCTTGGATCAGTTTGACGTGAAAAAACCTGTGAGTAAATTATTTAGATTATGGTGGATGTAAGTGGTTAGGCTCAGTGTTTAGTTGGACATCAATGACGGTGGATAGCAGGAGAATTGACAGTTCCTTATGACCGAAGCTAATACGTTAATAGTTAGGAATATAAGAAATCACCGCTTCCAACGAACGGGTAGGTACGCTCAGCTCTACGACAGTTCTTGTGGCCAAACATTTGGTAAATATTTATCAAACACCTGAAACTGTTAACGAAATGTATTATGTCTGGAGAATTCAGGATATCATCTTCACATTCAACTCTGGCTCCGCGTCTGAGAAGGCCCAGGGACCCTCCCTTTTTTTCCTCGACAACCGGAGTCACAGCCTTTCTCTTCGGGGGGAGTCAGTTGTGGAGGCGTCGCCATGGTTACCGCCCCTGACGCATCCCCTCCCCCTCCTGAGAAACTCACCCCTAAAATACTCTTTCCTCACCCCCTTGCATTAATCCCTCTCACTCGTTCACCCTCGTCCCATCCCCTATTTCACCCCTTTCTTCCTATGCACCCCCTCCCTGCACTACCCTCTGTCATACAAGGAACATCAAACATCATCAATTTATCGCGTTATTACCCATTGATCTATTTTTCGGTCCCGTACATTCTGATACGGTAACTAAATCAATGTTAGAACTGAAAGTGCAACGCCCTCTTCTAGCCGGTTCTCAAACGAAACGTGAAATCGCTTTAATTGGCAACTACTTGCCTAGAGAAACATCCTAAGCTAAATCATGAAACAAGTACGTCAACTATTCCATTTCTCATTAATTAATTAGCACATAACATAAGGAGAATCATAATTCGATGGTGCAGAACATACCAAAGATTAAGTAACTCACAAAATCTCAATTTTAATCTCGTTGAAGTCCCATTTCTTGTGCCAAGTTCAGAAGGTAGCGGAAGCAAAGTTTTTACTTCGTCTCCACAATCAAAATTTCCACTTGCATTTTACGTTTTAGACCATCTAGAACATCTTTCAATCTGTGTCTGTTTGGATATTCCTAAAATCATTGCTACGAGCTGAATTTCAACAGTTTTCGTCCGACTTTGATCTAATTTTCAGGAATATTTAGATTAGATTGTAGAAGGTCTCCTATGAGTTTCATTGTTCACAAATCAATATTCCACTTCGCCCATGCGCATTTTCTCTCATCCTAGTCAACCGATTTCTCTCAAATTCGGAGAATCAAGGAAAGTCCTATCAATTTTAGCGCGTCATAATTATTTTGTGAGAAATTTTCAATTACAAGTAACTGTTGGTGTTTTCGGAATTATTCCCTACGCCCCTCGCTTAGGCCTTTCAGTTATGGAACGCTTCACTATTGATCTACTCGCCTTATCATCTATTTATAGGGACTTGGCAACACACGACGCGGGCCGAGTAACTCAAACAGACATTACTAATTCCATGAAACATTACTAATTCCGTAGAAGGACTGGATAGTTGATTATTACTGAAGCTGTTTATCTACTTATTGGGGATTCGGTGCTTATAAATCCCGGAGCGATCATACTGGATGGCCCGTTTCGTCGCTCGGCCAATAAGCCTAGAGCGAACGTTGATTTAAACGGTAGAGCACCGTTTTTTAAATTGCAGAAATGTACGGATAAACGCTCTTCAAGTTTTAAAGATTACAGGAAGCATGTTTTTGGTCCGATTTTGATGGAATTTAAAGATTTTAAATGGAACTGGGAAAAAAAAATTAAAATACTGAACTGGAAAAACCTAAAAATATGCCAGTGGTTATGCTCATACCTCCTAGCTGATTAACACGGCGTTGCCTTTTATCAAGGATGTCGAATATTTTATTGCAACTTCAATAACAGTTTATGCTGTGTTTGGTAAATTTTGCGCATGCGCAAAGATTTATTGGTTTCCTAAAAAAAAAAAAAATTTTTTTTTAAGATTGATTTTCAGTTGAAAGACGCGGTCACTTCTAACACACTGTTTTATTATTATTTTTTTTTTGACATTTTATGTCTTTACTTTGCTACATAAACTCAAAAATTTAAAGCGGACAGCGCCACGAAAAAATCGCCAAGAAAATATTTCTGATGATTTTCGCTTGTAAACAACCGATTCGTTGCTCAGGATCACTTTTCAGCTTTCAATTCGTTTATTGTGTTCTTTTTAGAGACAGTGCACTCAGGTTTGATTTATCATTACTTTTCCATTTTCGATCTTTTCAATTTCCAGTTTCCATTCCTCTTTCTTTTATATTTTTAATTTCGTTTAATCCCTTGTGGACAGTAGCTTTTATTTCATTTGCATTTCCTATTTTGAAGTACAGTTAATTTTCCATTATTTTGTGTTTTCTCATTTCCAAGATTTTGGTCTATTATTTTTCGAGTCTTTTAGTAAAAAGGCTCTGGTAGCAGAGAATTGCGTTTAAGGAATATTACAAGGTTCCGTACACATTTGTGATCGCACAAAACTCGTTCATCACTCATTTGAAAGCTGTTGATATACTTAATCTTGTTACGTTAATCTCTGGACATTCGGAACCTTAGTGACCACCCGATGGAACCATATTGTTTACTAACTGTGACAGTCCTGTTAGTGGTGATGATTATGTCTTTATAGTTTACCATTCGTTGCTTCGGAACCTCAGTGACCAAACGATGGAACCATTACATCGCAATTAAACGTAATGTAGCCTGGTTCGAATTCAATAAAGTACCCACGGGTGCCGGAACAATGAGTCAACACGATCGCGAATTCAATTAAGTACCCACGGGAATGGAAGAGACAACGGGCAAGATAGTAAGTCCTGTACGGCTTATAAGGAAGTTAGACAAGCAAAAAGTGAGAAAAAGTTTCCCGATAGTACCGATCTTACGAACAGTACACTGATCTCAATGTGCAAGCTCAAATTTACGGTGTCTATGAAAGAAATCGATCTTACCAATCACTAGGCTGGTTGTTTTCTTGGGTTGGTAGGTAAAAGGAAAAAATGGCATTGTATTTGGAAAAATACTTTTTATATCATTTAATTAATGTGAAAAAGTTGTTTAACAAGAATCGAAATATGAAAACTTGGGTATGAACTGAATGGGAAGCGATTGGTGACATGAAGGAGAGAAACAGTATGTACTCAGAAATTCCATAGTATTAACACAACTAGCAGAAATGGAAAATTCTAATACCATTCAATTAAACAAATTACAATAATACAAAAGTTATACCATTATTTTGAACAAATAAAACATGATTGAAGCTGAGACCTACAGGGCGCTGTAGGTACAGGGCCGCTGGGCGCCTGCTGCGCCGCGCCTCTTGAAAGAAAACTCTCCCACAGCGCGGCGCGACTGTGCACGTACCTACGTGATGAAGTCGCCACCCCCTGACGCGTCAGGGTCATACGTGAAAAACGAACGCGAGCGAGCGGGCCACCAACGCGATCTGTTCTATAAGCGATCAAACTATGCTGTTCTATAGAATTGTCATACGTAAAAGCGCGGCATCGCTCTAGTTGTGTTTGTCGCGGCAAACCCTCGTGCCGCGTGGTATGACTTTCAAAACGGTTTTTCGCCGCGCAATCGCGTTAACATTTGTTCACACTTTGTAGGTTAACCTACTTCCGTCGAGATTTACCGTTCTTCGTTGATATTGCCTTTGTGGTGCATTATCAATGATTTTCAATTGAATGATGTTCAAAAACTTACCTTACTTAAATTTCAAAGATTATTTCTTTTTATCTTCAATCTATTTCTGTTATCGCTATTTTTTATTCATATTATTTTTGTTCATTGTCATATTTATCTTGCATCAAATTATCTTGCAACATAGTTATTAGTCTTGCATCTCATTTATCTAGCATCATTATCATTCAATCCATGTCAATTGGGCTTGTCCCGTATTATATACATAAAATGAAACGTTGAAAAACGTGAATGCTTTTCATGATTTTAATAGTTTGAAAAGTTTTAGAAATGCGTTCATTCGATTCAGCGAGAAAAATTACGTGGTTATTTCCCCCTCGCCCCATCATTTTCATATAACCCAGTCATTTTATTAATAACAGAAGATATAGCTCAATCATTCTGTGTATCGAGAAAGCAAACCTCGTGTTTGCTCACCTTTCGCTCCCCCACTTTTCATTTTATTCCGATCCCCTCCAAATCATATGGGAACAAATACCTTACTTGCAACCTTCGGGAAAGTCGGGATTCTACAAGAATTTAAAAAAGGTACTTGAAATTTCAAATTAGCAGAAAAATTCATATAAAAGTCTGACATTTGCTACCAAAACAGTATAGGTTGGAATTTACTAAGATTCAATAAGTGCCTTGCATTTTATTTAGTCAAGGTCAAATTACTCGTACACGGGAAGTGAAGAATCCTTTTCAAAGGAAACGAAAGTTTGACTTTGAGGTTATTTTAGCGCACGTAAATATTGTAAACTTTAAACTGTAAATATAATTAAATGTGATTTTTTAACGCTCTTGATTCAAGACATTTTACTTCCATAAACTGTAAATATAATTAAATGTGAACAAGTGATTCAAGAGTTCCATAAACTGTAAATATAATTAAATGTGATTTTCAAAGTGATTCAAGATACATTTAGTAAGGTAAAAGGTATTTTTAATACTAATGATGTTTTTTCATATTCTCGCACGTTCACCTGAAATAAAAGTTCTTTTTATTTTAATATAAGATAAATATATAACCGCGTAAAAGTCTGGAAATTTGTGGAAAAAGTCTTGAAAAGTCTGGAAAAAGTCTTGAATTTATTTTTGAATAATTGCTAACACAGACTGCTTCAACATGTCAAATAAATAAAATAAATAACAAGATGAAAAACGTGAATTCTTTACATGATTTTAATAGTTTGAAAAGTTTTAGAAATGCGTTCATTCGATTCAGCGAGGAAAATTATTGGTTATTTCGATCTAATCACAGGACTATTCAGTCCGATACTTCATTAAACATTTCAAAAAACGTTCGATACTGATATATCAATTTCATATTTCAAACAGTATAGAATCCGATACATTTCGTGAAAAATTGTGATACCTGCGATACCACCGATGTTTTTAGAAAAAACACATTCTTACTATTGCAGATGGAAAGGCTCAAGTAATAAACCAGTTACTGAAAAACAATATTTTTTACTTGTATGAAAATTGAATTATTACACAACGAACTTTTTAAAAATTGGTTGCAAGTGGCTTCCTTTTCGTTGTTTTTGCGGAAATATTTCCAAACCCTACTCTTTGGGGGCATTGTGTGAAGTCATGTAAAGAATAAGGGTGGAACGTGAAGAATAAATCGTCTTGAGGAAAGATTCCGATAAACAAAGTGACGAAAGAAGGCAGCAGGCAGCAGGTTATAGAAGCTATAAGATGATCGATACAGGAGGTATCGATGAAGGCGAGGAGCAACGTGTACTCTGTTTCAATCGACCACATAACGTGGGTGATCACAAGAAGGGAGTGAGATGAATGTCATTGTTGTTAATTTTTGTTCTTGAAGTATACAGTACCTAACTGGTACATTACTTCGTTGAAAAAGTTCCGATACCGACAGAAAAGTATCGATACCTCCGAAATTTTCGAGGAAAAGTATCGATATCCAAATATCGGTATCGTGCATCGCTAAAAAAAATATCGATACAAATATCGGTATCGATATTTAAAAAGTATCGATACTCCGATATATCGGTGGTATCGTCCCGTCCCTACCCTCGCCCCATCATTTTCATATATCAACCCAGGCATTTTATTAATAACAGAAGATACAGCTCAATCATTCTGTGTATCGACAAAGCAAACCTCGTGTTTCACCTATCGCTCCCCCACTTTTCATTTTATTCCGATTCCCTTCAAATCATATGGGAGTTTCGTTCTACAAATACCTTCAACTCTTTCAACCTTCAGAAGGGACCTTCTCTACAAGATCGCAAACCTTCAAGGTACCGCCATTTCACATATTTACCCCACATTAATTTCCTACCTAGTTACAACCGATTCCCCTCATTATATTTTTCCTCGATACTGATATATCTGTTTACTATTCAGTCCACTTCGAATTAAACATTTATATAGCCTGACAGTCTTCTTTTACGTGTTATTAGAAATTAAACAGTTGGAGGGAAAAATTTCGTCGTTGAAACGGAAGGTGAGATTGTTTTGGGTTTGAAAAAAAAACCCGAACGCCGCAAATCCCTTTTGAGTATCTTATTATTTTGGCTTGCGTTCATGATTTGAAACCTAAGGTTTGGCGTGTGCGGTTTCACAGGTGATAGAGCGATTATTGAAAATAATTTTATGGTACCCGAAAAAACATAAATAAATATGACAATTGATCAATCCAAATAGGTATTTTGGTACTGATACGTATCTGTGCAACTGTCAAACTCTATCACCTGTAGAAACACCACACTCCAAAGCTTAGTATAAATTCAAATCGCATTAATTGAATATCAAAAGAACAATTTTTTCTTTTTTTTTTTTTTTTTGTTATTTAGAATGCTTCAATTAGTGTATCGGCTACAAAGCCTTTGGAGTTCACGAACATTACTACATCACTACGTCACTAGGTTACTGATATCAACACAAAAACAATAATAAACCAGAATAATGCGAATGTTGGCACCATAAATCAGGCCATAGATCGAGCCCAACAACCTACGGAACTGGGGAAAGGGCTCATTATTCTTCGTGGAGTGTTCTTCAAAAAGATTTACAAATTTACCGCCTTGACTTTTTTTGAGGTTTTTAGGGATTTTATGGTTTGACAAGCGATAAAGGGCACTTTGAATTTCAGAGCTACTCAAAATGATGGCATCGCTGACAATCCTGAAAATTTCAGCTTTTTTGGAGACCGTTTGGAAGAAATCCTTTTTCTCAAATATAAATTCAAAATGGCCAAACTGGTTCAAGAGTGGCGATTACAATGGTTTATTACTATTGAATAATAAACCAAAAATCAACTCTTAATTTTAAATGTATAAATAAGGAAGCGTATCCCAAAATTTTTATAATGACCGTGGTTTTACAGGTGCATTGGGACTCGCGGAATTGAAGGTACGAGAATGTTTTATATAAAATCCTCATTTTTCGTTTCCAAGGTGCATATTTGAATAATGCCTGGTGCGGGAGGGGAGAGGGGGTGCCACGTTTAGGTTAAAATATTGGTTGTATGTGAATTTTTACGGATCTCAAACCTATCCCAGTCGATTTTGCATCGAAAATGACATCCCACATCTATGTCAGTAAAAACCACGTGCTTCGCATGTTTTGACCAGTTTTTGCCCCTTATGATCTATACGATCGTTATCGGGATGGCTTGAAGTCAGACTCCGAGAATGGTAGATCATGAGTAAAAGCAAACAAGGAATTTCACCTTGGATTTTCGTCCGACTACCCGGAGGTGTCGCGGACGTCGCCAGCCGTCCTCTAGAGAGGATCGGAACTAGGTCTGACGATTTTGCTCGTGGCTTCCCATTGCCTCACGCCCCTGGGTTGGGAGCGTTTTGGATTCACGTGATATCGAGATCAGAGGTGAACTGTCTAACGACAGGACAGGTATACAACACTTGATAGGATTTTGGCCCTAATCATTGGTGCCAGCCGGATTCGAACCGGGGCAATCAGTACTCCCACTGAAAGTAAACAGCTAGAGGACTGACGCCCCAGCTCGTTCGGACAACCTGTCCCAATCCCCGTCGTCAGCAATGACATGAGACCAAATGAATTCAGTTAATGATACAAGTAACCCAGCTATGAATATAGATCATGAGTACTGTTGCTGTATAGAACACTATTTTATTCATCGTCAATAGTTTTAATTGCACACAGATTTAATAACTTTTACAGGCAACATTTTGATAACTTAGACTACATCGTTTCATTTCTGGAAAAGATCTCTACTCATTATTTTTTAAATATGAAAAAGCCTATGATCTTCGGCAAAGTATGTATGTTTTTAATGTTCAAATGTTTCCTCTTCAAAACAGTTTATATGCTTATAGAATTGCGTGTGATAATTCGCTAAAAACGCATCGGGGCAAACCAGAGCTCAGAGCGTGAGTTAAGAGCCATCAAATACAGAAACAACTGTAAATTACTTTCGGAGTTTTATGTTCGAGGTATTCTCAGCCAGTCTATGAAAATGTCGGCCACATATTTTCAGACTTCAAAGATCGTTCTCGACTGATAACAATTCCGGGGGAATCGAAGGTCGGCGAGAGAGTAAATTTCGAAACGTTTCCTGCGAAGAAGTGGGACCTTCCAGATAAGGTCGAAAAAGAGGTTGGCGCCGGGAGCTCAAGGTCAACTTTAGTCATAGCACCGGTCCGCAACTACATGTGGGCCCGTTCGTCCTTCCCCAACTCGAAACCTCGTAAACTGGAAAGACGGAGGTTATTTTCGGGGCAAACGATGAAAATATTTCGTCTAACCGCGAATCAGTTCCACATCCGTGGTTCGAGAGTTTACACAGCATTAAACAAGGAGCCCTAGGCTAAAATCATGAATGATTCGGTTCGGTATTTAGGTTTAAACCATTTATAAAACTGACCTACGTGATGTATATCATATCAAAATGGTGGCCTCGCAGTTATTTTTCTTCAATATATCGAAAACCGTACGATCTACCTAATTTTCTTGGACAGGAGAGTTGTGATCAAGAAAAAGGAAAAGTTTTGCCCAAAGAATTATAAATTACCCCTACAATCAAAGAAATTTAAAATTGAGTTGATTTCGAGCCCTTACATCCTTCTCCCAATCTGTACTTTTGCCTTCCAAAATCAGCTTGTGATTTTAATATTGTTTCGATTGAGATCTACTCATATTGAATGATTTGACTCATATTAGGTTAAATCCTTGTTAAGGCTTCTGTTTTTTCATGGGCTATTTGTCCGATCTGGCTTGTATTCGGAGATTAGTAGGTAAATTACCATTTCATTAGCCCATTGGAGCTTCACAATAATCATCCTACTAGTAGCTGCGTTATAAACGCTGACGCAGTCTCTTACTCCTCCATGGACTGGCCTACCATCTCCCGGCATGCAGCCCAAGCCAAACACGCAAAATACGACAGAGTCGCTGAAGACCTGAGAGGGTCTTTCACGCCACTCGTCATTTCATGCGATGGCGCATTACATAAAGAGTTTGAAGCCTTTCTCAAAAACGTTTCCTTACGCCTCTCCAACAAGTGGTCTAAATCCTACTCCCAGGTGATGATGTGGACACGAGTGAAAACTCAGTTCTCAGTTCACCGAGCAGTTTCCATGAGGCTAAGAGGCCCGAGGAAACACGTGCGAGGACTTGGACTGGAGGACGGAGCAGCAATTTGGCTACCAGAAGAATGAAATCACACACACACACACACACACACTAAGGAAAAAAATAAAATCAGATTAGTTTGGCAAAATCAATTTGAATTTTTGGCATATTATCAAATTGAAAATTTTGACAAACTAATTTGAACCTTTGGCACAAATAAATTTTAATATTTTTGTCATCTTAATTTCAACTTTTGGCGACTCAATTTCAACTTTCGGCATACCAATACCAGCTTTTGTAATATCAATTTGTACTTTTCACAACCCCAACTATTCCAACATTCCACTCCATATATTGATCAATAAATGCTTTTTCTCTCTCATTAAATTAGACAGGAGTTTACAGTTTTCATTAAAAAAATTTAAATTCCTAGGATGATCAAAGAAGTGTTACGGTCATTAATCTCATCAGAATGGGCTCATAATTGCATTTATCTCTAGTGATTTTAATATTGATCCGATTGATTCGACTCGTATTACGGTGAATACTGGTCAAGGCTTCTTGAAGGAACGTTTTTCCATGGGCTATTTGTCCGATCTGGCTTGTGTTCCATTAGTTGGGAAATTACCATTTTATTAGCCCATTGTAACTTTATCATGATGATACTATTATCTGCCCGGCTAACCTCTCATCCTTGTAATAAGCCAGCCATTTACAGTTTTCATCCAACATGTAACTCCTTGGATGATCAAGGAAGTGTTTGGGTCATTAATCTCATCAGGATGGGACCATAATTGCATTCATCTCATTAAGTCTCAGAGGGGCTCTCCATCAAATTTCAACTTCCTTATGTGAACTGGAGAGGAGTTGAGCTCATTCAAGCTACACAAAATTGGTCGCCTGGTTGCTTGCCAAATTTCACATTTCTTCGGTAAGCAGGTGAGAATCGTCCACATTCACTGATCATGATGGAGCTCGTATATCATTCATATCTTGATGTCCCAGCGAAGTTCTACAGCAACTTCAACTTCGTTGGGTGAATGAAGATTGAAGCTCATTTGGAAGAGAAGAAGAGAGGATTTAACTAATTCCACTGAACAGTTTGAAGACCATACTGTTTGTATACGTTCCAGCTAGGGCTTCCTGTGAAATTTCGAATTCATTGGATTCATAATGAAGCTCATCATTTCATTCATCTCCGGATATCCCAGTGAGGCTCTCTAACACTTAGGAACAACAAGAGTGAATTTAGCTTCTTTTTTTTGGAGGTGGATAATCAAAATACAATGAAATTACCTGTAGATATTAGACGAAAATGTAACACAGTGTTTGATGTAAGCGAGAATTTCTCAACTAAAAACTAGTATCCATTAAAAAACGCTGCAAATTCGTTCACTGGGGCTTATTATTCAATTGGCTTGCGTTCATGATTTGAATTTATACTAAGCTTTGGAGTGTGCGTGTTTCACAGGTGATAGAGCGATTATTGAACTTCAGGAGATATGCATAAGGGCTCATTCGATTCCTCATGGAACGTTCTTCAAAAAAAGTCCAAATTTAGGCCGCCTTGATTTTTTTTGAGGTTTTTAGGGATTTTACAAAACTTTTACAACCCTTAAAGGGCACTTTAAAATAAGTGAGAGTGCTGGCTAAAGGATTGGGGCGTTGTCGGACCAATATTGATTTTTCCTGAAAATTTCAGATTTTCTGATTTTTCCTGAAAATTATCAGAATGCTTCAACCCGTGTATCGGCTAGAAAGCCTTTTAGGAGTTCACTCCAGTATCCACATTACTGCATCACTACGTCACTAGGTTACTGATATCAACACAAAAACAATAAAAAACCAAAATAACGCAAATGTTGTCACCATAAATCGGGCCATAGATTGGGAATGGTTTGACCTACGGACCTGGGGAGGGGCTCATTCGATTCCTCGTGGATTGTTCTTCAAAAAGAGTACAAATTTAGGCCGTCTTGACTTTTTTTGAGGTTTTTAGGGATTTTACAAAACTTTGACAACCCTTAAAGGACACTTTAAATTAAGTGAGAGAGCTGGCTCAAGAATTTGGGCGTGAGATTTAAATCCTGAAAATCCCAGATTTTTTGCTCCAATCGTTTGGGAGAAATCGAGCGTACGGCGTACGGCGGACGAACGGAAAATTTTTTATTGCAGATTCGGATTCTACACACTTTGAAACGTAAACCATGAAATTTTCAGGGGGGGTTAGAAGTTTTTTTTCCAGAGCGATTACAATGGTTTATTATTGAACAATAAACCTAAACGAATATCCTTGAGGAGCTAGTCCCTCAAGGCTTATAACAACCGTTTTTCATAATTTGGTTATCACTTCTTCATTATGAATATTCAAGTCTTGTCTTTTTCGATTGGTTTAACCAATGGAAAAATTCAGTAGGGACGTCCAGAGATGGTTATGGATGAGAGGTTCAGCCTACGGTTTAACCCTAGTTACAGGAGCAAATGTGTAATATGTGTGTATCTCCTAAAACAAAGAAGGTAACTTTCATGGAATCGAACCCATGGCTTCCTAGGCCGTAGTCAGGTATCTCATCAACAAGGCCACGGAGAGTATGATGATAATTCGTCAACAATGATCAAGCTTTCCAACGAGTGATGAATGATTTTTGTTTGGACGAAAATGAGCAAATTGCAACTTCCTAGCAATTATTGGTCTACGTGAAAAGCGTTGTTCAATACCGCGTAACGCGTTGTCTTGCTGGGTCAAAGGGAGCTATAACTAAACCATGTTTAAAAAATATATTTTGTCTCGATCCAACACCCGATATCGCGAAAGGATTCAATCGTTTCACCGCATTGCAATTAAAATTAATTACTCTGCGTATCAAGGTAAACTCGCGGTAAATCATCGTGTGAATTACCGTGTAGACACGGACACAGGTTGAGAAGGGCGGGCCGGAGAGAAGTGGCGAATGACGGTGAAGGGGGTGAGGGAGGTTAGTAGCAAAATCAAGATCTTAGTCACGCTATACGGCTTCCCGCAGACCCTGCGGAGTTTCCCCTAATATCTATCTCTTTTCGCTCTTAATGTCTTGCTTCGATTTAATCTCGAGACCATCGTTATCTGATTTTTTTTATTGTAGAGTTGATGTTTAATTAAATAACATCGTCGAAGACGCACGATTCGTTTTGTTACACACATTCACAGTTAAATAATTGCTTTGTCAGATTGTCTTGACTTAATAATTGTCATTTGTAATGTTTTGTTGTGAGCGCTTGCTGGTACAATGCAAACACAATAAGACAAATTTTTATAGTAGGGATACTGCCTGGTTTGATATTGATTTTATTACTATAAAAAACGTCTGCCAAGTGGGTGTGGCACATAGCTTCCTCGTATCCATAACATGACTGTATAGATCATTGAAAATTATTATTGACTAAAGAACTTCGTTCAATCAAGCTCGAGGCTAAAACTTTATTTTCTCTTTACATCTACACATCAAACCGAACAATCCCTGAAAATGTCATCGAAATCGGTCAAGAACTCCCGGATTTATGCTTGTGGCAAGGATTTCACGTTTTCATGCGCAGTGGCTACTATTGATCCGGGGGTCATGAAACTTATAGGGGACCATCTACACCCCAACCCGCACAATCTCTGGAAATTTCATCTACTTCGTGTAGTTTTGCCCGTAACAAGGATTTGCTGACAGACAGACACACAGACAGACAGACAGACACAGGAACCAAAATTGTTCAGAAAGGTCTAAAACGCAAAATGCGAGTGGAATTTTGATTTTGGAGACAAAAAAATTGTCACATTCCGAAAGTGAAAACAATGCTTCCGCTAACTTGGTAGACTCGGAAGCAAAAAGTAGAGACGCTATAAATTATTACACGGAGGGTTATTTCTATATTAACTTGCCCTTCTACGTTTTATAGATATAGTCTATATTACTTTACCCACTCGTTGCCTCGTTACATTGTAATAGCATTCAATGAACCTTTAAAAGAGCACTTTCTTTACAAGAAATATTTTCAAACTCCCAAAAAATCTATAAGAAATGCTAAATTCCCGTTTCTCGGCATTGAACCGTTCAATCCCCCAGCATTTTAATAGAGGGAATAGAGAGAATACATTTATTAATGAAAACAAATTCCACAAATGATAGGCTAATCATAATAATCATGAATAGTATGCCCCGTCGGTAAGCCAGCCTGTGGTGACGGGGCTGAGTTGCTTCTATATAATATTTGGAATTATTCACTTCAGTTTATCCTTTTTCTCTCTATCCTTTTTCACACAAATTATAAATTACAATTATCATTCGTGATTAAACTACCCTTACGATCTCTCCTCGATCGGAAATAACGTCAATTCCACAAGAAAAAAAAAACAACACACAAAAAAAAACTGAAAAATAAATTTGCTTTCTACTCCTTCACAAATCAAATTAATATTCTTTGTCATTCAACTACACATAAATGCTGCTCAAAATAGCTTCGGCACTGGCAGGTCCCAGATGTATCAGCCAGGAATATGTGTCTCTTGTAGTCAGAGCGCGTGTAGGCATCAGGGGTTTTCCGATTTTCGGGAAGGGCGTTGTAAACACATTTCCACGATTGAAAAACAAGATGTCCAGTGATCTTGGCTTGAAATGGTACAGGATGTCGGGCAGAAAACGGCGGTCAGTAGTGAATCCCCCTGGTCCTCGAATGTTGGTCACCACTCCTCCAATTCCATGAAACATACCAGGCTACTTTCTAAGCATCATAATTCAAACCGATTCACGAACAGCGTTTTTTCGTGAGCCTGAAAAGACGTTGACATAAATTATAGCGATTACCCGACTATCAGATTCGGTTGGAATCAACTGGGAAGGGATTGAACCCGTTTTTAGACGGTCCGCACGGGGGCCGCCGTTGCGGGCCGTGCCAGCTTCGGCCGCCCGGTTTCAGTCCCTAACCGAATTTGTAATGGAAGGGGAATAAGTCACGCGATATGAAAATAAAGTTCAATAAGAAGTTGATACAGATCTCGGATAGTCGCGAGAGGGAATTAACTACCAACGCGGACTAGGAAACTAAGTTGTTGAAGTTTTGTTGGAACTTGGAGAGTCCAAGTTCTGACACAGCAGTCTCAACATCAAAGACTCTTCGAATTCGTCACATCACTTCCATTTCACGAACTTATAAGGTCATTATTTAACTTGCATGATGTGCTTAATTTACTTCATCCATTTCGGGTCGCTTTAATAGAAAATTAAGCTATCAAAGTTTCCTTTTTTTCTTTTTTTTTTTGTACGTGCGTTCATGCGTTTCTATTTTATGGGTTGTGCCATTGTACGCTTTTAATATCCTTCAGAATTGGGATAAATGAACTTAATTTTGCCAAAAAAATCAAGCGCTTCTAAATTACAGGAAAAGTTTGTCGGGCAGAACTTTCTGTCCCCATCAAATTTGTCAACATCAAAAAATGTGATTAAAAAATCTCTTAAAATGGTGAATACTCATAAAACCGTCAAAGCTTAGTTTGAATTTTTATAGAACATCCATTAAAAGTCGGTTATTTCTCCGAAAAGTTTATCGAATATGGACTAGGATTTTCATAAAGTAAGAACAAATTTACATTTTGAAGTGGATAGTTCCATAAAATCTATAATAAACAACTTTTTTGGTCACAATTTTAATACGAGTACAAACACTAAAAACTACTTACCTACTTTTTAAAACAACTCAACACAATTACAGTTCTAAAGTCCTTTCTTACGATCATGACTAGAAATTTTCATTTTCATTTTTGGATCATAATTAACATTAGACAAAAAGCCTACTGAATAAGTGTCACATTTAATAACTTCATATTAATAATAATGGATACATAGTAATTATTTCCATTGTATTGGAAAGATTATGTCAAACTGCTGGGGGAGTTTTTAATACTTCAATTGAAAACCAAATTCGGGCCGTGGTATTAACAAACTCAATTTCGGGTTCTGAAATGCAGGGATCAGAATATTATAGAAAAGATTAGAGAGGAGGTTCCCGGTTCCTGTAAATTACTTTCTGATTGTCCTAAAACTGATTAATCAGGAACTGAAAATGTGAGGAACTATTTATAACTAGACTTATTCATTCATTTGTTATCCGTACTACATTAATAAAATTTAATAATATTATAACAGATGTTACTCTAAGGCGATTCAGCGAAATGTTGGGCACACTCATATTTTTGCTGACGGCCAAATATCCCTGATGGCGTAACCCTTGATGCAATAGAGCCCCAATGGCTTATTAACAGAGGAAGCTTAGGACCTGTTGCATAGATGCAACTTGATGCAAGCAGTTCGTAGATTTGCTGACGGGAGTAACATTGGCTATTCTACATTGCTAGTTCGGATCGTTCTATCTGTAGAGACTACCTGTGTACCATTGAGGCTATTAGGGGCTCATATTCGTTTGATTCTCAATATCGCCGTACTCTGCATCGAGCACAATTGTACTTTAAGGATGTCAAGCGAAGCAGGAAGCCTCAGTAACGAGCCTGTCAATACTCTTCCGAGGAGAGCAACTGGTACTCACTCCATTGATATTGCCTATGCTCAAAGGGGATTTCTTACATTTCATCATGTAAAACATTCAGTCATTCCGGACATACAACGATAGACGGCGGCTCTGCGGGGAGTCCTTGAGGACCGTTGCCCGATTGTTGACCCTACTTTCAAGGAAAGATCGAACTGTGGTATTTCGGATAACCACCGATTCCTTATTCAGGGATTGCTGCTTAATTCAGTAGCTCTCGGCGTTGTGTCCAAGAGATGTGGAGATGTTTGCCCAGCCCTTATGGACCTTCGGGCCCAATTTGTACTTCGTCAATGGGGAGATTTGCCAGTCAAGGTCCAGTCCACGGTGGAGAACTGCTATGATTTTCTTCGAACTGTGATGTATGTGTACTGTGATGTGTATGTAATCATTACTTCATCTGCATTGCTATTGGAGTAATTTCCTGCCATCAATAAATCCGATATGGTAGAGTGCAGCTCTGAGAGATATTCTTATCATGATTATTTCTCCACATCCGTTAATTGGCCGAGGGACAATTATGATTGGGTTCCCTTAAAATCGTGCCTTTGCAACGACCCCTTTGACATCCTGTATAAAGCTGCAAAACTTTCCGATTAATGTGCAACATAGTTTCGTTTATTTTGGCTTAGTATTCTCCTATCAAATGTGGCATCATTCGTTGGGGTAGTGCAAGTAAATCGCTGATTGAAAAATACAAGTAGTCTAGGACGTATTTCGAATAAACGTATGAGGTACCCAACCTTTCTTTATGTTCCATTCAACAAATATATATTTTTTTTTTTTTTTTCAATATCAATCTTGTTTACATGTTTTTTCGTGATTGGGAGTGAATATGTTTTCTCTTCGGCTTGGAGTCGAAACTATGGTTCTTCACGGATAACCTCAACTACTGACAAGACAGAATTTTTCAAAAGGATGTTCAAGCTATGATTCTTTTATGAAAAAAGCATCAATATTTTCCTTTTTTGCAATTCGTTGACTTTTAAAAAAGAATTATACACTTATTCCCGACCGATATGTCTCTAGTACAACTATATTTTATTTATTTCCATTATTTTATACATACACTAAGTATTTTTGGTTTATTTTATAATTATTTTTGTTTTTATTCAAAATTGGTACTTTCTTTATTCTTTACTATCTTTTTTCATTGTCATTTGAACTAACTCCCAGAGCACAAGTTTTCGAATGAATAAATCTTCAAATTCATTTCCAGTCAACATATTTCATGTGGGGCATATCTGGTGGTGGGTACAACCCATGTGCTTGCCAAGGATTTCTATCTGTGCCCACATCCCATGTGCATGCGAAACATTTCTATCAGTGTTGCCAACACGTCATGTTAACATAACGGGCAACGTTTTTCATTTCTGATCATTTTCAACTTACGTACCGAATTACATTTGTAAGTATACTTGATTTTTTAAAACTCGTGTATGTAATTTCATTGTTGTAGCCAATAAATGGGTATTTGAATTTGAATATAAAGTACAAGATAATAGTAAGAATGCCATCTATATGGAAAGAAGAAACATGACATGGGATACCCGCATTAGGGAGCATTAAACTAGATAAATAGATACAAACATTTTGTCTATTTCCCATCAAAAAAGTAAATGTTTTCTATTATTGTCTCGTTTTATCCGACGAGCACTCAATTCCGTCGTCAAGACTGAAAGGATCTCGCATTCTAGAGTGGGCACGAGGACATTATGACGAACTCTCCCCGTTTCCTTATTTCGGAGCGAACGAGATGAAAAGGGACGCGGAGGAAAGGAAGTGGAGAGAGAGAGTGAGGAGGAAGAGGAACAAGGGAAAATTGAATTGGAAGACGGAGAGGCAAGGGAGGGGGGATGATCCGAAGCGTTCAACCCGCTTGACTCTTCCAATCACAATGATTCCAGCATTACCAAGACTGTTATTCACCACATAAACAGATCCCCGACTCTTGAATAATTCACAAAATCCCGTTTACCGGTTTTATTGTGATAGCTTCGTTAAGCGTTTAAATTGAAACAGGCGTTTTCACCGAGTCTGTAATACGTATTCTGGGTACGTACTTTGAAGTTTGTTTACCATTAAATAAAACAATACCTTGAATTATCACACAACAATTTACCTCCTTGTACAATAATATTCCTAAAAACTTTCGTTTTTGCATCATTTCACCTCGGTTATTCTTGGTACCCCTGAGAACTAACACTGTATATGTGTGGCTTAACTCATTTAGTTCATCTCAATCGCGATCATTCGTATTTATTTATGGTTGTGGTGAGCAACATTGAGGCAACTTTCAGCTTCCTCTATCGCCCCCAGGTCCAGCTTCGGTTATGTTCTGGGAATATTCTGGTGACACTTGACACTAACATGAATTCTAACTGAATCGATATTCACCATAACTAGGGATTGGATTCGATCATATTTGCCAATTTTAAGTATGCATTGGTTTCTAGGAAGCTATTTGTGCTCAATTCAAGGCGGTAGGTATATCTTCCATTTTAAATAAGTAGGTCATATTCTTATTTTTTTCTAATAACATCATATTTTGGTTGATAGGCCATGTTTGCCATCATATATCAAAATTATGCTTTATCTTATTTTTTTATTCACTTTTTTTATTTTTCACTTGTAGATTTTTTCAAGATATTACTACAAAACACGACATAAAGAAGGCTATTTCCCTCAACCTACGTGTTTTTCGCTTTTCAACATTTCTGGTTAAAATAGGAACCTCATGTTACTAGTATTGGCTCCGGTATACACCTTTAATATTGCTTGTTTAACAGACTAAACAATTCTAAAGCTTTTGTTTAGCCTATCCGTTATTCCTTTTCCGGCAAATAAAAACATCTTATCGGGATACCCTTTTTGGATGTTGACTAGTTGGTGTCCTTGTTGGATAACTTCGCAATATCTCTAGATACAAAATCCAAGTGTAACTGAGAGTTTTGGGAAATTCAAAACATTCCACTCAGGCATTTCGATAAATTCTCGTTACACAAGAGTTATGCACAATCCGACTCCTACGTGTTCTACAACTCATTTCCGAACGAAAATGACTCGGAGCAATTTTTTGCCAGATGCTTCGTTTCCGAGTATTTCGCGATTTGAGATTTGTTTCGTGTTTTCGATCTTATGTCATTAAAACTGTCATAACTCCCTCAATTTTTGATAAAGCTCAAATTTGATGACACCGTTGGAAAGAGCGTTAAATTGTCCATCTATTTGATGTCAGAAAATTTTTTTGATTGCATTGAAGATTTGCGATTGCTGCGCGAAATGGCAGTTTTGTCAAAATCTTGAAATCGCCTGTTTTTCATCTCGCCTAGAAACCCCATGAATGCTTGACGCAGAACTGTGCAGACCTGGTAAAACTTGGGCTCAAAAATGTCAGCTTTCCAACGGTGTAGTCGTTTTGGTTTTTAAAAATATTTTTAGTTGGAGAAATAGTGTTTAACTACAGAAAAACGTGTATTTTCTGTTAAAATTGAGGTTTTTCCAAAAGTCTCGAAGATGAATGCAACTCATCGCAGTCGGAAATGAGTTGTAGAGGAGTCGGATTGTGCATAAGTCCTGGGACACCCTGTATCACTAAAAAAGACCTAATGTTTGAATATTGGGAAAGCAACGGAGGAGGCGTTGTCTTGGTCAGGGGCAAGGATATGCAATGACCCGCACGACCCGCCGGTCTTGAAGGAGGGGTTGCTTTGTGCGCCGTGTATTATCAACCCCAATCTGATTTGGCCGTAGCATTGGGTGTTGCAATGTTGAAATCGAGTTCATACAAAGAGTTAGAGTTTAAACAAGATTATTAAGATATAAATTATGAATGAATTCGTTTCGGAACTTACACCAGATATTCTGCTTTTTGTTGTCATAGCTTGGGTCATAACGGTGTTTTTGTGGTTATAGGCCTTTTACAGGCATATTTACAGAAGTTTTCTGTAAATCCGAACTCTACTTATGAATTTCTAGCTCATTACATTCAGTAAAGAGAAGCAAGGTTACCTCGTGACTATGATTTCAGTATTGCTAAGTCGGCGATCCTCCTCATAAAAACTCACCGAGTCTTGAATAATTCATCAAATCCCGTTTACTGGTTTTATCGTGATTGCTTCGTTTAAACCGAAACGAACGTGTTAACATTGTCTATAATACGTATTCTGTTACAAGATTGGTTCAAGTTTGATACGTTTTTTGAGAACTACTTAATTTGCCTTTTAAAATCTCTAAAATGAGGTAGGTATGGACGATAACCAACATTCCACACTGCGGCATACTTGATCCGGGTTTAACTCTTTAGGGTTCCTAGCTATCCGAGTTCACTGAAATTAACAATCTACAGATCTACTGAGCCGTAAACAATTGCTACTGAACGGTTTGTATTTCTACGTCGGATAACCAATCTATGCAGATCATCGGGCCGACGATAGATTAGCTTGAGGCTAACCATTCAAATTGGATGCTCATTCACCGTTGTAATGTGCCAACTTATAGCCCTAGATTCAACAACGTGGTCTATATAATACCAAGATCATTGGGGCCAATTTTAAAAGTAAAATACGTAAACGCATCATCAGGCAGCGGTTTTATAAAAATAACTACCAGGAAACCCGTGATTCGCACGAAATATAACATTTCTAACCAAGGCTTCTGAAGTATACACGATTTTCCGTTGTTAGCCACCATTGTAACAAAAGTAGCGATGGAAGGATATTTTGGAGGTTCTGACCTAGCCTATCTTATGCGCCGGAACTCGCCGATCATTTTCAAAATCGGTTCGGCAGTAAGGTAGGTTAGGTACAAACTTTGATTTTCATATATATTGGATATCAAGGTAAATTCCTCCAGATAAAGATAACTAAAATAACACACTGAATGTATCCAGTTCAATAATGATTTATTAGGTATTCCACCAAAATCATGTACTAAATAATCATAGGATCGTTCCTGTAGTGCACGTGTATATGTCAGGTTGTTATCGGTTTCTACCGAAATTTGATTCGAACCGCATAACGACATGCTTGGTTAGTTCTCTGTAATCGGGTTGTGCTATAACAATTTTTGTTATCGTCCCATAAAGGGGCCCTGATACCCTACATTAACCCTATAAACGAAAACCCATCCCCGGTCACCGAGCTGCCTAATTGAACCTGGTTCCTACCCCGCACGCCGCCGTACGTGGGTGTGAGTTTGTCGATGCGGGTGACCCCCGTCTTTGTGCTTCTCTCGAGCGCACCACCTACCAAAGGTACGAAGGGTTGTTCGAGTTGGGGAGGGCAGGATATTACGCGAAGGGCGAGGGACACTTTACAAAGTAACGTCGAGGACGGAAAGGGGTCTTTACAAAGGGGGGGCTACGCCCCGAGTAGGGGGGTTCTGGTTCTCTCTCATCATGAAGAAAGGGATATTTCAGGGGGGAGAGGGAGGTTCACGTTGATGAAGAAAGGACGGCGAGGTACCGTCCGAGGACAAAGGTAGCGCTATAACGCTGTATAACGAGTTTTTTCTTGTTTAGTTCCAAAGCCCAACACCCACAGCAAGGTATTAATTACACATGCGGGCTGGGTTTTGAGATGTGAGCTCACACGTAAGTTACAACCCGGGTTTTAGGTTACCGAATACATAACGGAAGTCGTGCCACAAAGAGCTTTCCCGCCCAAGTGATGTGGGAAATGGTTAGTACCCTCTTCCCGATTCTTGAAACCCCCGCCTCCGGGCATAGCCTGGCGCCTACCAGCTATTCTAGTCGCGTAGTGTGGGCACTATAGCGGCTATAGTTCTTCGGACATGACACTAGATACACAACTTGAACCCCCTTGCCTCTGAACGAGCAGTTTTTTTGTATTTGTTTTGATCACAGTAACCTAGTGATGCAGTGAATGTGGATACTGGAGTGAACTCTTAAAAGGGTTTACAGACGATAAACGGGTTGAAGCATTCTGATATTCATGAAACTAACAAGAACTGCTTTATGTTTCAAAAACCGAGACGTGGTCTGTTTTTCGATTTCAGCTTTCCAAGCAAGGAAAGCAGGTTCACTCTCAAAAGTAAGACTCTTGGTAGAGGTCGAGAATAGGTGACCCCTTCCTGATAAGACAATCGTCATATTGAAAAACCCCATGTCTCCTATCGATATAGGTCCACGCTTGCGATGTGTGTTCTGTCTAGTTTCCTGGTCTGAATGCTCGCTTCGCTCGCATCTCAAAAACAAAAAAATATCCTACATCAATCCTTCTAGTAAAGTATAGATCAGTTGGACAAATAGATCAGAAAAGGTGGGGGTTCAAGTTGTGTATCTAGTGTCGTGTGTTCTACACGTTCCACCGAGGACATAGCGTAAAAAGCGGGAGGAATCGTATACAATACGATATGAGGTATTTCACTAGTAAACAAACAGAGAATGCAAAGTACCAACGAAAATGTGACCAGTGAAACGAGGAATGTTTCGACGGGTAAAGTCGCCAAACTTCATCAGGTCAAGTGAGATGTTTGTTTATTACGCCTAACAAGTCTACACAGCAGTGGCGGAAGCCCCGGGGGTGCACCGAAGAGACAACCATGAAGGGAACGTGAGACAAAAATGTGCTCTTCTCAGCCAAATTCAATTTTCAACTACCAATATGCAAAGGAGATCAATCTTGTTCTCGGCTTCAAATCTTGAAACAAACGACTCAATCCTACCTTTTAAAGAACTTCACTACTAGGTTCGTAAATACCATTAAAAAAATATATATAAGTACTGAAATTTTGAAATGATTGTCGAAATTCAGAAAACTGTGTTTTGCAACAGTTGAAATTCGTATCTACAAAGCAAGAATCATCATGGAGGTGAAAGCCCAATTCCATCTTTAAACCAACCTTCATTCCAATTATTGCAGCAAAGAGGATAAAGGAAGCAGAAAAGTTTATTACTTACCTCACATCCGCAGAGCCAATCTACCTTTTCGTGGTACCTAATGAGGGTTAAACTTGCGAATCGTGGACCGATTCACAGCTAATACAGTTCAGTTACAAGGGTTGGGGAAAAGAGTGTGTTTTAATGATTCTAGCGCACCCTAGCATTCTTAGCGCATGAGCGGTGAACTATTTGTGCGGTCACTCGCTTTATTTCAGGCGCTCTCATTGGTTCATTCTTTGGAGTCGGATCGAATCAAACAGCGTGAAATGCTGTATTTCACGTCCAAGCTACGCCCATCGGGTGCAGAGCCGGATCGTTACTTCCGGACAGCAAACCCCTACCCCCTCCCTCCTTCACCAAACTCACGACTCCACCATCCTCTCACCCAGCAGCCACCCCTGCTATACCTCACAAGAACGTGATCATTGCTGAGGAATTCATAGATGCTGTTATACGAAACAAGATATGTGAATTTTACTCTATTCGGAAATGCTGCCCTAGGTGAAAACACTGCAGCTCTGGCGAGTGACGGAGTTATTTGAAAACTTCATCTACAGAATTGATTGTAGAGATAAAGAAATCAAAATACCATTGTGTACTAAGCAACAAATGGTCTACCTAACCGTGGTCTCGTTCCTCATTGCTACTGTTTACAGCTTATGATCAAGCGCCGAACTTTGATTATTCCCAAACCTGTATAGGTTTCAAAATCGGTAATATTGGATAAAAACGGCCTAGTATTTCATGCTTCTGAAACATATTGATAAACTTGAATTTTCTGTCATACATTTACCCAATGTCGCTGATGAAAGTTAGTATTTTTAACCGTCATGGATGTCCCACGTTGCTCCTAATCTCGCAAATATACGGTATTCATTTTTTTTTTTTTTTTTTTTAATTTATTTTTCACGAAATAGCCCCTATTCCGCCCCGGAAATAAGTTCTAATCAGGATTTGATCATGTTGCGCGGTGCCAAAAAAAAGTCATTTCAGTCGAGCTAGATGGAAAACGGGTCCGAAACGCAATAAATCTTTTCGGGTTTGCGCCGGTTCTAAGTCGGTCGGGATCTATTCCTGGGGGTAGGCTTCGTTCCTAGGGATTCGTGAAAAAAAAAAGAAGTGAGCATACCCCTCACAGTGGCAAGTGTTTGTTCGGTAGATGACTATCTCGTCTGGCATGGGCTCGGGGCCGTCTGAAGGGGAGGAGATCAGTATCTGGAAGTTGAGAGGGAGAAAGAAAATAGCTCCGAGGAAGTGGAGGTTTAAAAATAAGGCTCCGAATATGGGAGTCGGAGGGACTGGTGTTTTCGAGGGAAACTTGGTAATCCCTATGCTGACTAAGTTGAAATCCCCATTCGGGCTGAACTCAGTTTTCGGAAAGAGCTGATTATTTCGTAGGGAACTCAGTAATAATAAGAGGAATCGCGGTTCAACTATACACCGTTATTGTTGTGTTTAAATCGGAGGTTGAAGTAAAACCCAGCTTCTTAACTGGAATGGACTAGTTGTCTCCTCTAATGGCCGATTTGATATGTCTGCAATGCTCAAAAGACGCTTTTCAAGTTAAAAAGGCTCAGGCTTAGCAGCTTCATGAATCGGGAAGTTGGAACTATCCTTATCCATCACATTCCACAGAATATTTCTTACACTTAAAATGTCAGCTGTTTAGGATTCTTGGTGCCTATGATGACAGTTGAAATATCTATCAACAACATATAATCTTCAAAAGTTGAGCATTCTATCAAAATGATCCGAAAATCCCTAGATCGTGACCCGAGAAGTTCAAATACCCTGAAGCAATCGAAAATAAGGTAAGGAGAAACTTGGCAATAGCTCTATTACAGAGCTTGCTGTCAGCTTCCCTCTCACCCAGGGGCTGTCATTTTCTCATTTCATTCAGAGAAGAGTTAACAGTTGAACTGAGTACTGATATCTATGAAGGCGCTGGACAAGTACTGAAATAAAAAAATCGATTTTAAATAAAAAGCATTTATAAAAATGATCTATAAAGAAGGGCTGTCATTTTCTCATTTCATTCAGAGCTAACAGTTGAACTGAGCGCTGTAAAATTACTGAAATATCATAAAGAAGGCGCTGGACGTATAAAAGTTTTGCCTCAATAGGTTATGATAAGATCTTAAATTATTAATCACAAAGCGGCGGTGACTCAATCAGCTTCTTTCATTTTGCCTTTCCCTGCAAACATTGTACCCGCATTGCTAACTAGCAGATAGTTGATAAAGCAGTAAACAATTATTTGAGATATATGGGCATTTGTGTGTTTTATCGTTGCAAATCCAAGAAAATTAATTTCATTTGTTTGTCTCTTTTTGCAGATGTTGGTGGAAAAAAGAAAAAGGCAATCTAACTAACGGAGTAGCTGTCGACCGAAAAGTCATAAGATCGCCGGTTCTTCGAATTGGTCATCTTATAGGTAGGTAGTTTGGTCCTATTGACAAATTAAATTTAGTAAATTTATTAATTTGATTTTAATTTATGATTGAAAGGCGTAAAAGAGGAGTCAATAGATTCCTATAATTCATAGGAGTACAGTAATCCAGTTGATTATAATTGAAAACAAAATAGCTATAGTTCCGCGAAAAATCAATCAGATTATGGGAACTTTTCTTCTTAGATTTTGAGATTGAGGGATCTACATTTTAATCGCTTACAAGTTGTATTTTCTTTGTTTTTGGGTCATCAATGAACCATTGATGGCACTTGCTGCAACTTTCTGGATTAGGGAGGATGAGAGCTGGATAGACAACCTTTGTTCATAAAGCTGGAAATTTTGTCCAGATCGTTGACTAAGTAGTTTGATTTGAGAGGCGACTGTTGTCTTCGAATAATTGACACTGGATTAATGTTGTAATTGCTCAGTAACCCTCTTTTCATACGGCTTAATCCAAAATATATTATCTAACTTGTTCTGATCTGGCTTGGATGTGTTTTCACCTGAAAGATAAATGTATCATTCCATTAATTGATATAGGAAACACGCTTTAATTGGTCAATAGCCCATTCTTGTCATGTGTATCTATACTCGTATGTTAACTTGATAACTCATTCTCTTGTGGTCCCTCAAATAGCAGTATTAATTTTTGGCAATGTCTCTCAGTTCAATTCTCCGAATTTCTATTGTATACTGCCTCAGTTTTCTGGTGTTGTAGACTTGGGTACTCGTTAACATCATGTGGTTGTGATTTTGCTTATTAGGAATAGTCCCTCCTTTGGACAGTATTGTCTATAATGGACAACTTGACTTCTCCACATGTTCTTTGACTATTGGCTAGTGATTATGGATAGAATGAATGGTATACGACAGGGGCAGCTGTATTTATATCTCTTTGCTTGTTTCCTGCTCTCATTGTTGTTTTGGTTTTTAGAGTCTTGGATCTTAAGTGGTAGTCGTATGTCTCGTGCAGCTGGTAATTGTTATCGCTCCATATTAACAAAATCATTTCATCACCAATTGTAAATTTTAAGCTTCCAAGATGTCCCATTAAACTTGCGAGATATCGTGATCCCTCACCAAAACATCACGCCTTCACCTTGTTGAATATCCAGCTTGCTAACAATGAAGGGTGACAACTTCACAATGTGCTGAAGGTGACCACGTGATGCGAAGACCTCTCGTTTGTTATGAATTATTCCCAAGTTATTGATTCGCGGACCGACAAATAATTCAACCAGAAAAAAAGAAACGTTGTACCCTCTAGGTCGGACACAACTTCTGTGAATAATTTATGGATGTCGTTCATTACGAAGCAAGTTCGTGCCTTAAGAATTACCAGGCAGTGTTAGCTGTTCACTACTCTCCACGCCTTTAGAAGCTATTTAAATTATTGTCAAAATTTTCTTCTGTCTTTGCTTTGACACTTCAACTTGAAAATTATCACATAATGGATCATCCACGAAAACCCGTAGTCACCAAAAGCTATTGATACGATACTGCGCAGTATTATACTTGTGGTCTGAAGTCAGGAAGGTTAGCTCCGTCACTTGTTCAGAAATTCCAATCTTGTTGCGCCTAAAATATTTGGTTGTCTATGGTGTCTCACCCTGGACATCTCAAATTTGATAATGGTCCAAACAGTCAGCAGAAATTCATGAAACCAATTTGGGAATTCGTTCTGCAAATGGAGGGGCCAACTTCATGAACCTCAAGGTTTGGTGACTTGACACTGAAGTAAGATGTTAACAGTTGAATCTTCACATGTTTCGTTTCTACGATTTAATCAACCATTCATAAAATAAGTCTTCTAATATTATTTGCACTGTGTGTTTTTCAGTATTTATGTTCACACTGATTTCTAGGGGACAGGTTGTCCGAGCGAGCTGGGGCGTCAGTCCTCTAGCTGTTTACTTTCAGTGGGAGTACTGATTGCCCTGGTTCGAATCCGGCTGGCACCAATGATTCCAAATCCTATCAAGTGTTGTATACCACTGTCGTTAGACAGTTCACCTCTGATCTCGATATCACGTGAATCCAAAACGCTCCCAACCCAATGGGAAGCCACGAGCGAAAATCGTCAGCCCTAGTTCCGATCCTCTCTGGAGGACGGCTGGCGACGTCCGCGACACCTCCGGGTAGTTCCTTGTTTACTTTACTTTTACTTACTTGTTCACACTGATTTCCATCTAAAAGAATCCATCTAAAACCCATCTTGAAAATAATGAAGATAATGAATATCACTATAACTAGTAGACTTGTTATGAAACCCATGCTAATTAAAATTATATGCAATTCGCTTTTCTTTGTAATGGAGAGGTTCATCGTGTAAGCCCCCCTCCCCCCCCCCTTGCCTCAAATCATCGAATAATAATATTATACCAATCATAATTCATCGATTCAAATTATTGCGGTGGCGGAAGCTGAGGTAATGGAGAAGACCCGAGGTGCAAGTGAGCGTGGTCGTTTGATTTCTGCTTAATAATTGGATTTGATCAACACCCAATGGCGGGCCATGAATGGAGCCCCAATGTTTCTGTTAATTAGTTTCCAACGTTCAGTTTCGAACCTTTAATGAAGTTCTCGGGCATTCCTTCGTTTAATTTAGTCAAATGGAATGGACGGGAATATGTTTAGAATGTAGAAATTCTCGTTATCCCCCACCTCTTCCAACTGAGATTCAAAAACTTCCCTTCTAAACTATGAAATTTACTTGTCATAACGTATTCGGTCCAATTAAAGAAAAACTGTCTGCCAAATTAGCTTCCTATTTGAATCGATTACTACAAATGTACCTATATCATTGGAATGTAAAGAAATAATAAAGCAACACATGTATTTGTAAGCGAGTTTAAATTGGCATCTCAATTTAAACTTTCGGCGACTTCATTTCAACTTCTGGCATACCACTTCGAGCTTTTGGCATATCAATTTATACTTTTCACAAATCCCAACTAACCCAACATTCCACCCCATATAATGATCAATTAACGTTTTTTTTTTCTCTCTCTCTCTCTCTCTCTCAAAAAAAAAAAAAAACAAGTAGGTTGTTTGTTAGGTACTTTGTAATCACTCGATATGGTCAAGCTGTTGATTAACACTTCTTATGATGGATACTTGAGAACCACCATTCCAAGTAGACATATACAATCCAGTGAAATTCTCCAGATGCTCAAATCTAGGTATAAACAGTTGTAAGATATTTGAAGGCCCTCAGAAAGCTCATTCATGAATGGTGGGATTCTTCGATTGGTAAGTCACTTCCCAGGGTTCGGAGAAGAGCTTTTCGGTGTTCCCAAGGGTAGTAGACTGTAGTCTTCTACCCATGGGTGTTCCTGTAAGGATTCTGCCATTCAATGAATTTTGGCGAATAGTTGGGTATATTTATTCACTCCCTCAGTAATCTTTCAAATGGGATAGAGATTCAGCTTAGATAAGAGAATCTATTATGGCTTCATGATACATCTTACCATGCCGGAAAGGATTACAAAGCGTGTATGGAGCTTAGGTTCAAGAACTGTCCTTATTACTGAGAGTTATTACTAATCCCTGAGATGCACATGGCACCTGTCATATCGATGTCAGATCTATAGCGGACAAAACACATTGTAGCTCCGCTTTTATGAGCTATAATTACTCATGTTTATCCAAGAACTAACTTTATGGTGCTAAATATTTTAACGACGAGGTACTCCAGGATCTTAAGTAAACATTCACTTGAATTGAGTGAAACGGTTAAAACAGTGACTAGCCGATCATGTGTGGTGGATTGACCCTGAACGAACGCTTAACAGGGGGCGTGGACAGTTCTGAACTGTTCTGAACTCTTTGCAGAACTAACCTGCTAGTAACTTTCTTATTGGTACAAGGTAAACCCTCTCCGGCAAAATAGCCTACTTTAACGCAATTTACCCTTCTTTCTTCGCTTGCACCTTAGGCCTCTTCGGTAGATGTCCGGTAAAAGGCTTTGTTCAAAACGACTGCCACCCTTTTATCTAAATGCGAACGCCGTTTTGCCGAGAGACGGAATGAACCTGCGATAATGGAACGGTTTACTCACAACTGTGGGTCAACGAGTAAGTAAATCCAATTTCACCTAAGTAAACGATATTCCGGCAAGTTCAACCGACGCGGTCGCATTATTGAATTAGCGCGGACTAGTTAACGATGCGGTTCGCGAGCTGTTGTCACTCGCCGCCGGAAATTGTCTAGTTCGGAATTCGATCGATAAATCATCCTTTCAGACCGATGATATAACTTATTTCGACGTTCACCGCCGAAACTGCCCTGGCGTTTGCCCGCAAGGCTTACACCCATGCATGCATAAACGGATCGGTGGCAGTGGGAGGAACTTGATCTCCCCTCTTAATGCAGTGGTTACTGCATCATTCTCAACCCCACCTGCTCCGTGAGATGAAACAAATATCCCAAAGCGCTTAAATCTATATGATGCTTACCCTATAAACGTGCAAATTAAGTGATTATTAACCAATAACCACCGAGTATCGCTGGCTACTTGGTCATGTTCTATCAATTTACTCACGCTTACCCATGGTCACTTTTACCAACACTATTCCCTCGAGCTTCATGTTAAGGTTTGAACAGCCGTTGGAGGTATTTATCTTTTACCAACCACTTGATAAGTTAGTGGCCTTATCTTCTAAACATTCGGTAACTCGTAACACACAAACCTGGTCCGGTTAACTCTTGAGCATGGAGGTCAACCTATTTGAGAAGCAGCCATTCTGGATCTGTACCTATTTCCTGTGACTAACAATATAGTTTTTGATGCTCTTCATTCCATCTTTTACAACAATTTTTGGTGGTGGGTGTGCATCAAGTACATTGAGTCAATCCAATGATTCAACGTCAGACTTTTTGAGAAGGTTCCTAAAGGTTCTGGCTTCTAAAGAATAGGGTTATCAAAGTGCGTAGATTCGAGTTCAAAAGAAACAGGCAATATTTGTAAAGTATGTACTAGCACATAACTTTGATATACTTAGACTCTCGAGTTTAAGACCAGGAGAAATTATGAGAGAATTACAAGATCTACTCTAAAGTGAAGGTAGTTTACTCACAAATCAATCCACAACTGCTAATGTTGGGGATCAATCCTCAATACTATTCTCAATCCTCTCTTAAGTCTTTCGAAATACATCCTCAAACACTGCTGAACACAGGATGCGGCTCCACATCAACTACGTATTGCCCGTAATCTGCTGGTCTTAATACTTTATCGTTCCTTCAATGTTCTAAAATCTTTTGGGTCTGAATCGAGCTGACAAGCAGATGTATTCTGCTACACAGTAATCTTCACCCTTTTCCAGCTTCCTTTATGTTGATGAGCAAAAAGAGCCTGCCGCCAGTTGTGTACCCCTGAGGTGATCTTTCCGCCCTCATAGAAAACAGCTCAGGGGTACTTGAACCCCACCGCTTCCTCGAGATTCCAAGGGACAAATTCAGTTACTCTTAATGATTATCTAAGACAACATACGAGCGGGAAAGCTCACAATTATAGTTCTGAACGATCTGATTAGAGTTACAGACTCAAACTGTACTGTTCTTTTTGCGAAATGATCTTAAAATGGATTTTAACCTTATTACAACTCTCCAAATCTCCGGTAACATCCGAAATCAGCAGGATATTCTGTGGGGCCAACAACATTATAATATTAATCAACTTGTTTACTTTTTCTCATTTCTTACACTGTTCCGAAACAATAATGAGCGACGTTGCTTTACATTTGAAGCTAACGAGAATAGGCGAAGTAGTCATGAATTTTGACCAACGTCCGGGTTGATTACTAAAAAATTTGACTCCTCAAAGAGAGGAAAAGCCAAATTCTCTTATATTTTCCGACGTTATCCAGGAATCTACCTACTTTGACGTTTCACATCTCAGATTTTCCAATATTCCCATGCTTAAAGTCATTCGTTAAACAAATACTGAAATTCATCACATTACTGTCCATTTGTATTTTGTGTGCCATTTTCGCCCAAATCTGATTGTACATAACGAATTTTGATGTCAAATGTCATGTCCTGAATCCACTATATACAGATAAATGACGGTAATGCCAATTTGTGATTTTTACGCTATTTTGTTCCAAATCAATCGTGACCTTACGGAGAAAATGTTTATGGCTAAATAAATTTGAAGATACTGGAAAGGGTTGTTTTGTCGCAAAAGTATAATTCCAAGATTATGGGGCTCAGATCATGAGAACCATGTTGTAAAACGCAGCATAAGTAATGAACTTAATTTTTTTCTCGTCTTTTCTTGCGTATGATTGCAGAAGGATGGGATATTTTGCATGGAGACTGGAAATAGGAGAAAAGGAATCGTAACCCGAGTTTGCGGCTGAGGTGTGAATATGTTTCGTAATTTGTTTTGTGATTTTATCCGAATTTAAATTTGCAAAATGGATTTATCGAGTGTTAAACAACTGAAAGATGAGCTGAAGAAAAGGGGTGATCTGAGTTCTCTAATTTTGTTGACATGGATCTCTGAGAATGACAGATTGTCATTTAACCACTTTTATTTTTTACATGTAATTCTTTAATATATTTATTTATAATTTAGCATTCATTTTTGAAAAGGGTTGATGATTTTGGTGATGAGGGAATAGAATTGTACAGCAAAAAAGAGCGGCTCAAGCTACCAACAATGGGAAAAGCTGCGACTACTTACTTTAAGGCGGCTCTACACATGCGGTATTCGCCGAGAACCTAGCCGATGCTCGCCTATTTCCTAGTGGTGTGGAGGGTCGTTCGGTGCCGAATATTCGTGCTCGGGGGTGCTCCGGTCAGTGTAGGTTTTTTCCCACTTCAAAGGAGACGAATATTCGCCAAGTAGCGAGCATCTGCCTCGCTCCACACATGCGGGTACTTTTCTGTGGATCACAGCGTTCTCCCTCCACTGTTTAGTGTGATTCACATCATTATTTTGTTTGTTTTGTGAGCTTTCCGCCCACTTTTCCCCTGAGGTTTTTCGCCGCATTCTGTTTTTTTTTTTACAACTTGATAGTGAAATGGATTGGCCAAACGAAGTTGTTTTAAAGTTTTTGGACCTATACGAGTCTCAGCTTCCTCTTCATCTGCAGGTAGCCAGCACTCATCACAACAAAAGCAGCTGCAGCAATTAACACTTGGTCGTCCATCGTGAGCAGCTGCGAGCAGCTCGTCTCTCTCCCGAGGCGAGCACCGCGTGGGACGAACCGCGATTGTGTGGAGCAATGAGCTCGCCACTCGCCGAGCACCTAGGCGCACCTGGGCTAGTCGCCGAGTTGCTCGGTGCTCGGCGAATGCCGCACGTGTGGAGCCACCTTTAGAGTACTGCCCCCCTAGCGTTCCTATCGGTGGCCTTGTTCGTTCAGAGACTCGTTGAAGTCGAAGTTTTACATTTAAACTTTTGTGAGGTTTACGTTTGTTTTGTATTTTTTTTTTCCTCCTCAAGGCTTATTGAGGGTTTACTTTTCAACCGTTATAAGAAGATGAACCTGATTTTGATTTTATATCCTGGTTACCATTGTGATAGATGTGACAGGGTCCTTCTTCCATGCAGAAATTTCAAATATACGTATTGCCTTCTTCCATCCATGAATTACATAGCACCTTCTTCCACAAGCCGTCTTCGAGATGTTTGATTTTAGATGCTCGGGACCATCACCACGTAAGAGCGATGTCCGAACCCTTGGAAACAGCCAAAACCCCAATTTCGACCAAATCGTTACGTAATACAATATTTTACTCGGGTCTTGAATTCTTCTTCCGGGTCTGCGCACTTGGTAATTAAATTCAACAAATTTGATGGAGAAGTGAAAACGGTTTTCAATTAGTTCAGGAAGCAAATTATGCCCTTCGATTCACGTTCACGGAAGGTTTAATGCATATTTGGATATTAGACTCTCCGTAGCAATTAGGCGCTATTAAATCGCGGATTATTATCTTCGTCGGTATCGTGCCCTGACTCATCAGCCGAGGTTTCCTTGATGGGAAGCGGACGGCTGGGATTTCAGTTCACTAACGAACGTCCAGGGGTGGACTTGCGTTGGAACGGAAGGATCGAGGAGAGAGGGGTGGATGATAATGTTTATTGAATCGCTGGCCGTAGGTGTAGTGGAAAGGGGTGGTTAGGGGTGGAAACAAGGAGCCTTTCGCGAAGCTAGACCGCAGCAGGATCTGGCGGATTTATAACGAACCAACCTACGCCCCCGCTGATGCCTGGCACACGCACGTTGTCTTGGGATGTTCCCTATGAGTAGGCTCCACGAGGCCTCCGCAAACCATCACTTCAATCTCTCACCTTGGGGTCTCTACTTACTAATCTAACGGAAAAGACGAGGTAAAGGCTTTTAGAAGAGTTTCCTCATAAGATGCAGGAACTTCTAATTTGAAGTTGGGAGCTGGAATGGGAATTCTATTCAAGCTACTTGCAGCACCCACTTTAAACTCATTGCCTCGCCTATACAGACGTTTTAATTGTATTATAGATGCATTAAAAAGAGCTCCATTCAAATTTCAGCAATGAACGTCGATTAGTAAAGAAATGAGCCACAAGGGTGTTCTTTAGCTGATAACTATGTCTCTGTATTTTATAATTAACTTCTAGATGTCTCGAAGACTTCATCATGAATATAACTCCATAAACACCAATACTTGAATATCCCTCGGTACGTTGAAGAAAAGGTTGATCTGTAAATACATAAAATGTAGCAACATACTGCTACATACATCGCACAGACGTTGAAACCCATGAATGGAACTATGTAATATGGGCAGGTGATGGAATTGGAAGAATGGCTCGAAATAACGGAGTTATAATAATTGCTCAAGGGGGCATATTTTAGGACATTTAGCTTATGGGGCTATGCGATGGAATGGGGGCGTTAGGACAGTCAAAAGTAAAAGGCCAGTGGTTATAACCACGCTCATGCTAACAGAAACACGCGTATGCCCCTTCTATGTGTTGAATGCGGATAATGCCCGCAACACTCAGGAGATGTCCCAGACGCTGGAAGGCATCTGGCATATCTCCTGAGGCGGAGGATTAAAGAATTGGGAAGGGCAATCCAAAACAACTTATTGTTACAAGAATCTTATAACAATATAATCTGATTGTTTAAGATAAAACCCCTTGTTTAAGATAAAACCCCTACCTACTCTTCACTTGTCCACCAGTACATCACAACGTTTATGAAAACTCAATTGAAAATGAAACTCTTGAAAATATAATTCCATTATAATTATATCAACTACTTAACTACAGTTTACATTAGTATCATATTACTATTCTTCAATTCATATTCGTTTCAACGTTCTTCTTTGAGAGGTCTATCCCTTATGAAGATAAAGCGGTCTTAGTGTCTATCAATATCGTACATAAAAACAGTTGCATTATTTTGATATTCGGATTTCTCAATATTTCAGCCTTTCAATTTCACCCTTTAGGTTGGTCAAGATCAAGGCAGGTGATTCAGGACCATCCTCGGGTCATTTGTGATTTTTCATGCAAGTGGTTCAGTTTAGTTGTTTTTTTCATGTTCTGCTGTTGGATTTTACCCATCCCGAAGCGTGAACGCCAATTAGAATATCAATAGATATTTAATACGTTTGTTACTGACAGGAATGCGGAATGAGAAACATTCAGTTTCTCGTTACCTGGCACTTTAATCATGAATAGATATATTCTCTACAGGAATGAATATTTCTCCGTGTTCACCTCATGAATTCGAAGTGGTTCTTGAACCGCTTCCAGAGGGTGAGAAGGGGATGATTCCTCTGGGAAGAGCAACAATGTGATTTCGCAGTCCTCATATCAATACCGCGCGAGCGGAATTGGCACCGCAAAAGGGTGGGAAATCGCGGCGGAAATTCCACCGAGTCCCATCCCACGCGCCATCCTCCGCCGTATCGGCAAATAGACTAATACAAGTCGCTCGTGTCCCCTAACGCTTTCGACTGTAATATCTCAAAATATGGTTCTCCCGCTGAAATTCACTCCCCAGACGGGGAAAACTGGCTCCTCTCGGGTAAATGGTTATTGGAAGTCGGAAAATTTCCAATCTAGGAGCTAATCAAGAAGATGGTTAGAACACCCAACTGCGCTGTATGCCCTTGGACAGAAGAGTTATGATCTACCTTTGAGGTAAATATCATAACTGTTAACTGTTGACTTCCGTTATTGATTGCCCCTATATCGTAAGTCTTCATAAGTTAAGTAAGGCTCATACACACATGTATAGGTAATAGTTTGATAATAGATTCCAGATTAGGATTATTGAAAATCAAAAAATTCCCAGTCTAGAAGTCAATCTAACAGCTTGCAAGAGCACTAGACTCTCTGGAACAAGCACAGTGTCTGTCCTGCACCGTAGCAGTCGGGTTAGAAAATCGTGTTCTACTCTTGAAGTATACATTCCATAACTATTACTGTTCCTCAGAGTTTGGTATTTCAAATAGGATAATTTGACTTTTGTTATGAACATCACCCAACTCACCATTCTCAATTCTAACATTTTCACCTGGGACTATTTGGAAGTTTGACGTGGGAATACGGAAATTTCAAATCTTGGAACTACTAAAAGAAGAAAAAAAGGCTAGTGCAGCAAACTCTTTGGGGTAAGCAGTCACTCTCTGGGAGACCCAATATTTGGTACTCAAAAACTAGATACTAGAAACCTAGAAAACTAGATACTAGTTTAAACCATAATACGTTATAGTTAAAAACCAGAATATTACTGTTTCACAGAGTCAGACGCTTCCAACAATGCAATTTGTTATGTTACGAAGAGCAGTTAAAGGACGTTCATTACATCGAGTTGCTATGTTTTAGGGTAGTAAAATTGAGTGGTTTCCTACGAAACAAAACAAGTCCATAATTTTTAAAATCTGCATGAAGTTACGATTCGGTATTGAATGTATGCAAAATTCAGTGACAAGTGTATTTCGGCTAGAAACACACACGTCGATTTCTGCAGGAGCCATCAGAATGTGCATATTTCGCAACAAAAAAATAGACATATCTATTTCGGCACCGGGCACTGCAAGTGACGGTATGATTCTTGCGAATTCATTTTCAGCTACGATTAGAAATCAGCAAGAACCAAACAAGACGCTTTCCAGCCTAGTGGAGGAACAAGCAACGAACTGTCAAAAACAAAACTTTCCAATTTCTCGCATTCTAATTTTGGACATATCTTGCTCTTGTTAGAAACCCCTCAATTGTTATTAAGCTGAATTGAATTGAATAGCACCTGATAGATCTCTGACTTTGTAACTTAGTGTATTCACTTAATACTCTCTAAATGCTGATTATACCTACTATTACATCATCATGAGCAATCTGAATTCGTAGCCTACTTCAGGCTCTGGATTTTTCCGTAATTTTTTTTTCTCTTAAATTGACTATCTGTTATTGTCAACGAGCGGCCGAAGCCAATTTACCTTCTGACTATAATCCATGTTCTACATGAGATCCTGAAATAACTGAATTTTTAACAAAGCACGATGAGATTTATTCGTTTGTACTAATTGTTTAAGTGTTTTGGTCACTTTATAGCTAGCTGAACAAGTGTACTGAACCGGAAAATATAGTATGTACAAAATAACACGATAAATCAATCAAATCTATAATATAATGAAATCTATGAATCAATCGTTCATGAAAGTGTTTTCCTGTAGCGGTTGCTCCCCCTTTACTAGTCTTATGGGATCCCCATATGGTCGCCATTCTACGGGGAGTATAAGGATCGTCTGGAGAGCGTTCAGCGTAGGTTTTTGCGGTATACTGCTTCAAAACGATAGCCGTGATCAGTTGGCTGTTCTTGCACGATGCCCAACTTGATTGACCGTCATTTTATGGCGGGCATAGCATTTTACCATAAATTGGTCAATGGTGCAATTCACTGCCCATCCTGCTGTCAAGAGTGGACTTCCAGGTTCCAAGCTACGCAACTCGTCCAACTCATTGTTTGTTGAGCCATTCGCTGCATACAACTACCTTTTTCATCGGCCTATGTTTCGAATGCCACGTCAAGCGCTCATAGAATCCACGATTTTTTTTTTTTTTTTTTTTTTTTTTTTTTTTTTTTTTTTTTTTTTTTTTTTTTTTTGTGATCTGCATCTCAAAAGGTGTTTCACATCATTCCTTCACCAGCAAAAGTGACAAAACATCCTTTACTAACTATCCCCTTTTTTTCTCTCACACATTAAATCTGTTTCTTTTCTCCCTTAATATTTATCTCATGAACTTTTGTATACTTTCTTTTTGTAATTGGCGATTGCAGTAAATAAATAAATAAATTAAGTGTACGTCGACGTAGATACATACCGGTGATGGTCCCAAACTATACGGAGTCCCAAGGGTGGAACAAAAAGTGCCTTCTAGAAATATTTTTGTAGAGGCGCATTCCCAGTGAGGAACAGCCGCTCTGCTCTGACACCAACAAATCTGAACCACGGTGTCATTATCGCCACGGTGTCGTCACCTTTCAAATCCTCGTAGAAAATTGCGAGAAACTTGTCTCCCAGCCAGAAAGCACATACCGTCGCGAGGTAGACATTTTTCCTCCCAACACATCCCCAGAACCCTCAATTTCGCCTGAAAAACACGTTTTTCGACGGGGAACCGTGGTTTTCTCCCGTGCTGCCCTGAGTAAATTCAAATTTTTGGGTATCGTTAAAAAGCTAAGCTTTCTGGCCAACTTTGCAAGTAACGACTCAAAATGTTTATGAAAAAAAATTAGGTTTTACAGGTAATTGAAAAAGAAGTAATTACCCGAATTTGACAACTTTTTCACTTCAGCCTAATTTTTTACCCATTAAATCTAAATAGAAAGTTTTGGATTGGCGTTAGAAAGATAGATATTTTAATGTTATTTCCGATGGTACCTTCAGATTTGAGATTTGTTGAAGAATGAGTAAGTTATGGTTGATTTCGTGACGGAAAGTCGAAAACACGAAAAAATCTTCGTGAATAACTCGTCAACGAAACCTCTACAAAAATATTTCTAAGAGGGGCTTTTTGTCTCAAATTAGTTGCATAATCCATTCCTAGCCGGACGTCCACCCTTTAGTATACTTTACTCACAATTAAAACAAGGAAGTGATGGAATGGACCAGTGTCCCCTTCCGAGATCTGAAGTTATAATCCTGCAATACCCAGAGGATACTCCTGAAGCTTATTAGCCCCAGGATTATCAGTTTGAAGAAATGGATAGGGGGAAACATCCATATCCATCACAAAATTAATTATCAAAAAATAGTTTTCTCTCACTAAGCCTCATTGAGTGTGGGTTCTGGTACCAAGAAGGAGTCCCACCCAGAACCACAACTTTCAATCCAAGCCACATTTCACGTCATAGTCAAAACTCGATGCTTTTTTCCAGCACTCTTTTCAACCCGAATGTCTCTTCCAAAAGTCAAATACTACCTCCCGGATACAATTTACTTGTTCCGTTATATCGATTATTCGATGTTTCTTTGAAAAAGACTCTCACGCGTTGGTGAAGTCAGTTTTATTTAAATACCCTAAACGGGTGGAACGTGATACGAAACGGGGTAATATGTAGTCAGCTGTGAATTGATTTCAAAATGCCTTCGAAGAATCATTCTTCATTGAATGAAAGCAGCCATGATATTCAATTTCTTCCATTCGATTCGAAAAGAACGAATTTCCGTTTTCAAGAAGAAGCAAAAAAGGAAAAAATGGCTCTGAAAGCCCTGATCATTTCTTTTTTTTTTCAATTCCCCTTGAAACAGGAAATGAAACAGGGACGCGAGTCCTCGGATTTCAACAAAACACCAAGTAACCCGCTATGACATAGGTGTGCTGAAAATGAAAAAAACACAATCGTAAATTATGATATCTAACAAACGGGAATCCCCCGCCCCTTCGGTATTTGGGTGAAAATATAAGAGAAGCCCCAACGAGAAAGAAATGTTTTTATCTCAGTCAATACGCTTGATGGAACACCCGCTTTTCATAGGATACCTGGTTCGGGAGTTTCATATCATCACCATTTCTTTATTTTTGCGTTTTTCGCTTCGATGATGAACCGTTTGGTCTGTTTTATTTGTGATGGAACGAAAGTTCTCTCTTCCCGTTTCTTGAAACTACTTAGCTTGAGCATAAGCCTGAAGTTTGGGTGTTGAAGGCAAGTAATAATGTTAAATGATTGTGCTAAAAACAGAACTTTTTCAATTGCATTTAGCGCAATTGATAAATTCTATTGATGTAAAACAATTGTAAACGACTACCACAATAAACCAAAACATCGCTCTCTTTCTTCCATGAACACCCTGGATTCTTCAATTTTTCAAAATCTACACCGTACTCACTCCGCCTAACGTCTATAGCCGTGTTAACCGCTCCAAAAACTCTCCAAACTATGGAGCACTTCTAGGCATTTATTCTAGGCCTGATGAAATGAGGGCTCCTGGTACCTTTTCCAGAGGAATGTACAAGAGGAAAATCTTTTCTTGGATTATTAGTTTAGGATTACGTGCATGTGACGGTGTCCTGACTAGTATTTATGTACCGTAAGAGGAAATAAGTTTGCTGATTAGTTTGAATGTGATCTTATAATTATTTTATTTGATCTCTGGAACGCACACTCTCCCACAACCGCACAGGTTTCTCCTTATGGTTTTGGGGTACATTCCATATGTAAATGATGCAATGTCTACTTACCTATGTAACAAAAATGGAATAAATGTACAATTCATTCAGGGACTTCAGATATTGCTAGCTTTCTCCATCCCCCCCCCCTCATCCCCAATTTTTTATAAGGGCAGCTCCCCCATTCCAGTTTTTGAACTGTTAAACCTGAGCATAAAGTTAAAGTTTCTTTTCTAAAGCTTTTCGTCTGGGTTTTGCAGGCTTATCTCCTCATGCATTGGAATGGGCAACCCGTCCGTTCCATCATCCCCTTATTATACTTCTTCGAATTTGGATTAACGTTGTTCAGTCGTACTCGTTACGGTAGAATTCCAACTATGGGTCAAAACAAACCATTTGCCAGGGAAATTCGCGTTTTGTCCAGGGGGCATGGTAAAACCTCGAATAAATTCCGGTGTTCGGAGTTTTTTCCTAGAGACGAGAGGGAGATTCTAGTTCTGACTAGTCGAGGTGAAAATAGCACGATCTTGCTGTTCTCCGTCAGTTTTCTACCGGCTTTGTTTCGTCAATCCTAGAACTAACAAATGGTAAATACTCATGGCGCCCATTCCCGGTTCTACCGGCAGACACCGGTAAACTTGAACCAACTCCTCCGTATCGAGCTTTCCCCAATCTCCGAAGCAGATTCTCTATTTTCCCGGTAAAAGCTAGTTTTTTACTCAAGTTCAGGGATTTTCCGTACGATGTGTATATTTGTATTTGCTTGCGTCCAGCAAGACAGAATATTATGGTGTAACCCTCTTTAGTCATGCCCTCTTGCCTCTTCAAGAGTGGGGTAGTTGGCCTACCCTTACAATCTCCTTCGATAGCTCGCCTTGAGGACTTTATCCTTTCAAGATGTTAAACTGGGCGAAAAGTATATTTTTTTCGTTTCCTTCCGCACGAATAATATTCTTCGAAATCAAATCAAACCCCTACATTTCTCGTCATGACATTTCTTCGAAAAATGTAAACAGTAACCGTAGGCTTATATTTCTTGGTCGAACTCACTCATTGTTGAATTCTCCATTCCGTATTATCATTTCCCATATCGATCATTAGTAATCGGTCTATGAAACAATTTATCCACCCCAAGTCCCAAAGGGAAAAGTTCAGTGTTTTAAATATTGAAAAATCGAACTGCTGAAAGGTGTTTTATGGTTTAGATTTAGATTGACAAATTAGTTCAATTATCGAATGATAACCACATTGCTGTCAGGTTTACCGCATAGGGACTCTTAGTTTTTATTTTAGATTAAGTAATTTCAACCCCTCAGCCAAAATTTGAAGAAAATACAAGAATTCAGCGATAATTTTACAGGAAACCGTCTTTGAAATCCGAATTTGTGGTTCGATAATTTAGGTTCCTTGTGCGATAATTTAGTTGAATTGGTTCTTATAATTAGGTGTGACAGGCATTTTGTGCTTTTTATGCTGGTATATGCATGATTGTGCACATGATTGAGTCAGTCATGAATTTTTCAGCTTTCAAATTAATTACCTAATTGTAATTGATTATTAAAATCAATTATTGATTATTTTATTTATTTTTAAAAGTCGTAGGAGACAGTAAATCAATCAGAATTTACCAAAAAAACATCGATGATGACATGAATTGAACAATTGTTGGAGAGATGGAGTTGCCGATTTGTATACATTGCATCCTGTTTAATGACTGGTCGTTTTATTTAATGTGTATAATTTCTCTATTTTTTTAAACTTCATGCACACGTTGACTAGGAATTACGCATGATGGCTAGGCGGTAAGTAAAATGCCCACGATGTCTTGGGAGAAGTATGAAATAAATTAATCAACGATTCTGCAACTCCTTAAATAAGTACCATTTTTGATATTGATAAACGGTAAACCTCCTAACCAAACATTTCCTAGTTTTTTTTTTTTTTTTTAATATCTACTCTTTAGCTAATGTGGGTGGAGACCTTTTGTGGTAATCACCTTCAGATTACCGTGTGTATATCTAAAGATATAAAACTTTTCGGAAAAATGAAAATTTTTTGGAAGTAGTAAAAATTGGCCTAAATTGATTAGATATTTTACAAAAGGCTTAAGAAGCCACAGTCAATTATACAGAATTACTAGTCTTTGCGTGAAATAGGTAGCATTTGATATATTAACCGGCCTTTTTAGTCATTCTTTAGAATAACGAGGGATTATATATATAATTACGGATTTCATACGTTTATACGCATAACGTGTATATAATTCTTAACTAAGGCTATAAACTAGATAAAAACAACTTGACCATACATCCTTAAACATGGTACACTTGTTCCATACCATAAATACTACTTGATATTATTTCTTAATTATCTGACATCCATGTAACTCTTTCTCTCTTATTTGCCGATAGAGTTGTACCACCCGGAACGTTTATGTGAATAGGAAAAGAATTAAAAAATTGATATATCAAATAGAGAGGAGTTTTAGCAGTTGTGAGTATGATTTATCAGGGCTCACTAAGTTTTGGAGAAGCTGGAAGCAGGTTTGATGGATATGAACATTGTGCCTCACAACAATGAGTGTTATGATTAAAGTACAGAGCCTAATTCCAATAATTCCTCATTCCTTTGATGAAAAGCTGCCGGATGGTGAAACCTTCCATCTCCTGATCACATGCGGATTTATTTTTCAGCATCACCTTCAAATTCATCTTTAATCAGATTTACATTACCTTTAATGTATTACTACTCATTAATGAATCTTGTTAATGTAATATAATATTCTACTAAATCTTGATTTATGTATTCCTTCCTAGAAATATTTCAACAAAGTTTAATCTATCCAAGGCAAAGTTTCAGTTTTATTCCTTTATGTAGATCCGCACAATGGTTTTGTAGATTCTGAATCGATATCTACTATTAGAATTTTTATCGGTGCGTAGCGAACGAAAAAAACAAGCCACTCGTCGTAAATCGTTCGTAATCAGTGAGAGGAACTCGTACCACATTGACCGAGAAAAGTGAAAGGAAAAAACGCCGGGGAGGCACATCAGGTGATATTGGCGGCACAAACAACAGTGAAATGAGAACATTGTGTAGGAGGCGCCGGCGGTTCCGTGACCCGTGACAGGGCGGTAGCGGCTCAGCTGTGTCGCGGCCGATTAGAGAAGAAAGTTGACAATTCCCCCAAGTTGCACTGGGATAACAGAATTATCCTTTCCCCCGTCGAATCCGTTCTGTCAGTCCAAGAGGTAGGTTGCATGAGATGGTCTTGAGTCTAGATTTTCGTTTATTACGAGTATTTTCAATAATAAATCTTTGTTTTTCTTTTTTAAATAATTGTATACTTCTATACAAAATATGTATCTACAGTTAGGTTAAATATACTTTTAAGTCTCTATGATATAATGAAACATGTAGAAGGTCTCTATTCAACAATAGTCCTTCAGAATCCAGTACAATAATCACAATAAATAACAAGGTAACGAAGCAATAATGGTAACATTCGGTAGGCAATAATTTGAGGTATCCTAATTAGCAAGTAAGACGATAACACTTTGTTGCTACGTTTGAGGGGGTTGGATTAGGTCCACTGGCCGTTTGCGTTTGAGCCTTCGCGCATTTCTTTGTATTTGACCAAGAAAATACATTTTGATCAAAAATCACATATGGGGTCTATTTGGTACTGAATTCTCGATATCGCTGTCACCTACTTCTTAAATGTGAACTTTCTTGTGTTTTAACTTTATTGGCTTCAAAAATAATCCATACCTCTGCGAAATTCTTGTAAATTTACAAATTATTTACGATAAAATACAAACCGGTAATTAATGTTCCATGTACAAACGTGGTAATTCGCATGACCGTCGCGTATGACCGTGTAAATATATTCAGAAACAGTAATGTCTTGGTCCCTAGCATCGTGTCTAGGTTGAACGGGTGTCACACCATACTCTGGATGGACGTCAGTAGACGGTTTCTTGCTGCTTCGTGCATTGGACACTCCAGCACCAGATGCTGCGGAGTCTCTTCTGATGTCATACGTTTGCGGCAAGGTCTGGAAAACGTCTGGGTCCATTTGGTGTAAGAGGCAATTAGTTTTATAATGTTCCGAATGATCGGGACTTGACTTCTGTTAATGCGTCAAACCAGGTTATTTCTTTGGGAACGGGGAAGAGAGATTTGTATCGACTAGCTGCTGGGTGTGCTTCAAACGCCTCTTTCCATTTTTCGAGGACCCTTTTATTGGCTGAGCGTCTTAGATCTGTATGTGGATATATTTGGGATGGCAACGGTTCTGGGAGAAGTGCCTCTCGCTTGGCCTCTACATCAGCGATAACGTTACCCCTCACTCCAGTATGTCCTTTCACCCAACTGATCCCCACTCTCCGTCCGTTATTCCTGGCTTTTTCTATTTCTTGGATAATATCCGCTTCGATCTTAGACAGGTGAGATGAGATTTTGATGTGAGAGCATGATAGCGCTTCTAGAGTCTGTTAATATAACGCCACCCCGGGTAGGGTTGGCAAACAATTTGCGATTTTCTCAAAAAATCGATGTTTGACCACCAATTTTCGATTTTTTACAATCGATTTTCATTGGTCGATTTTTGTCAACGATTAATCGATTTTTTGTGAGGTTAAATCGATTTTTATTCGTCTGGACTTATTTTATTCATATGTCTATATTACACACGTTTATAAAAAGAGATATACACATTTTTGTTCTCCAGAAGAGCATTTTGCTGAATTTCGAATTATTCGGACAGTTTTTAGAGCATTATGGTTTCGACTCCTAATTTTACGGTGGTCATGGGAAATTTGGAACGGTTTGCACAGGAAGGATTGAACCCCTGTTTTTACTGAAGTTCATTAAAATTTTTTAGAATGATATTCTTGAACACCCATAAACATTTCGAATCATTCGGACGAATTTTAGAGAAGTTTTAGGTGTTTCAAATGTATCACATTTGCACATGCACAAGCGACAACTATCAACCCCGGCAGCTGTTGTCTATGCTATTGCAGGATTGTGAAGCACTCGGCTGTATATATGGATGCTTTATCCCATTAACTGGAAACACGTACTGAATCGTTTGAGGAGTCGAAGAATGAACACCCAGCTTTCCCGTTGTAGAGTGATCCGTCGGTTCAGATGGCTTTACTGTTAAGCCACCTAAAGAAAATAAATCCTTTAACGTGAACTTAAAGGGCTGAAATATTGAAAAATCCTAATATCGAACAATTTTGATTATGTTTTTACATTTGTTAATATAGACATCCCTTTCCGTGTATTAAATTAGTCTACCCTGGCCGCTTTTCGTTGTTACGTTCACTGAAAGAAAATAAAGTCATATACTTTGATTTTAGTGGTAGAATATTTGGATTCGCAGAAGACACTGCTATGATTCTTTGGGGTGAGTCCTTTGATGGTTTGGTAGCCTCTGCGAGTTCAGATTTCCAGTTAGTGAGGACTTGAAATATTTACGTCTCAATTTTAGCGAGGCCTCAGCAATGAAGTTCTCTGCTTCTGGGAGAGGGAATATCTTCAATTGACGTCTGACGATCCACGATTATGATAGTGTTGGACTTCCAGAGTGTTCCTGTGGTGTTCTTACATTTGTAAACGAATTTAAATATTTGGAGGTACTAACTACAACTATTATTTGAGATTCAAGGGAAATATAAACTTGCTAGTTAAAAGAATAACAACACAGTTCTACGTATTTAAAATTTTAAGAGGTTTTGCTAATATGAATTTGTTAAGGATGATTTGTTTTGGTTTATGCAATTCTTTGATTAGATATGGTATGTTAATATGGGGAGGTTTCTGTAAAAGTTCGATTCACTCAGCCCAAGTTGCGCAAAATTCAATTTTACGGATGATTTTAAATAAGCAATCTACATATCATTGAGCTTTACTCTATAAGGGATTGGGTTTATAAAAATTAGGAATATTTTTTGAAGGAATCATGTTTACATGTAATTAAAACTGGTATAGACGACAGTAATTTATCCAAGTTGGATCACACGAGAACAGAATTACACTTCACGAAAATTAATTTTGAAGTTTACAAAAGGAGTGCATATGTTGTGACTTTATATTTTTGTTTATAGGCGTAAGATTCATATCAGACATTTTAGCTAACTCAAGATTTCTAAAAAGCATGTACTTGTTAAAACTACGGAATACGGCACCTGACATGAGCAACTCACTGTTTTTATTTTACGAGGAGGTTTCCATAATAATTATTTTTTTCCATAATAATTATTGTTTTTTACATTTGTTGATAATGATTTGTTTTTGATATAACTATGAAGGATAATTGAGACTCCAGATAGGGACACAAATTCATTGAATTTAAGCCTCTTTGGGCACAAGTGTACATTATATTGGTTACGTTTTTATTTTACTTTTACCATTTTTTTATGAGCATATTTCCCGATGTCTATTTTCTTGTTGTTCCAATAAAAAAGTCTTGAATTTAAATGGGAACGTGTTTGGGCACAGTAAAAACTGCATAGAATCATGTACGATTGCTGATATATTTGCAATATAATGCCACATGGACTAGTACAAGACCTGCACTTGTACTTGCAATGTAATTCATTGGTACAGAAACTTGTGTACTTTACATGGAACTTTAATTACGATTATTTGTCATGGTACTTTCCATTTTCGGAGTACTGTACCTGTACTTTCTACTTGTAAGTACATTTTTAAACGACTCTCCTTCAACACGGTTGCACCCGCATTATTCACCGTCTGACGTCTATCCGCCACCTTAAGACTCCTACCTTTTTCTGCCCTCCAAGCCCGGTCCCGTCCGTCCGCTATAAACATAGCTAAGACGGATGCTTTATACGGAGCAGTCTAAACCACTCCATAAACTATACTGTAAAGCTCCTCGGAAGAACCCAAAATAAGAGGAAGGAACCCGCCCTCGCTCCTCCTGTCGATTTATTAGCCCTAACGAGGAAAAGGAGGAGAGCGTTTGGTGGAAAATGAGCCCTCAGTGACCCATCAAACTTAGCGCTAGGGCGGGGACCTTAAGCTTTGCGAAGCTCGGATGGAAGAGGTCCCTTGACATAATTTATTACCCCCGCTTTAAACGCTACTTCTCGAGTTCTTTTCGAGGAACCCCACCTCTATTTTTTTTTAGGAAGGAGGAGGATAATTTTCCATTCTTCGTTGAATTTTGTAGGTGCGAAAAAATGAGATGGCCCGAATTCGTTATTACGCATCATGAATCACACGAGTTTTCAGTTATAAAACCATTGTCATTCACATTTTCCGCACCTAATTTGTATATATCCCCCCCCCCCCCCCACCCCCTCACAAACTTTGTCATATTACGTTTCAATGGATATAGATGCAAATCAGCTAAGAGGCCTTTGAATTTATGTAAACAAATCCGTTCTTTCTCACAATCATCCCCGGTAGGGGTGTAATTGGTCCTACTCCTAACCTTTTCTATTGTCTCGCACGCATAGCTGCTGTGCGGGGCCAAAACTGGTCAAAAACTATTTTTTATTCATTATTTTCTACAATAAAAGCCTTTGTGATCGTATAGCGAAAAAATGAGATGACTCGAATTCGTCATTATGCTTCACTAATCATACCAACTTGCAATTATAAAACTATTTTAACTCACATTTTCTGCTCATAATTCTTATAACTCCCCTCAAGCTTTATCATTACGTTTTAATTGGTACACATGCAAATCAGCTACGTCTGTATGCCACGGGCCACAAAAGGCCTTAGAATTGATGTCGAAAATCCGTTCTTTCGCACATTCGCCTCCTGAGGCTCTAATTGGTCCTCACCCCTAACCTGACTAAAATATATCTATCTTAGTAATGCTGTTAGACTGATCATGTGAATGAGGACTCGCAGCTCAGGTTCTCGCGGAACTATAAAGGATTATAGCGCTTATGATGACTCAGCTCTAACTTCCATTGAAGGAAGTACATGGTATTATAATTATGAAAGTATGTTCCTTGCTAAAAGTTCAATAGTATTGGAAAACTCTTTATATCTAATAGGCTATTTTCTAGCTGTTGGCAGTATATTTGCGTTTGAACTTCATTGTATTTTTGTTCGAAATCCCGAGCGAGAGTAGACTCAATGAGGTTCATACAATGAGGTCATCCACCTTGACTTTTTGATGGTAATCTCAAGCGGATTAGTTTAACGGGCAGCGCTTAACGGTAAACGGCGAATAGTTTCTTTAGTCAGGTATTTTCCAACCACTTCAGTCAAACCCGTAAACCTGAAAATAATGCTCACTTGTTGGCCGCTTCGGTTTACCAATGGTGTAGGTACCCAATATTGACATCAGTTATGAGCCACAGACAAACTCTAACAAACTGGCAATTTTTACGGCGCAGACCTGATTGTTTTTGGTTGTTCATTTCGTTTTTGGGTTCCCATTCTGTGACCGGGCTAAGAGTACATGATTAAGTTTGGCTTCAAATATTGAACCTTCCAATAACAGAATAACAGAAAGACCAAAGCATAACGCTCTACAGACTGAACTTGAAATTCTTTCCTTTGTTCAAGCAGAACATGACATCCTTTGGCGGATCGCTTAAACCACCACTGATTCTGATGAAATTTTGCAAGGATTCTCGGGTTACCAGCTAGAAGACGCTCATTTCATATTCACACGTTCCCATCACGCTAATTAAAAGGAAGCGCTAAATTTTTCTGTTGTGATGGGTCGAGTTGGGAGGTCTTTAAATAAGTTAATAATTATGATAATAATGTGGCTGACTATGACTTTTAATTGCGACCTGTCGTTTATTTAGCATACCTACATGATTGGAGAAGGAACACTTGGGCGGGTTGTTACGTCACGTGATTTGAGAGTGATCCTCGACACCCCTCACCTTCTCCGACCATATTTTGGTTGTGAAATCCAAGGCTATGCGCCTATTGGGCTTTGTGAAGCGGAACACACGTGAATTCACGCATGTACCAGCAATAAATGCCTTGTACAAAGCTCCTGTCCTCCCAGTTATAGAATACGCATCTGTTGTATAGAGTCCCTACTATAGTTGCCATACTAATCAGATTGGAAGGGTACACCTCAGATTTCTGAGATATGTGGCCTATAAGCTTCATATTCCGCCGAAATCAGTTAATTATGATGCGCTTGGTCGTGGCTGTGGGATGGTGGGCCCTGGTGATCGTAGACGCCTCTCGGATATGTCTTTCTTCAGAAACTAGTGCATGGAGAAGTAGATTCCCCTTCGCTGTTGAGCAAGGTGAATCTTGCTGTTCCTCGATCATGCTCCCGAACACAAATAGTTTTCACCGCTCCTTTTTCATCCACAAATTATTTGTACAACCGCCCGCTGTATAGATTACCCAGGGAACCTAACCTCTTAAATAACCGATCCCCACATATAGACTTTTTTCTATTCTTTTAATTCTATTCGCACTTGCCTTCACGGTAGTTTGTAAAAGTTGCATCTCATCACAATGTTTTGTCTCCTAGCCTGTTGATAGTTTCAATTTCATGTCTTTCCGTAATTTATCACATGTGTTACAGTTCTCTTTATTATTTTGTACTTTTGGTTTATTATTCAATAATAATCCATTGTAATCGCTCTTGAAAAAAAAATTCTAACCCTTCCTGAAAATATCATGGTTTACGTGTCAAAGGGTGTAGAATCCGAATCTCCAATAAAAAAAAATTTCCGTCCGTCCGCTGTACGCAAGATTTCTCCCAAACGGCTGAAGCATAAAAGCTGAAATTTTCAGGAAAAATCCATGTTGGTCCGGCGACGCCCCAATTCTTGAGCCAGCTCTCTCACTTAATTTAAAGTGCCCTTTAAGGTTTGTCAAAGTTTTGTAAAGTCCCTAAAAACCTCAAAAAAAGTCAAGGCGTCCTAAATTTGTACTCTTTTTGAAGAACACTCCACGAGGAATGGAATGAGCCCCTCCCCAGGTCCGTAGGTCAAACCATTCCCGATCTATGGCCCGATTTATGGTGCCAACATTCGCGTTATTTTGGTTTATCATTGTTTTTGTGTTGCTATCAGTAACCTAGTGACGTAGTAATGTAGTAATGTGGATACTGGATTGAACTCCTAAAAGGCTTTATAGCCGATACACGGGTTGAAGCGTTCTGATAACCATAAAAAACGCTGCAATTTCTTTCGTTGGGGTTTATTATTCAATTGGCTTGCGCTCATGATTTGAATTTATACAAAGCATTGGAGTGTGCGTGTTTCACAGGTGATCGATTATTGAATTTCAGGAGGTATGCATAGAGCACGTAAATCTGTTCTCAACCAAAATACCTATTTGGATTGATCAGTTGATCATATTTGTGTGCCTCCCGAAATTCAATAAACGCTCTATCACTTGTGAAACACGCACACTCCAAAGCTTAGTATAAATTCAAATCATGAACGCAAGCCAATTGAATAATAAACCCCAGTGAAAGAATTTTTCAGCGTTTTTATTTCTTAAACTTGTTTCTCTTGGTGTATTGGCCCGTATTACTAAATGAATAAATAAAAATTATCAACTTGGACATGTCCATTATTTGATTGTTACTGAAGTCTGGTACTAACTTTTTTCGGTGTAACCTATCTCGTAGTCTCAATGATTTTTATCTCCCGCAAAGGCAGCTAATGCAGCCGTCAAGATTGCTTGCGAACCAAATTCAACTTCGTACATAATTAGGAACAAAGTCATGGAAAGTCAGAAGCGTTAATACCTTTTCAATTTAACCGAAAAGCCCCGGAGAATCTGTGTCGGAGAAAAGCTCCTCAATGTTGACAAAAAGGGGAAATGTTACTACATCACAGGAGCCTCGAAGGAGGTAAACGAAGGAGAGGAGGGGTTGAAATGACGTTTGGGTAAACACCAGACTTAAAGAGGGGTCGTGTCCTATCTTGCTGGGGGTGTGCTGGGAGGCTTTATGAATATGAAACTCCCCCCCGAACCATCCCTTAAAACCCCTGCATAGCTTCCCTCTTGGGGAGCATCCTTGCTACGGAATACCGGTAACCCCAATGGAAACCTTCTCCGGAGCGAAGAGCCGAACTGAATGAATCTTCTTCTTTTCGCCGGGTAAAGCAAAAGTTACGGAATAGCTCAGTTCAATTTTGCTCTCCCTCGCCCGTCTTAAATTAATGTTACAGCCCATTTCCCAATATTGGGTGATATTTATTCAATATCAAGGTTTTCGCGCTCGGTAAACAACGGAACAGGCGGTAATAAAACGGGAGATGAACCCATGAGCTTCTTCGCAATACTATAAAGATGTACATCTCAATTTATGAAAGCGAAATATCTCATTCATTAATCAGAACTATTAGAATCAAATATAGAAACCACGTATACGAATACATAGTTTTTGAGTAGACAAGCACGGAACCGACCCATAGTTGTCAAAAAGCGAAAAAACCTAAATATTTCAAGTTTATTGCAAACCAATTAGTATTACATTCCAGTGATCTAGGATAGATAACTAGACTTTTTCCGTGGTTAAGGGCACAAGATATCTCCCAGAAAATGATGTTCTCATTTTTCAATTTTTTGCTAAAATGAAAACTTCATTGTTTTCTGAACGAAATCGTGTATTGGAACTATCTGGGAAAGTCTGAAATTGGCTCAGAAGTCGCCTGCTTCGTAATCGAAAGCACCCACTTGCGTTGCCTCTTCGAAAAGTCGAGGAAAGAGGAAGAGAAAGAAAGACAGGTCAATAGCAAAAATCAAAGCGTTCGAAATGAACAAAATGATAAATTTAAAAACGGCCCGAAACAAAAGCGTGTAAGAAAAGTCCAAAATCACGAAGCCGGCGAACCTTGAGTATCCTCAGTTGTCAAAACAAATCTAGAAAAAATTGGTCAGCTCGTAATTTCTGAGACTTCTTCTTTTTGCAAAATTGCGAACAGAAGATCGATTATTAGTTCGAAGTAGCATTTTATTTTGTCAGAACGGACCGTGCAGCAGTAAGATCGGTACCTGCCTACTTTTTTTTTTTCTTTGGCTTTCCTGAAAAAAATTCATTTTTTTGGCAAATGACCCATTACCAATTTCAGTTTTCTTTTTTCTTCAATGTTAACCGCCAACCCTAACAAAAAACGTATAAGAAAATTTTTTGGAAATTATTTTCCACGAATTCTAAAGGGGGTTGAAAACTGGCAGCTAAACGAGGCTAAAAATTTGACACGCTAAAAATGCTTTTATTTGTAAAATTGTATTGCCTAAATATATTTTAAATCAGTTTTCATCTGTGTTTTCTTACTAGATCCATTATTGAAAAAAGAACGTTGAAATCGGATCAGCGGAACCTAAGAAAAAGGGTCACGAAGTTTACCTATTTGCATAAGGGGACCGGGAGAATAGATTAATTATTTGCGAATCGCACAAAAATTAAAAGCGTAAAACCTTTATTGAGTAAAGAATGATTTTTGGTACAAGTTCATGTATTCTATAAAAGCCTTCTAAATTGGAAATAAATTACCAATTTCCCCTTTTTTTAGAACCACTAACAAAAAACGTACAAAAAAGATGGAATTTTAAAAAAAAAAAATTCTACTTCTAATTCTGTTTTCATTTGTTTTTTTTTATTGAAAAAAAGAAAGTTAAAGACGTCTCAAGTTTTTCACATGACCAGTAAATCTCGATGAGGCGCTTTTCAAATGTAAATAAACTAAATTGCGCCGCTTTAGCACTCGTAACAGATGAACAATTTACAAGACCAGTAAATCTCGATGAGGCGTTTTTCAAATGTGTCGGCCAGATGAACAATTTAGTGGGAATTTATTAAATTGTCATGATTTTTTCCCACTAAATTCGCCGACATCATAATATGATGTTGAACACAATGGACGATGGACGATTGTGCAGGGAGTGCACTAAAGAGACACGAAATGAGTTCAAGCTAATCTCACCAAACCTGTTTTGAAGAAGTTTTGATTATTGAGTATTGATAAATCAAATTTCCCTTGCACCGCAAATTTCTGTACCTATCTAGCCAGCATTAATGATTGTTCAATGTCTCAACAGAATCATGCGAAAATCTCTTAAATATCACTGGGCCTCGAGATGTTTACAATGTACGATGAATCTCCACCAAAATAGTTCAGAAAATTTTGATGGAAAAATAGTTAATCTTGATATGTTTATGAAAACAAACAATTATCTATTATGTAAAGTGTTACCAATCTCAGCGATCTTGATTCTGCTGCATTTTTCAACTGTTACAGTAAAATATTTGATCCTTAACCACAGAAATCATTGACTTTAATAAATATATGGGAAGTTTGGTAATAAATTGGAATGTACACGAATTATCACAGAGTTAACTTTAAATACACAATTCCGATACATCTCTGCCTTACTAGTGCATGTTGGATGCAGTTTCAAGACTGCATTATGAAATTTGTGTGAGGACTGAGTTTATTCCCTTGATAAGTTCGTCAGAAAAGCTGCAGGTATTGTCTGAGGTCGCTCTGCAACTACAGCCCTCCCCCTCTTAAGCCTCTGAAACCAGCTCCCTACCCTGGACTTCTTTTGTTGGCCAGGTGCTGGAAGGGCCATCTGCCGTTCCCAGCCGTCCAAGTCCCGCCAGTTGTGCGTCTGTACTCTCCGGGCCCAGTTCGACCAGGAGACCTGTTGCCTTCAGTGTGTTGTTTTTTTCCTTCTTATATCCCTCCAAGAACCACCACGAAAAACTTTTCACTCTCCAAGGCACTTCTACCGCTCTCTGTGAACCCTGAATGGTCCCTTTTGCTCCTTCACCACGTGGTCGCTCTCAGACCTGGTCCACCAAAAAATCGAACGTATCGCCGGCAAAAACATCTTCCTAGTGCAAAGCCACGGTAAACACCACGCGCTTACAACCCATGCAAATCTTCTCTCATAGTCCTTTAAAATTTTAAATTAAAAACAAAAGTTAATAGTCACAAACTGTAATTTGTGGTTGACAATTGTGATCAACTTGTGTTTTCTGTTTGGTTCGCAGTTGTGGAAAAAGTGTTGTGTCCAGCCCGTCTGATACTCGCCGATTGATGAATATGACGCATTTCGTTCAACCTCCAGCACACAAACCGCTCGGAGGATTCCCCAGGTAAATCACTTCAAATTCGACCTTTCTTAATTTTATTGAATTCTTTATGTATATGAGGATGTGGTAAGTAAAACATTAGTGAATTCTTTATTACTTACATATAATTATCGATTGAAATTTGTCTTACACCTCAAAAGTGACAGTGTGCAGCGTAATCATGCTTTGTTGAGGAGCTTTACAGGGTATACGTATTCTTTATATTTGTCTCAAAAATCAAAAAATTTTAGTTTCACGTGTTGGGGTAATTTTACTTTCAAAGATTGCCTCTCAAGGCATAAAATCCTCCTGCCATAATTTCATTTTTTTTTATTGCTCTCTAAGATGAAAACGTCATCGCTTTACCAACATGTATCTTCTGGATGCATCGTTATTTTAATATTTGGTTTGTGTACCTGGAGAAATGAATGTTGCCCTTGAGTTTATCCATCTACAACTTTAAATTTCCATCAAACCCTACTACACATCTTATATTAGATTTAAGCTTATTAAAATAGCTGCTTTATATGCTGCGAAGTCTGTAGCATATTGTTCTGTTTGAAGTAAGATGAACTGAATACTGACACCCTTCGCAAGGGATGGACATAGCACGAGTCTCAAGTTTATGGTGTTGTAATACATGTACTTGAGAGAAATTGATCTGAAAATAGGCCCCTGTTCGAAATTCTGGAAAATTTAGTGGAGAGGCAAGTTTGTTGGTGAATATTGAATGTTTGCTTGTAATAATTTTTGAAAAGTCAAGCTCTCTTATGTGTGAGTTGGCCGTTTTGCAACCTATTTTGGAAATTCCAAGTTCGTGTTTTCGAGGTACAGGTAGAAAAAAGTCCCTTGGCCGACCCCAATTCAATAAGGGAGCCTAGAGGGGAAGGCGCAGCCATTCTCCAAGACTAGAAAGCCTCTCCAGTCGCCGCAACCACGAGGTAAAGATGTTGGATGAGGAAACCGTCAGGATGTCTTGAAACCTCCCTTCTGAGACAAGCGACCCCCTCCCGAAACCCCCTTTTCATCGCCAGCACCCTTCGGAAGACTTTTTGAAAAGGATCCAGGAACAAAAGATCAGCTGGTGGGCCCTATTGCTCTGCCGTGAGTTTGAACTCTGAAAAACGAAAAGTTGAAGGGGGGAGAACGAGGATAGAACGTATTGAATTCAAAGCTGTGTCTCGTAACGGAACTTTATGTTGGACCATATTTTTTCTAAAACCCCCATCCTAATCCTTGGTTTGTTCACTCTGAAGAATGCATATCGTGGGGTTCCGAGTAAAAGTGACCAAGTAACATTTGCAAAATTTTACAGGGGAGCGATCTGGAGTTTCACCTATTTTCTTCTTACGAACACTGGTTGTGTGATGTCTCATCCGACTATGTTTCGATTTTTCTTTATCCTGTAGGTAGTTAGCTAGTGCCCGCCTATGATATCGTGCTTCAAAATTCACTTCAGATTAAATAAGAGCTGTTTTCCGGAAAACTCTATTTGATCATTTTTACCTGCCTGGAGTTTCAAGCTGTACTCATTTGGTCAATTCAATTCTTCGAAAATCTGTCGCATAGTTACATGAAATTCAGGGATTGAATAGTTTTTACGTTAATTTATCGTGTTGCCAAGCATCTAATAACAATGATTTCTGTTAGAAAAGGTTATCCATTACCTATCACTGTAATTGGTCATTTTCACCTGCCCACTATGCAATCTTACAAATCTTACACAGTAAAAGTGATCAAATGGCAATTGGTAACATTTACATGCACCAGCGAGAGTACATTTATAATCCATCTCGTGTTTTGTGGTTGAGTTCAAATGCCATTTGGTCACATAAAACTCTTTGGGTCAGGCAGGTAAAATTTATTTTCAAGTATTTCTTGCACATCAGTTTGAAGATAACGTTCTTAGCAACAACACACAGTAGACAACGTTCCTTAGTACCGGAATGACAAAAAAAGCTCATTTTGAAAAAAATGTTACTTGGTCACTTTTACCCGGAACCCGACGATATGGCAATCGGTAACTACAGTCTATTTCTTGCACCATGAGCGCCTGTTTAAATGGATAAATTGGAGTTAGTCTCTGCTTCCCTTAATGGCAAAACAAGCTTACTATTATAACTCTTGACTGACAAGAAACATTAATACACCCCTGATATCTGTTAGTAATACAATTCACTTTGATGGAGTTATTGATGAAATGTCTCAGAAACAAACAACGCAACTGACATTCTAACTGGAAAATCAACACATCTTGCACGAGAAAGAAGGGTAAATAACACGCAATAGTTTATTGTTGCAATAATAAACCCGTATCATCGAGATTCATCATTAAAAGGACCTCAGGTAGCCGTTCTCCGATCTTATTTTTATACAGGGTGTACAGCGTATGATCCGAAAATCTTCGCACACGTATTCTACAACTAGTTTCCAACAAAAAGTGCCTCCAAGAGATTTTTTTAGAGGCTTCGTTTTTAAGTTTTTTCACTTTTAAGATTTTTTTCGTGTTTTCGAACTTATCTAACTAAAACGGCCGTAACTCCGGCGTTTTCAAAGTATTTGCAAATCTAAGTATGCCGTACGAAAGAGCATAAAGTTATCTAATCTAATCTTTAATACTAATTTTTTAAAAGGAACTAAAGGGTAAAAATGAGCCTAAAAAGTAAATTTTGTCAAATTTTGAAAAAAAAAATTTTTTTTAATGGCTCATTAGTCTCCCTTAATTTTAATGATACGTTTGAGCCTGTGAGCTTAAAAAATGCGCAGAAGTCTCAGCTTTCCAATGGTATATTTAATTTTTGGGTTTTCGAAGGAAGTTTTTCGAGGAAATTGAAATTTTATGCAAAAAAAACGTGTATTTTCAAGCACATTTGATGTGATCGAACGGGTGTGTGGATCTACCTTTGACCGTTAATCACATTATAATACTCAACATTTTGCTCGTGACGATGTTTCTATCAACGATAAGAAGAGGAAATCATAACAAACAACGGGATCAAACCTCACGATATCAGGAAGAACGGGAGACATTTAACAGTTGATTTACATCAATTCATTCCGCGGATGCTCTAACTCAAACTTAAATTGTTTAGGTAATGCCGTTGACATGATACATTCTACATCCAGAAAAAGAAGAAAAGTTTTATTTATGTAGGTTTTATTCTCTTTAAAAAAAATCCTCAAATTTGCTTGAAAATACACGTTTTTTTTGCATAAAATCTCAATTTCCTCAAAAAAGTTCCCTCTAAAACCTAAAATTAAATATACCATTGAAAAGCTGAGACTTTTGCGCATTTTTTAAGCTTACTGGCTCAAACGTATCATTAAAATTAAGAGGGTTTTTAATGAGCCATTTCAAAAATAATTTTTTTCAAAATTTGACCAAATTTACTTTTCAGGCTCATTCTTAACCCTTTAGTTCCTTTCAAAAAAATTAGTATTAAAGACTGAGACGATAGATAATTTTATGCTCTTTCCTACGGCATACTTAGATTTGCAAATACTTGGAAAACGCCGGAGTTACGGTCGTTTTAGTGACGTAAGTTCGAAAACACGAAAAATCTTAAAAGTGAAATAACTCAAAAACGAAGCCTCTAAAAAAAAATCTCTAAGAGGCACTTTTTGTTGGAAACTAGTAGAATACTTGTGCGAAGATTTTCGGATCATACGCTGTACACCCTGTATATCGCAATTTAATCATTTTCTAATGCTGAATCGAATGGCTGCACTTTCATACCTCCATGATTGAGAAGGAACTCGTTTTTTGGTATCTCATTTATTAAATCGTTTTAGTTTATAAGTAAAATAACGGATAAAGATGGATTCTCACTAAATTCACACAAAATAGAAAGGCATCATCTTTTACATACGTTCTTCGTGACGCTCTGTTTTTGACGAGCATTTTTTTTAATACACCGGCACATTCCTGCACTCTGGAAAAACAGAATTCATTAGTTCTAGTACTTGTTTATGTAGCAGCAGAATCAGGTACCCGCAGAAATTTCAATAACTCTGTGTTTGGTAAATTTACAATATTTTGATTTTATTTCTTGTAATCCGCTTAGCTCCTGATGAGGGTTTCCCCCGTGTCCACAACATTTACTTATATTAAGGACTTCAGCGAACCCCATACGTAGAACCAGTAGAATCTCTTCGAGCAGCGTGTATTGAAGTGCAACCATTCGATTCAGTGTCAAAAAATGCTTGAATTGCGATATCGAACACATTTTCTTGAAGAAAGTCGGCATTTGGGGGAAAGCGTTGATTTTCATCGTGAAACCAACGTTTTTCAGAATACAAAACGTAATTTCCATCACTAAATTTCACTGTGAAATTTTTTCACTTCATACCATTGGAAAGCTAAGTTTTTCCTTAAGAGTTCTAACCGAAAAACACATTACCATTCATTCGGAAAAAACGAATGAAAAAGAGGCGATTTCAAGGAAATCTTCAAAATTTTAACTGTCATTTTTTTATCAATTAAGATTGAATAAAAATTAGGTTTCGTAACAGAGAGATAGAAAATTTAACATTCTTTCCAAATTTTCTCAAATTAAGGTTCTCTTAGTAATTTCCTGGAGTTATGGCCTATTACGGAGTTATCTCACCACCGCATCTTTTATGTACTTGGGAAACATGCATGCCAAATTATTCAGCAATTGAGGTCACATCTCATGATGAAAATAATCAAAATATTATCCGGCTAGTTTTATCAATGAGTTCAGAATTTGTAGTTAAAAATAACGAACTCAGTTCAATTGAACGAGGTGGTAAAGTGAGTGGCGTGCTAGTCGGGTATTAGATTACAATCAACGTTAATGTCCTGTTTCTACAATAGGCAGCTTATTATGCAAAATTTAGGCGGGTGGGATAGTCCGCGCCTTCGCTGATTACAGCGAGAAACGATATACGTTAGGTCGGTCGTTAGGGGAATAAATGCAGTAATTTTGTAACAACCGATTTACCCGTGCGTTACGGTGCAAGATTTGTGTAGGTATTTAAGGCAGACTTGTGAATCTGAGATACACGACCATGATCTGCTACACGGATCAAACATGGGTTCAAGAAGTTGTAATATGGAGAGGTGATGGAATGGTTGCCCCTTCCATTAACTGAATGCGGATCATGCCCGCAACACCCAGAGGATGTCCCAGGTGCATCTGGTATATCTCCCTAGGCGGCGGATTCAACTATTGCAAATGGCAAACTAACCATATCCATCACAAAGTGGGAAGTTGGTTTAATTCATTCATTCAATTTCTCAACAACACCAAACGTCTAGGAGAGACTTGAGAAACTGGAACCTCGACAACATGTTGCAATGAAAAAGAAAAAAATAAACAATGCTGCCGTTTTTCTGTGACAATATATGCCTAACGTCCCATTAGTTCGTACCAAATACCCATCTTGTCAAATTGAGGATTCTACATCTCAAATTTTGAGTATTTTAATTTCCCTAGTTTTGAAAAAGGAATTTGGGTGTTAGCTACAGTATGGGTGTCCTTCTTCGTATAAAAGCGTTCTGATCCTCAAACAACATAAGTTACACGATCGGCTCCTCGAAGAAAAGTTTGCAACATTTTTGATTTGGGGCAATGGAAAAGGGTGTCTTGCGTAATAAGAGAGAACATTTTCGGCGACACTCTGGTTTGTTCTTTAATCACGTGTCGAAGTAGCCATTTTTATCGTTATGAAAGTGTTATATTTCTGTGTTTGGAAAATATTTTGCTTCCTGATTGGTTGAGGCTGATGATTTTAACTAACTCATGAGTTTGATTTTTACAAACTTATGTCTTAAACTGTTTGTGCAATATCGGCGTCGTTTGTCAAAAAATCAGTTATCCAAGTCTGCCTTAACGCTCAGCAATTTCAACCAACTCTTGAGTTTATAAAACTTTACAAGAATAGCTTTCCATTCTGTAGCAAAGTTTGCTTTCTTTGCTTCCTCATGTTGTTTTGAATTTAAACAATAAATTTCGGGTAAGAGTATCTAATTAACCTGAATTCGGAATCCGTCCTAGAATACGCCCACATTTGTTAAGTGTCGTCCCTTATCTTCCGCGTGTACCCATTATCTTCGGCATCTGCTAAAATTGGAATTTAAATTAACTCACGTTGTAGGTAGCGGCTCTCCAACTCCGCTATCTTCCTGATCAAGAGTTGAGATGAGGAACAGTGTTCATCTTGTTTTCTAATAAGTTTCCATCCGAAAATAGCGAGGCCTCCGGATGGTCGGGCGCCATCAATATTTCTTTCGGCGCACCTGGCATCCGCCGGGACATACATTTATAAACGTATGTCCCAGAATGACGTGAAGGGTGGGTCGAGTCCGGAAATTCGAGATCTCAATTCCTCACCGAGACTTCCCTCATTTTCTATGATTGCCAACTGTACGTTCCGAACGTTCAACACTGTAATTGACAAACTATGTTGGGCGAAATAATTAATCATGATTCATATGTTTAATCATATGTTACTCTTCCTGGTAGACGGCAATCTTGTTCATCCACCAGCTCATAAATCCTCGTAACAAGTTTAATTTCTACCGTTTTCATCGAAGTTCCATGACATTTTCAGGGATCGTTTAGTTTAAGCTTTGGTATCATTAAAGATTTTTGACAAAAAGTTTGGATATGCTAAAGCAAAACTCACGAAAATGAAAGATATTCCACAAAAAAGATGTCAACCAAGTTGCAATAGATGAAGCAAATACTTTCCCAGGTCTATGCTTATGTTGGATCAAGCACTGTTGCTGATCAGGGAAAGCAATCCTTTGATATGCTGGGACAGGAGCAAGTACATTTCCTGATTGGGGGAAACAGCTAATCACTGCTGATTCCAGTGCTTTTTCTTAAGAGATAAACAGTCTTACAGATACACTGGAGCATTCACTTTACCCGAAAATGAAAAAAGCTAGGTGCACGATCATGCCAGTCTATAGTACAATTACCTAGCAGGAGAGCTACACGGTGAGCACATGTTTTATATAGGACTTTTTTAATATATTGCCGTGATCCTGACACAAATTTTGTACGGAATCTGAAATTCAGGATGCAAAATCCGTGTTTCATGAAAGTGACGTTCGCCCAAGTTCACATGCTTACAATTTTTCACCGGAGACCAAGCATTTAAAATGGCTCGCTGCCCCCATGCATCACGTCTTTACTAGCGAAAGCATGTACATAAACATTTACGGTGGAACACGAGCCCATTTCATACAAATAACCGCACGACTTCTCGCTATCTCTTTTGAATTCAGGCTCCCGACAATGCCTCGCAGCCTGTTGGGGGTTGGTTGGCTGGTTTCGAGAACGGATTCAGAGTCCTTGACATATCTGCCTGCCCCTTTCCACGCATTGTTGCCCGACCTTTGTTACGGTTTCCCACTCTTCCTTTGTTTCGTCCCTTCCCTGAGATATCAGAATACGCCCTGGTTTGGGCGAGCGACCGTTGGAGTTGGCGCTTGCGAAAAAAAAGGAAAAAGAAAAGCGACGGAGAGCAAGAAAAAATTGGCCAAGTGAAGAAGTGGGTATATGATTTCTCACGGTCGTAGCTATCCCTCTGTCAGACCTTCCATATTTGCAATTTAGCAAATTTGCGACAACCAAATAAATGAAAAATTGAACTAAGGCTCCAAAATTTGTCAAATGCTTCTGTCGTGCAGCCTAGACTAAAAGCGAATTTTCCTAAAATATCATAAACATTTTATTTACCTTGAAATTTTAGTACTTTGTATGAGAATAATTGAGTGTAATAAATTTTAACGCAACAAAACTTAGTTCTTACTAATAAGTATTTTGTTATTCAAGCTAAGATTTTGGATTTATAGCTTCTTCATTTCTTTCTTCTTGAGTCAAGAATGTCGGGAATTTGAGTTGAAATTTTTGTAATGTCTTATTTCATGATCCTATGCAGCTGGTTTCATCCTCCCTACTCTTGCTGCAGCGCAGCTGTGCTTCTTGTTGCTACAACATAGCTAGGGGTTCCCCCTTCAGCAGATGCAGGTATTGGTTCCATGAGAGTTGTGTAGCTGATATTCCTCTTCAGGAGACATATTTGTGCTCCAGCGCCGCTGTATAGCTGTTTTTCTCTTGAAGATGTAGTTGCTCCACTGTAGCAATACAGCTATTTCCACCTTATTCCAGGATGTATCAGATGTGTGAAGGCTCCCCCTTCACTAACAGTAGGTGATTGACCCTGCAAAGCTGTAAAATTGTTTCCCCCTTCAGCAGAAGTAGGTGCTTTCCCCAACACAGCTGTGCAGCTGGATTCTCAAAAGTCGTATTCTTGCTAGAGCACAGCTGTAAAGCTGTCCCCCCATAAAAACAAGTGATCGTTCACGTATATAGCTGTTTTTAAACTTTTTCTAGCTTAGCTATGAAAGTAAAGTAAATCCGTCTTATCGGATTTCACTCTTGTGGAGAAAAACTTGTTCCAACAGCTATTTTACTCCTTGCCGTACGGACACTATTGATTTCTCCATCCAATATCTCCCTATCTGCCCCCCCCCCCCCCCCCCCATGCCAGGAAAATTGCTTGCAGGTGATCCTTACCGATTTCCTATACAGGGAACGATTATTTGCATACAAGTCAATAGCACAGGTCTTTCAATCTGTAGCTTGAAGTTTTTAATCAAGAAAGTCTGTTATTCATTAATGTTGGCCAATTAAATTTGTTCGCTTACTTTCTATTATAGATTAATTGCAGCATTATATAATTTCACCTCATAATTGGATGGCTTACGGTTGATAAAGAAACTAAGCCGTAGTACAGTGCTTATAGGGACGCTGAATCCGAATTAGACTCAAGCCAACTCTGACTTATCTTTATGACCCCGTTAACTAACTGTTTTGAGCTCGAATGAGATGCCAGAAGGAAACTGTATAAATTCATTCATTAGAAACCATTAAAGATAACGACAGATACGACAGGCGGCGCTTGCTCCAGCTTATCATTGTAGCTGTTTTTCCCTGCAGAGGAAATACTTACTCCAGCGTCGCTGTATTGCTGTTTTTTCCATTCAGGGAAGCATTAGCTCGATCTCAGCTGTTTTCCTTTGAAGAGGAATTATTTGCTCTAGTGTTCCTAAATTGCTGTCGCTCCTCCCTAAGGAAGTACTCGCTCAAATGTCTCTAATTTTCCCTGCTTAGAAAGTATGTGCTTCACTAAGAGCACTTACTAGAGTAAGTACTTGTTCTTGAGTTGTTGTACTGCAATCAAGTATTGAGCTCTAACTCATCGTTATGACCCCATTAACCAAATATTTTGTGCTCGAACAAGATGTCAAGAGAAAACCGTGTCAACTCATTCATCAGAAACCACTAAAGAAAACGACAGATTCGTACGGGCGGCACCCCACGGGATCAGAGCGTTAAGCCGAACCACCAGCTATCTTGTTCCTTTTCGGCTCCGAGCGAGGAAAAACGGAGGTAAAACCTCGAAATAAAAACCCTAAAAAAAATATCGGCCTTCGAGAAACGGGAGCGATTTGGGTCGTTGGAGCGTGAAGCTTTCAGCGGTCCATATTGAGGGGTACACGTCAGACGGGGAAAATCATTCCTGTCGAACTTCGTTTTCGGATCGGCGAAGTATTTTTTTTTTCTGCGAGTCAAAGTAGTGTGGAGGTGGGCTTAAGAGGATCAAGGGGCACCCTGGAAAAATCCAACGGTGAGATTTTTTCGTGGTCGGAAAAAATGTATAAAAATAAAATCCCGACTTTTGGTATTCTGAATTTAACCGAGGTCTACGGGGTTGTAAGCGGCTTGGAACACGACCTTCCATTCGTCCCTTGAAAAAAATTTCCACCGAACAAATTATTTGGTGTACCTACAATATCACGGCATTGTTGTTGAATTCATGTTTCAACTCGAAAAACTTTTTGAAAGTGTAAGCAAAATTCCTTGATTTGTCTCCAATTTTTTTATACAGTTTTCCTTGAGTAATCAAAATCAACTGTATAGTAAAAAAAAAAAACAGCATTGAACTGGTATATTACCTCGAAGCCATAATTAACAACTGCCCGATATTAATCTAGTTCTGGTATTCAACTCGAGCTAATCGGTGTTTAATGAAATTCACAGTCCATGCTCACACGCCACCAATTACCTCCTCCGGAGGAGAAAACCACCACGCTGCAACAACCATATTAAGTTTGTGTGAACAATTCGATTAATTTGAGGTTAAAAAAAGACAAATAACTGATGCAATATGACTGGCTGTGCGATAGACAGAACTGTACTGAAAACAATCTCCCGTAAACTGTGTAATAATTGGATTGTTCTAAAAATTACATATATTTGCCAGCTTTCCCTTGGGTATTCTGCCAGACTTAGCAGAAATCGGGCCAAGAAGCTGGATATCCTTGCCATCAACCCTGATGGGTCTACCTTGATCCTTGGTGTCCAGGTTGTCAGTGACAGCGTGGGCGTTTAGCAGACCTGGCAGGCTAAAATAGTTGAGTATGATATGAATTACCCGCAAGGAATATCTGAGCAAAAAGAGTGGACCCTAATCAGGGTTGAGGAGAGAGAATCCAAGGGCAAAATTGGGCTCCTTAAAAGACGCCCAACCATTGTTTGATGTGCATTCCGTTGACCTGGTGCCTTATTGCCTTAAACCAGGGGTCTCCAAATTATATGCCCCTAGGGAGCTCCCCCCCCCCCCCTCTCGTAAAATTTTGAAAATTAGACCCTTGAAAACAGGGTTTGTAAACGCTCCTAGACGAATTTGATAAATTAAAAATTAGGTCTAATATAGGAACCAAAACTCAGTTCTTAGTGATTGAATATTTTTTTTTAAATTCCGAGATTATTGTTTTTCCATTGTTCAATAGATATTATAAAAATTTCATTTTCAGGAATATGAAAACAAAATATTTAAAAGAAATATATTTTTATCAACAAACATTTTCATCATTTCTCTGGCAAAACTCTTGATTTCTTGAAGTCATCACTTGATGACCTGACCACATGGCTGCTTTTTCTTTCTGTTGTGGCGGTAGCCTAATTTTGCTTCCGAGTCTGCGAAGCAGCGGAAACCTTGTGTTCACTTTTGGGAGCCAAAAAAAATTTTTTTGTCTGAATTCAAAATTTCCACTTGCATTTTGAGTTTCAAAGCCTACTGAACAAATTTGGTTCCGTGTCTGTCGATCTCTCTGTCCGCATTTCCTTGTTACAGCCATAACTTCCACAATTTTGGATGAATTTAGGTCATATTTTTAGGGAGTACGCGGATAAGGCCTCTTGAGGTCCCATACGAATTTCGCACATGCGCTAACGTTAAATTCTTGAAACTGGTATAGCTTTCACAATTTTGATGTTGATAAAGGATGTAACGGGGAAGCTGCTATGCCATCTCCTTGGCAGTGCATTTTCCATCGGCCTCCGCGGGCGGCAGGCCGGACCAAATCCTTCCGCAGGCCGTAGTTTGGAGACCCCTGTCTTACCAGATGATGATCGACATTGCCAGACCAACTTTGACCATCAAAGGTACGTTCCAGGGAAAAAATGCCGAAGGACCTTCGATCGAGTAACCCTTTTTTCCCGCTATTGTCTGCCAGCCACCTCCCTTCGGTCCCCGCGGAACTGCGGCGTGGGCGCCTTCATTTCGCGAAACACAATGGGAGACTTTGCCCGGTGCGGCATCCGTCGGAACTCCCCTCGGCTCACTACTGCACCATCCTTCTACCCCCTTTTCCTCCATTCTGTCTCGCAATCGCCTCCCCCGCCCACCACTTCGCCCGTATGATCATTCAGGCGGAGATCCAGCGCTTCGCATAACCCACATTTACGGGCTCAATTCGACGATATCGAACACTTCACAGTAACCAGTTTTTTCTGTGGTGCATAACAAAATAGGATATGTTTGGCTCTCTCCAGTGGCGTATATAAGGGGGGGGGGGGCGATGGGGCCCGGGACCCCTCCGAAATTTGGAAAATATATATTAATATTGTATTTTTCGGTCCAAAATAATGTTAATAAAAAGGAACCTTTGTATCAATCACGTATTTTTTTACACCTTTCCAAGTTATTAACTGAATATTATTTAGGCCTAAACTAGGTATGCTTTCCCCTGAGAAAAGAACCACTTTTGTATCAGTATTGTTTTAGTGCTACAATAGTTGAACATGTGATTCAACGATTATTGAATTTCAGGAGGCACATAAGTATGATCAACTGATCAATCCAAATGGGTATTTTGGTTGAGAACAGATTTACGTGCTCCATGCATATCTCCTGAAATTCAATAATCGCTCTATCCTGTGAAACACGCACTCCAAAGCTTAGTAGAAATTCAAATCATGAACGCAAGCCAATTGAATAATAAACCCCAGTGAAAGAATTCGCAGCGTTTTTTGTATTTATTTATTTTTATTTTTTTTTTTTTAGTAGTGGATTTGGTGATGGCGTCGATTTCACTGTAACAGCCCACGTTTTCTGTATTCAATCGTGATTAGTCACGTTAGGTTGGGATCTCGAAAAAACTCGGAAAGGCAACCCTTAAAAAGAAGAGTGTAGGAATCAATAACAGGATTTTTTACTATGAGGTTTGTTAAACCCTGTAAGATAAATCATGGGATTCCGCGAAATTTCGGATGACCATTATGCATGAGTGGAGCGTTTTTTAAAACCACATAACTTGAATATTAAAAACTTGAAATAATGTTAGTTTTAAAACAAATGTGTATAATTTCGAAATGGCCTCTCCGAGACGGTGGCTTTAGAATGAAGGCGTCGCGGGGTAACCCGAGCGTTGCCCTTGATTTCGGAAGGGACGGCGGCCTTCCGACCGCGTCTGCCACCTCCGCCGACCGCAGCCTCCGACCGAAATACGACTGCGGAACGAAAGGGAGCGGAGGAAGAGATCGGGGCGGCCAACAGCTGTTGCGGTCCCAACGAGGGAAAGTGTGGCCGAGGGCCGGTTCGCGCGCTCCCTCCCGCGCGGCTCCGAGGCCGCGGGTCAACAAATCGAAGAACCGGATCGGGGCGGCGGCGGGGCCCCCGTGGGCGCACCAGTTCCATATCGTCTGGCGGCCCGAGGTCGACTTCTGCCGCGACCCGAACTAGTCGCGAATGTAACTAACGGTCTTTGCAATAAACTCCGGAGAAATAACTGGCGCTAAACCTATACATAGTTAATAATTGTCTGGCTTGACAATTTCCGGGTTACTAGCAGACTAAGCTCATGCGAAGAGTACAGACACTTCTTCTCCTTAAAGTATCTAGGAGACAAAGGGGAAGGGGGGAGGGTTCCTGAGGTACGTAGATATAGACTCGACCAATGAACCTGAAACCAGAAAGACTGAAAATTCCAAAAATTTGGTAAATCAAATGTACTGTGTATCACCAAAAAATTGGAGGAAAGAATATGTCAAATGGAGTAAAATCCCTCCAACCGCACCTTTTTATCTCAATCCGTTCTCAAGATATGATTTTTCAAAAGAAGTACCTAGGAGACAACTACCTTAGGTACATGCTAAAGACTTGACCAATGAAGGTGAAAGCAGAAAATCCCAAAAATTTACTGATCTTCAAGATACTGTGTGGATTGACTGGGTGTGACAAAAAGTTGCTGAAGAACACGTCAAGTAGAGTAAAATTCCTTCTCAAAAAATTATTTTTATTTTTTCATTAATTTTTTATTTTCACTCGGTTTTCCTCCCGTTTTCACTGTTTGAAAACAAAATTTTGTTTTAAATTTTGATCTCATTTTGGAATTTAGTGTTCAATTTTCTATACCCCTGGTATGAATGAATGAAGAACTCTCAAAAACCACAATTGCTGTTTAAACGATGAAATTTTAAAAAATGTCAAGTACCTGAAAATACTTTCAAGTTAACTGCATTTCCAAAAAAACTTGCTGGAAGCTGTTAAATTTCAAGAAAATTTACAAATTTAAACATCTATCTAATGGTATGGTCAACTTTGCTATTCGTTATCGATTCCATGGAGATTCAAATTTGAATGCGATAAAACAGTAGGCACTTTTGAAAAAAATCTCATTTCTCTTGAGTTTGCCGTCGTTGTCAAATGATTGGGATTGATAATTTCGAGGATATTAAGGTCAAATTAAACTCTCGTTGCAAGTCTTAGATCATTTCATTGAATTTCAGTACTGAAAAATGGATGTCACCAAACGGTTGTATGAACAGAGCGGAAGGTAGAATTTTCCAAAGAAACTTCCAACAGAATTTAGTCTTCTTTGAAATGAGCCAAACTGAAGTGAAAGTAGTAGTGAATTATAAGGTAAAGATAAAACGATGAGTATTGCTGTCGAGGCATATACTTCGAACGTATTTTTGATAATACCCCCATGGTTTCATCTCTTTTGCTCAAGTCGCATTGCGTTACATTGTACGTGTGACCTTGTTCCCACTTCATGTTCATTCGTTCGCTCTTACTAAGGGCTAAAACTTCGACAGAAAAATGAACGGAAACACGAATGTGAATGAAAACGTGCTTGACCGTAGTAAAGGGATGATAACATCATGTGAGAATCATATTAGCTGATACAGAAGTTGTGGGCTTTTGTTTCAGGGTTTCTTTTGAAATAGAGTTTTTCGAGTCTTATTATAATTGAGGTACAAGTGAAGCGTTGATAGGTGTTTTATTTTGCCTCTCTGAATCTCAGTTATTCTATTCGTGGATTTCTATGTCGTATCTCTATGTGGCACAGCATATTACACCATAGTAGGTATTGACATTTTATGCCCCTACTTTCAACTGTAATTTAAATGGTAGCTCCTGTGGACATACATATGTCGCATACATACAAGTGTAGGTATGTCGAAATGTAGCAGCATTTTTAAAACCCCTTGAAACGGGAGACAATTTTACTCTTCATTTTCATTTTCTGAGAAAATTGGGTGGAAGTTGAAAAGGTTTTTCCTTTTGAAAAAACAATATCATTTATTTGGATTTATGTAGATACTTTACTATTTATCATTTTCATCGCTCACTTATAGAGGTTTCATACGTTGCATTATGGTGAAACATATGTGAATTATATGTTGGCCCGTAGCCACGTCTCAGATCTAAACCCTAAGCTTTCGAGTTCCCTAGTCTCAACTTCTCCGCCCCGAGCGAGTCTTTTTTCAAAAAGGTTGGAATACGAGGGAAAAAATGCTGAGGCCGACGATAAGGTTGGCTGTGGAACGGGCAATGCATAATAAAGAAGGGCGAAAAGTGCCTATGAAGCCGTTTCAACGTCTTCAAGAAGCCTGAAAAGTACCCGGGAGGCGGCAAAGGGGTCGGGGAAGACGCAGGTGGGGGCGCAGCGGTGTCTAATCCGATCACCCTAATTGCGTTAAGGTTCGCGGGGAAAAGGGTGGAACGAGCGTATATAGGGGGTATCACCCGTTTTTACCCGCGTTTCCCCCTCCTTTTTCCGACAATTGGCACCCCTGTTAGTGCCTCGAATTACATTATTACACAACGGCTGTTGATTCCGCTGAAGGGGGTAGGCCTTGTCGGGAAGGAGATCGGAGGGAAGATTATTGAATTGATATTGTTCTGCCTGTAGCGTTGTTGAACGTCATAGAACGGAACGAGTACCTCCTTACCTTACATCTTTTATCAACATCTTTTGTTGGATCAGTTGCTGTTAGCACGTACAGAATCAACAGTCCGTACAATAAACCCTCCATTAATTCAAATGGCAACCCTGTTAGTGGCTCGTGTTATATTATTACTCGACTCAAGATAAGCTGAATATAGTTGGTCTGCAGAAATCAGCGGAAGATTACAACTGAATTCATATTGTTTTGCCTTCGGTTTTATTGGATGTTGTAACAGCAAACTAAGAGTCTGGTCTGTTTCTGGATCAGTTATTATGAAGTTCCGTGCACGGATGAAAGCATTAAAAAACCAAAAGTCCGTACAAACGTGCCATCAGCAAATCTATTTACCATCGTACTATTGAATGTTGTTGATTAGCTGCGTACAGGTGTTCTTCAAATGAATAACCATGTTTCTGATTTGATTTTTCTTTTTGATTATAACATTTTTCATAAAACTAAATGATATTTCATCATTTTATGAATCCACTGTAAAACTATTTGCTTTCAAGAGTTTATGCCGCGTCTCATAACTGACCGCGTAACTGTTTGTCTCCTTCATCAAAATGATTACGCTGCACACTGTCTCATCAATAAAAAATTGTTTAATTACATGAATAATTACTCATTCTTGGAAATCATACCATGTCTATGCTACAATAAAAGAACGTGTTCATTATTTTCATGTAACATTCGTAGGCTATTGTTGATTAAAACAATAGTGTGTCATTTTTTCCGAATGATCCAAAATGAGTGGGGTATTTCAGAACAATTTTTATTTATTGGTATTGTTATAGAAATTGGGTAATTCAACCATCTATGACTGTTTAGGAGTAATTTATGCTGAAATATATCTCTATCTGTAAGTTTTACGTTTAAAAATAGTACCCTATGATTATGTCTGGAAATGACAATGGATTACCACAAATCTTCAACGTTGCACAATTCGTAAGTGTCACTGTCTCTGGATTCGGATTCTACACAATAGCTCACGTGATATTCACCCTCGTGGTTTTGTTTGCCTAGAAGTTGATTGGAAAGGGGTGGACGGTAGCATTGTGCTGCGTCCGTGGGAAAATTCACCCCTATTCCGCTCCATATTTAGAAAGGAAAAAAGTTAGGACGCGAAACTGGTTTGAGTCTACATTGTGCGGATTATCTGCTCCCCGTCATTTTTTATCAACTGTAACCCAATTTGAGACAAAGCAATCGTTTATCCCTTAAGTGAAAAACGGTGAAAATTCTACCAGCCTTGCTGCATTTGTTTGAATTCATATTAAACTACTTTTGCTATATATCTGTGGTGGGAAGGAGTTTTGAGCGTGCTGATCACAGATTTTGTTTATGGCGTTTTCCTTAAAAACTTGCAGACTGTACGAGGCTTCCAATATATCCCCATTTAATTTCACCCTTATTTGGAAATCTATAGTTTGTGCTGATGTGTTTAATGTAATGTTTTTCGTGGTGCATCACAATATCTGCAAATTAGAATTGAGGTGTACGCAAATGCAATAACACAATGGAACAAGTTGTCATTAGCGTAACATGGGGCTGGTTTAGCTTCAAACCAGGTTCTTTGCCATCGAGGCAGAGATGTTGGATTTGGATTTTGCCACACCATTTTGCCATGAAAGGAATTCAACACAATTTATTCTATTTATTTAAATTCCAGTGTAGATCTCGGTTACACATTCAGTTGCAGTAAACTATATTATAATAGTTCTGATTATTACTGCCAACCTTGAGGAGGTCGAGAATGTACTTGTACAAACTCAGCATACATCAAAGCTTCAAGATTGTGGTACCGTTGAAGACAATCGTTAAAAGTGACTTTCATCATCAAGCAGCTAAAAACAAATAAGATGACAGTTCACTCATACTTCTCCCCACCACTGAAATTTCCTTCTTCCTTTTGGATCTTGTGTAGAATCCGGATGATCGACTAGATCCTGCTTTAACAGGAGACATTTGCGGTCATACGTGGATCGTCTAGAGTGGTCTGAAGGACGATACAAAATGCATTTTGCTTGAGGCACACGTTTTGAAAATGTAGTTTCTGGTGAGATTCTGAAGTTAAAATACTAACACCGGATCGCGAATCGATTTCTGCTGGTAATCTTGGTAATGGTGTGATATGAAATGTGTTCTGTTACCATCAACCTTGATTATCATTATCGATTAATATTACTTCACTAGGTTGAATCTAAACACGAAGCCATGTAGCTGATGGCCTTGATGTTGCCCCATGTCGTGATTAGTATAATCTTCTTTGGTTATAACCACGTCGGCCTATGGCTCTGATGGTGCAACATAAATAATGTTGGGTCAGGCACGTATCTCCATATCAGCTCTTGCCGTACTGTGATTTACCCTCGCTGGCTCGCAAAAATTTAGCTTGCAACTATCCACTTCTCTGGCAAGTCATCTTCCCGCCTAGATTCAAAACCTGAAACACCATAGTTAGGAAGTGTCTGAGGAGCACGAGATGTTTGTTGGTTAGTATCAGAAAACTATACAAAACCGGTTAAGAAATTCCTGAATCCAAATTCGCTGCTGTATTTCTGTGTCGGCATCAAAATTGCATGTACGTTGCCGATGATGACTTGTCCCTCGAATACCTTGGGGTACAATTTTTCAAAACGCCTTTTGACACAATGGCAACGTTTGCTCATTTCGTCTACTACAGTTTACATGGGCTTATTACTTTTAAAAAATCCCACGCCTCAGTTCTAGGCCGTTTTTTGTTGTTAGTTTTTGTTCGACCTTTCATCGGGCGTATTTGCGAGCCGGCATTACGGTAGCGATATCAATCCACTGTACGCTTGACCTGATCCTTCTCGCCACATGCTATTTAAGAATCAAGGCCAGAGCGTTTTTGTTTCGCAAGTTGGCTTTAATGAATGTTGGGGGAGGTCTTGAAGTTGAGAAAGAGGTTGCCAGAGGTCAGTGAGTTCTCCAAGTTGATCGAATCGCTATAAAAAATACTGTTCTGGCATATTCATGCTGTTATTCTAAAACTATGCTGCAGTTTTGCAAGGATTGGAGCAATGTGGGGTTCTTTTAGTACATAGGTGCTGGTTTCAATGCATCTCTTCATGTCAGGCAAATGGAAACCAAAGGAGCTTTAAATATTGTTCACAATAGAATAGGAATATTGTCAAATTGTAACTTCAGGTGATAGTCTGCACTTAAAAGATGCTCCTTAATCCTTGAATTGGCAATTCCCCCTCTATTCCTTGTAGGATATGGAATTATCTGTGACAATAGGCGCCCAGTAGTAAAAGAACCTCATAGACAAGAATTGACAGCATTGCCTCTTCCACTGCAGGGCTGTTTTGCAGGATCGCTGGTTCATCAAAAACGTTTGAGTTCACTTTGTCCGTGTAGCACAACTGTGAAATCAAAATCTCATGATCAGTGCTACGAAATCGTGTCTAATGACTACCATCAAAGTCAAATCTATATTCATCCAGTTTTGTGGGTTTTATGGAACTAGGTCCGATCACCATGGCTGCTAAATTAAACCCCAGTGAAAGGATATAGTTTGAAATAGAAAAGCTGATAAGCTGCACTCAATTCTTGAATGTGTTCCAACACTGTTAGTTCCATTTATCTCTGGAATCAATCCTTCCTCGCCACCCTCTTCTCCCAACATCCAGAGATGCCAAATGTGAAATACAGCGTTTGGAACTTATTTTCAAATGCCCAAATTTACTGATTCTTCAACAAACATTGAAAAATTGTCACCAACATCACAAGTCTCATTCATTTTAAGTTTAATGGTACAAGAAATTGAAGTTTTTATTTTTAATTTCGTCATAAGGACAAATTTAACTGTTAAGTACACTTAACCACGATTAGGCCGTTAAGGTTATATCTTAATTTTCTCATTTGTCAACTGATCTTGTATTTCGTACTTTCTTTCGTTAAAATTGTACACCAGGTGCTTATTACGGTACCCTGAAAGGTACTATAGGGGAAAATTGATGTGATTGATTATGATTAATGTGTTTTAAAGCGATCATCGGAACGGACGAATCAGACATCGGCGCAGTTTGGCAACTAACTGTAAAGGTAAATTCACATTGAAAAAAAAAAGAACAGAAAAACCACACGAGAGTTGAGCTCTCTTAATTCTTTTGTTTTATTTTTACGTTTTCTAATTTTGATTTTCTAGTTTTTTGTTGTTGTCTATTTTTCCCTTTTCTTTCTGATAACTTAAAAACGGAAATAAAATGGCTACTCCCACGAATTCAGTAGAATAGATTTAGTAGAATTGTACATTTAGGTCCGATGATTAAAATGACAAAAATTTGTATGTATTTGTGTCTTAACTAACATTGTATATTAATTTTTCCTTCTGTGTTATTACGAAATTTCCTCATATCATCCTCCTGTGTAGAATTTATTTTGAAATTAATGAAGATTTAATTGTTGTATGTGGCTTCACTAGTCATTGTTTTGTCATCTTTCCCAAAGTTTTTGCATCATAATTACCAACATCAATATTATCGAGTACCTACGTACACTATTATCTGATACAGGATAATTTCCTTCAGTTTTACCGTTCAGAAATGAAGCTTTACGTTTCCAAATAATACCTGATTCAAATATAGTCTTGATGACCCTTTTTATTGTCTCGGAACGTCTTCGTTCATAACCTGAACAATTTATCACTTCAATAAACGTGAATCTGCTCACCTTGGTCAATTTTCGCGTGAAGAAGTTTCGACTTTTATCTTTCCGATGAAAAATTTAGTAAATTTCCAATCAATCCGTCAAAATTTAAAATGCCATATAGTGTATTGCACCAGACTTTCTTCCCACAAATACTCAATATTTCATGAAAAGTAGCACTCCCTTCATTTTCGGTCATAGATGAGATTTTATTTGTAATTTTAAAAAGATAATTCAATTCATTCAACGTGCGGCGTACGATAACACATCCCCACAAAAAAATTGTCAAGATCGTTAAAGTAGACTAGGGTATCCCTATGTATCTTTCGATGCTGAATTCGAATCCAAGGTCCAAAAAATCCCTTGACCCCTCAAAATTTTGAGCTATGGCCAAAAAACTAATCTTAAATTCTTGTCAGAACCTTCTTTTTTAATCATGAGATTGGGATGAACTACGATATCGTTTCAAGTGAATTTCTACATTTTTCAGACAAGGAGAGTCCTTGAGGAAACTACCTCCCCCTCAATCACCCCCCGCCAACCCTTCATAGGGGTTGAAATTGGATTTCTCTCTAAAAGTCGAGTGGGGTATGGATTTTTATGTTTTTGGGGTCCCTGAGATCGAATATGAACTTCCAAGAGTCCGTAGATACCTCTTCTTCCCTTTATCCACCCCTCCCCCGCCTAGGGGTTGAAATTTGAGTTCTCACGCCATGTTTTTGGGGACCCCGAGATCGAAAATGAACTAGGTGTGAAATTTGAGTTCTCACGCCATGTTTTTGGGGTTCCTGAGATCGAATTTGAACTTCCAAGAGTCCGTAAACACCTCATCTTCCCTTAATCACCCCCTCTTAGGGGTTGAAATTTAATTTTTTGCGCCAAGTCGAATAAGGTAAGGATTTCTGTGTTCTTAGATTCGCTGAAATTGAATATGATTTTTGAAAAGGCTTTCAAACTTTGTTGGGGTCTTCTCTAATGACTTTTAATTCTTTCGGATTTTATTATCTTTTCTTGTGATATATCTGTGATATTCGAAAGAATTTAGTCATTGGAGGAGACCCCAACAAAGTTTGAAAGCCCTTTTTCAAAAATCATCAAAAATCAATTTCAGCGAACCTGGGAACACAGAAATCCTTACCTTATCTGACTTGGCAAGGAAAATCAAATTTCTACCCCTAGGAGGGGGTGATTAAGGGAAGTTCAGAGGTGCCTACAGGCTCTTGGAAGTTCAAATTCGATCTCAGGAACCCCAAAAACATAGAAATCCATACCCCACTCGACTTGGCGTGAGAACTCCAATTTCAACCCCTAGGAGGGGGTGCTTGAGGGGTTCAGGGGTGCCTACAGGCTCTTGGAAGTTCAATTCGATCTCAGGGACCCCAAAAACATAGTCCATAGTTTGAGAACTCCAATTTCTATGAGGTGGCGGAGGGTGATTAGTTTCCTCAAGTACTCTCCTTGTCTGAAGTTGAAAAAAAAAATGTAGAAATTCACTTTAAAAAACATCGTATTTCATCCCAATCTCATTATTAAAAAATACGGTTCTAACAGCAATTTAAGGGTAGTTTTTTGGCCGTAGCTGAAAATTTCGGGAGTCAGGGGATTTTTTTTACTGATCTTGACTTTTTTTGTGGGTCTGTGTAATTTTTGTTTGGCATTTTATTCAAAAGGGCCCTGCCCCATTTTATTACATTCGTAATCAATTTCAGAGTAGATTTGAAGGCTTCACCTGTAATATTGTCGGTCGATACGTTCCAGTGTGTTTTCAACTACATTTTCCAGTATTCAATTTCGGATGAGTAAATTGAGTAAACTTATCCTCTTAAAAAACGGTCGTACATTTCAGAGCATAGTTATCGGAATTTGATCGTTGAACGAAATATATTTATATATCATGAAGTACGTACGTACGTAAATATTGAAAAAGTAAGCTCCCTAATTGTTCTGTCAGGAATTTTCAGATCTAAAATCTATCTAATCTGAAATATTCATAAAAAACATAATTAAATGTCTTCAAGTTATTTTTGAAATATTGCCTTCTCTTGTGAAATTATTTATTTTCCCAATGAGATAACTTAATCTGAATTTAAGAATCAAAATTTAATGTTTCGAACCCTCTAATCTCATTTGTTGAAAAACTTTGGGACGATACCACACAACATTAGTAGCCACGTATAAACTCTTTAATCCGCCCATCCCCTTTGTCCTAAGAGTTTGAGGAAATCCCATACGGATTTTCTCTTAAATCTCTTCCAAAACCCCCCATTCAATTCAGTATTCCGTCACGCAATTTCAAAGTAAAGAAAAGTACCTACAAATTTAACTATAGATTTTTTTTTCACTAGAAAGAAGGAAAATTATAGAAAATAGCCAGATACCGCACACAAGCGGTAGTCTTAACTTAAATTAGCTTTTGTGTTGTAATATTTTAGTTCATTTCATTCATTAGATTCCGTTTTAGTTGTTTCTATGTTGTTTTAACAAATTTTAAATTTGGGTTTTTTTATAGCATGAAAATGAATTTACCCACGAAAAATAAGGGGGAGGTTGTTTTATGAAAATCCTATAATACACCTTTCTCCCTTTTCGAACACTACAGTAGTTATATGAACAAGGCATGGGACATCACTCAAAATAGTAGTGGTATTAATTTATTTTTCCTTTTTCGTTTATTTCGCTTATTTTCACGTTTAAATTGAGTTTTTTCTAATGACAATATTGAGATTTTAATTGATTTTTAGTTTAATGTAAAGAGTTGCTTAAAACCAAACTGTAGCCATGTCTTTTCTTAGTTGGAATAGCTGACAGACGAAAATCAATCACCTGTTTTTCTCTTGGTACCTTTGCGTAATCGATGGTTATGGTAATATTTACTTATCTCAAGCTATTTAAAATTTAGTTTAATGGTGTTTAATTAGGGGTAGCCATAAAAGTGGCGTTCACTTGAGCATGATTGAAAATCATCACCATAGTACCTTAGATGCATCGAAGTTTTTATCAGTGCCTCCTTAATTTTGAAGTATTTCTTAATTAAAGTACACAATAAAACCCTAACTGGTGCCTTTATTATAGTTTAGCCAAACACTACCGTTTGGAGAAAAGTTTGAGACGTCTCCAGTGATAGTTTTCTTTTTTCTTTTCGTAACCGAATATTTGTCGAAGTTGTTTCTTTGTGTCCTGAAGGAGTTACGTAGAAATTATTTCTTAGATTTGGTTGATTGTAACGAAGTTAGATAGTGTACAAGCCGAAAAACTTGTCGAAACAAGAGCATGGTTTTTAGTGTATTCCATACACTGTATTTTGGGGAAACCGAAAGTATAATGAGGATCACTATGCTTTTTACAAATAGATATAACAACATGCTACCTAAAAATAACATGAGACCAATATAAATTTATCAAACTAATTGCTGATATTTACCTGTACAAAGATACATACAACTAAACAGTCGAATATCTTACATGGGCTCGAATTCATCGATGAAATATTGCATTAATTCAAAACCATTTTACCGAAACGTCAAAATAAGAGGGCATACGACTTTTCCAAACATTTCAAAGAGACTGAGAATTTTAGCGCATGTATAAACACCTCCATATATTATGTGATGGGTTAGTTTCCCTCTTTTTAAAGTCTCAAATGAAACGTATCTTCGATGGCATTCTAATAAGGTGCTATATGGAAACTATCAGTTGTTTGATGGTAATACACTACTGGAAACAAAGTTGAACAACGATCATCATTTTCTGTTCATCCTATTCCCAGATCATTTGGATTTCTGAATTGAAAATTTACTGTCGATTTTCAAGAGTTCTAAATCCTACTTTTAGCTCAGAAATAGAAACCCGGTAAGCAGCGGGCTTTTGCAATTCTAACGTGGGTTCGTGATAGATTTGCTAATTTTCACTCCCCTTACCACGTGACATTTTTTCAAATCTTCCGACATCATCTTGAACCCTAATTTCCTATCCACACAAACAACAATGAGATTGATAAATACTATACACCGGTATACAGTTTCTGTATAACGGAGCCTATGCTCTGTAATTATCTACCTATGTACAAAAGTGTGTAGGCACATACTATATTGAGATTAAATAAAGGAAATGGGAGACCTTTCTACGTTTCACTAGTCCGACTGTAGGTGTCAAAAGTTTGAAAACTTTAAACAGCCAGACAATAACCAAAGGTTTATTAAATCATTGCCTAATAGATGCACTCAATTATCGATAATTGGCACTCAACTAAGAGGCAATGATTATTTCAAATGAGTTTTGGTAATTGTCTTTTTTATCTTGATTTATTGATCTTGAGCTTTAATGGCCGACTCAATTCCATAGTCCATTCTACATCTGAAATTTTCGTATGCGGCGAAGCAGCCTCTCAAAAATGTAGGTTTTCCCACTCACACAGGATATAACCCTCGGATTAGGCAACCGGGCAATTTCCCAGCTATTTTCGGCTCCGTCCGCCCCACGTTTTTTTCTCATGGACCGGACAAGTACAATCCCGGGTGTTTCGCGACTTGAGATTGAGAAAATAACGGCTAACGCATTAAGATTCTAATAGAGTTCCGCGGCAGCCGGGTATGCGCATAGGTTGGACAAAAGGATTGTCGTTTTGCTTCCAAGTTTACTTGTAAATAACGGAAGCTTTGTTTTCACTTTGGGGGAAGAACAATTTAGTTTCTCTGAAATCAAAATTTCCACTCGCATCTCGGTTTTTAGACCATTCTGAACAACATTTGTTTCTTGTCGGTCAGTGATTGTGTGTCTCGTCAGTCTATCTAAAAATGGATAATTCCTAGGTTGCTAAGGTTTGAATGATGGTGATTTTATCAACTTGATAAAAGAGATTCACCAGCTGTGAACCTTTGCAATCGATCAAGGATCAAATTCACACACCCTTCTATAAGCCCCTGCCCCTCCGGACTACAGCTCCCTACCAATTTGTTGTTTTAGATTCTATAACAGTGAAATTGTTTAAAAATCCGTTTGCCCAATGTCCAGAACTCTTCTTTCATAGTAATGACACTTAGGGGGGTGAAATTATTCACTATCACAGCCTTTCCTAGGGCTTAGGCGATACGCCTGCAACACCCAGAGGATACCCTTGAAGCTGAAACGCTTCAAAGTAATGATCAAACTTAGCAGTTTCGATAAACTGGGGGGGGGGGGGGGCTTTCCATGTCCATGAACTTCCAGGGCTTTGAAGAAACTCGCGAGGGTATGCGTATAAATTTGACAATATGGGAGGGAATAAAGAGTCAGGGCAGTATATTAGAAGGTGATTGGTTCGTATCAGGTTCTGCAACCGTATGAGGGGGAGGCGATGGAATGGACTGGTTACCCCAAGGCTTAGACGATACACCTCTAACATCCAAATATTTCATAGAATCTAATGAAACCATCCCGATCGCTGTACAATCGCTCTCCCCTGTGTAGGGATAACGGCCAATAGAAGTGTAACACACAGCGGTTTCACACACACACCCCCCCCCCCTATCAATGCGTGATTGTTTTTGTCTTCCTGGTTTGGGGGTTCACTGTCACAAGTTCAGAAATTGCGAGTTGTTGCTACGGTTAAATTTATACGCTACTGAATCCTACACCAGCTGGGTTTTCTCCCAAAATTTTTGGAAAAGTTCACCCCACTTGTCTATTTCATGAAAACGTTCATTTTGAATGTAATCACTTTGAAACGTAAAGTGACAAAGTTCGAGGGCGAGTTATACAGTTTTGCTATAAATTACAAAGGCTTTTTTTGAAAATAATAAACCAAATCGGATACACTAATACGGTTGAATCAGTTGACACAATTTTTATTAGAATTTTCATCTCAGAAAATCTAATCTTGAACCCATTTCCCTGACTTATCATGTAATTGAGTACCAATTCACTATCATGAGCAGTTTGGAAGTGAATAACAGTTGTTTTATTTGATTTCGTAATTAACTCAATTAATTAATTAATTTCTCCTAGATAGGTGTCTTCATCTAAATAGTAATATAGAGATAATTATATGTCGATAAAATGTAATAGTAAGATACGATGCGGACCAGTGATCTGCGTTGAGAGGCCGTCTAATTCTACCATAGTAAACTTTTTTGTACTCGTTTATAACGTTTTTTAAATTGATGGCCTTGTAATACTCGCAGCTTAATTTTTTCGGATAATTCCCCGTGTTTTTCAAACCTTATGAATTTAGTTATTTTTCAATGACATTAGTTCAAGCTCACCATAAACTTATACAGTAGTTCAACAAGAAACGCTCGTATAATACAACTTTTCGTAATAAACTCTTTTGATATACAGTTTAAAGTTGAGTTGCCTACCTCTAGATAAGTATCTATAGTGCATTAATTTATTTGGAATATTAGGTAGGTAGGAGTTTGTGAATAAGGGTTAACCCTGTTTAAATGTTTAGTCTGTTAGTGTCTAGATTTGTTCATAGAGGTGTTGGAGGTACTTTGACATAACCAGTTCTGTCGAAGAAAGTTCATATCATTGAATTTGAAACTAACATCATGTACTGTACATCTCATTACTGTAAATTAATTACCTACTGTTATACGAAAACATTACATTCAATTTTCACTCCATGTGTAAGTAGTAAGTGTATGTTTGTGGTTTAATAGACACAGTTCTTAGCAAGTTATTTAGACAATAATTAAGTTTCTAGTATTCTTTTTACACCTTTTTCCGTCACATTTATATCCTTATCATTCCAAACTAATTATTACAGCTCAGGTACTATTGTTGTTGCCTTGTTAAAAGTTTCCATACAAGGTCAACAGCATTGGAAAAGTTCCGCACGTGTACCAAGGCTATTGGTGTGATTTTTCGCAATTTTTGCGTATTGCAGTCATATTAATTCGAAATTAAACACTGTGGTACAAGAATCGTTAATCGTCAGATTGTGGGCGACAAAGCATTTAAAATCTATTCTGCAATGCAAAAGAACTATTCCTAAATATATTTTTTCTTCAATTTCTGAGTACATTTTGTAAATACATTACATGTATTACATTATAATGCAAATAAATTTTTCAATCCAATCTTGTCCAAAATATCTATCTTGTCTAGTTCTAATTTGATGAACTTTTACAAGTTTTGTTTTGTAAACCAAGTATAAATTCATCAGTATTACGCATTTTTAGCTCATTTTTCGAAATTTAAACACTGACGTCCAACTAACTCATGCCTTCTTTTGAAATGCTTGATTTTTTGGATGAAATTTTATTTTGAAATTTTCGAATGGATATTGAAAGAAGTTCTCGGATTAGTTACTGAATGGCTCAAAACGAATTTTGTTCACAAACATCACAATGTAATCAATTTTAACAGAATTCGCTGAAAGTTTAAGAAAATTCTGTCGTATAGAAGAACTTCTCGTGGAACTTTTTCGTTGAACAATTAATTATCAATAATTTAAGAATTATTCTGCTCCTCAATCCTGCAATACTATAAAGAATCCTAATTTTAGAAAAGAGGTGACGTTTTTTATATTATGTTATCATACACTTCATCGTTGAAACTTTAAAAATTGCACATTATTATGCAAAGGTTTATTATTAAATACGACATTTTTAAAACCCGTGGTATACCATATTCTTTTACTTTGAACGAGGTCCGTATTCCTTTTGATTAGAAGGAAAATTACCTGAGGTATCACATGGATATTTTCTTATTTCTGATATATATCTTAGAATGACCCTGACTTTCCCCATATTACTATACATATGTTGGTGATCATCACGAACGTGCTGTTTCACGAATTGGGTTATAACATTGAGCACCGGAACACGAGAATCTGGCCGGGTATGAAAAGAGCGATCTTAATCCTATGACATCATGATCACCGTCTTTGCCCCATGACCCCCTGATATATATATTTCCATCTAGAGGAAACGGCCCCAGATCACGATATCATTCTTACTATTACGCGAGGGGATCGCGTGTGTTTTTACTTTTACCTTTCCGGAGCTGTCCGCAGGTCGAACGGAATGGGAAACCGTTCGCAGTGTAGAATGAAGAGATGTATAATTCACTGGAAAACCTAAATAAGAAGGCCGCACGGCTCCCTAATGCCGAAGGGTGCATTTTCGATAAAGCACCTGTGCACTGGACCTTGCGCTAAATAATGGGGAAATGAATGTATCCTCTTTTTTCCCACATAAGCTGATAGATGTGGACGATACCTTTCCAAAATGGTGCTATATGAAGGATATTGCAAGAAAGATGCAGTTAGGGTACCAGGTTGTTTGGGATTAGGCAAAGTAATCATGTTAAGAAAGAGCACACTCCAGCCAGAGGCCAACTGTCCATTATCATTTATTTGTTTGTTGAAATGAAATCCAACAACACCGTAAACGTTTAAAAAATTACTTTTTAAAAGTCTGATTTTTAGATAATTAGAACTTAAATCTCCACTTTCTATCGAAAGATACCGAAATTTTAAGGTCATTTTTGATCTATATGATGTCATGTTTCAATCCTACTTTCCCTGTTGATGGAAGGCAAACGAATTTGGCCATGCATTACTGGACTGGTTCGGAGATGATTCTAAAATGGAAGTAGGAATTGGTGCAAGATTACATGAGGCTAAACCAAGGGGGAATGCTTCAATTCCACTAGGGGAACACACCATTATATTCCAAGTAGAAATCGTGGCAATCGAGGCAGCGGCTGCTGAAAGCCTTGGGAGCGGTCACCAAAAAGGCCTACGTCCGGATCCTCTCAGACAGTCAAGCGTCGATAAAAGCATTAATGCCACCAACTATCTCATCACGAGTGGTTTGGTGCTGCATGCAAACCCTCAACAACCTAGTCAACATAACCAGGTTCGCCTGGAGTGGGTGCCGGGGCATGAAGGAATATCTGGTAACGAGAAATCTGACGCGCTGGCAATAAGAGGCTCCAAAACCCCAAAAGTCCCTGAGCCGGCAGTCGGTATACCAAAAACCGCCTTCAGAAGGACCATCAACAGAGGGGTCAACCAACAAACCACAAGTAGATGGCGCAATATTGAAGGGCATACAGAAAGTAGATGTCCACTGTAAACTCATGGTGGCGGAACCCAACACCAAATTTACTGAATGGCTACTTGGCAAAAACCGTAGGGAACTAAAATCAATGATCGGCCTCTTAACCGGCTTTGCACCCTTAAGGTTCCACCTACACCGCATTGGGGTCACACAAAGTTTTCAACCCTGTGCTGTTTATGTGAGGAGACTGATGAAACGGCATTCCACATAATATTTGAGTGCTGAGCACTCACGTTTCGCAGATTTTAGCTCTCTGAGGCACAAAGCAATCTCCTTTATTAAATGCAAAATCTAGGAAAATACAATAAGCCAGCAGGCTTCCGTGCTGAGGGCCCAAAACCCCCGCCACGAGAGTTTTGGTGCACATCGACATCTACATGCATTTTTAGAATCTATGTATATTTACGTACAATATATCAAATTGAAAAGTGAACCAATTGTAGGGATTAATTCCTAGAGGGCCCTCTATAAATACCTCTTGATATGTAAAGTAGGTCACACTCGTAATTTGTTGTTAAAACCATTCTAAAAGTCCACGTAATAATAATTGAGGAAACGCTACTGCCCACCCAACTTGATAAACGTTTTTATCACGCGCGAGTACTCGGTCTGAGCAAATATAAACGCAACGGAACCATAACTAGTAACAGCTTGCGACAACAAAGGTGAAGCCCGAAATGAATGGGCGAGCTAACTTTTCAACGACTTGATTGAGCTTAACGAGCACGTTCTACGGGGTCGGTCGGGGCGGAAGAAAAAAGAAATCGTGCAGTTAGTTCATTTGGAACGGGAGCAGCAACTCTTATGGCGGCTTACGCAATGTAATAAGACGGTCTGGTACTCGGGGCGGCCAACTGAGCTACAAGCTTAGTTCTTTGGGTTGATGAAAAAATCTACTTTCACTGGGGTGTAACTTTGTGACCACCTCCGAGCGTGACCTGTCGTCATTTCTGACTTAGTCGTAATGCCCATTTGTTACAGCTGAGCGATGTATTTTGAAGGCGTATACGAATTTCTCAGTAGTCCATCCGAACTTGCCAGAAGCGTCATCCTCATTTTTTGGAGCTCGAGAAAAACAATTTACACTCATTTGCATTTCTCGTGTCTGCTATCTTGAACGTCTCTGTGTTTTGTCAGTGATTCCGTCTGTGCCTGCAGTTCCTTAAACGTTCAAACTAAACGGTGTTAACATTTTGGTTTTGATGGAAACACTCAGAAGTTGGCAGGTAAACTGCTGGCTGGTCCTTTAGAACTTCATGCCTGCTTGCCCATTGGCGGTTTCTGAGCATGCGCGGTTTTTTAATTATTCAATACGGGAATACACTATACAACATTGCAATGATAAGTCCCCAAGTGCAAGTGTATAGTTAAACGTACCTAACCTGCTGCATCGGAGTGGCTTAGATTGGGTGTGTAATTGTACTGGTCCATTACAATCTGTGCTGTGTGTTCTTACAGTTGCCGTAGGAATCCATTTTCCTCACTGTTACTAGATGGTGCAACATTAGTTCCTGGCCTCTCTGGTACCCAACCGAGTAGTGTGTGCCCTGGATAGCTCACGAGAAGGTGCCGAATTTTATGGGGACACTTGTTCTTGAAATACAGAGATAGGAGTTGACAGCACCTTGGTACTCATACTCCCTCTTGTACCTTGAGTTTCACTATCATCATGTGCTGGTCATTTTCCTTCAGCAGGATACTTTTTCATTAGGATGTAATCATCGTAACCATTATGTCTTCTGTTACTATTAAATTCTGATTAGAAAAAATCGTATATGGATCCCAGTTCATTCCACTTTTCTCCGATTCAAGGCAGACACTACGCATGAGCAAATTTAAACTGCTTATAACTAGCTTAACACCCACAGCTGTCATCTGAGTTCAATTAAACTCTTAAGAAATTGTGAACAAGGTTATCGAGTTCAAATCATTACTGCGTTACTAAATTTAGCCTGTGAGTATGCGCAATTATCAAATATTTGGTCGAAACAAGTTGAGCTTACTCATCTGCCTCACAGGTTAGAAATGCAATCAGACGTACTGGTAGTCTTACGGCCCAACTAATCCACGAGCTTTATGTCATTTATGCTGGATTACGTTGATGAAAAAAATATAGTAGGAGCTTATCTTTGATAATGGTGACTTGCTATGATGTTCGAATTTGTTACATGTATATTAGTATTTCGAAAAAGAGAGAAACCCGTTCTTTGAAAGGAATCGTTGACCGTTTCTTCAAGCTACACATCATATATTTAGGGTTATGGAAGTCAAACGAGAATCAACCGAATAGCAGGATATGTTCAGAGAGTAAACAAACACTACACACTGTACCGCGGCATCCAATGCGCTACTGTACCCCAAACTGATCGATTCCGAAGGCTGACAGTAAAATTGTTCGGATATTCTGCAATTGTGGTGAATTCTATTCTGACCTCGAACGCTCGAAAGTTATGCAATTGACGTTTCCCTAACTACCCGCATCGATTGGCTTTGATTGATTGGAATTGAGTACGTCGAAATCATCAAGGTAATGCAGACTCGGAAAGCCCCCAAACCACGGTGCAAAATCCTTTCCCGTATTTGTATTTTGGTTCATCATTTTCAATAATGAATCTTTGTAATCGACCAAGAAACTATCCCTCAAAAGTTGTTGGTTTACGTTCAAGTTGAGTAGATTTTCAAAATCGGATTTTACAAAATTCCTCCGACGTCCTTTCCTCTGAAACTATTGGACCAAAGATTGGTCCGAGTTGTACCAGTAATCTGTGCGACCTGATTAATCTGCCCTGTGGGATAATGATAGTATTTAAGGATTTAACCATTGAAAAATCGAAATCTTACAAACTTTCGATGTAAGAGGGTTTTTTTAAAATTATGGTTTAAGGGGGAGTTTGTTTAATTCAGATGAAAACTAGATCCATAAATCCATGAATGTTTGCGAATGGCTTTACGTTCGCTCAACATTTGAAAAAATATGGAGAGCGTTGCTCAACTCGAGGATTTAGAGTGGATACTCAATGGGGCGCCTCGCGCCAGTGCCTGAGCATGGTGGATACTAGTGGAATATACTAGACCTTAACTCTGTCTCCCAAGCTTCAATTCAGTTGAGTAACAAGAAGAACTAACGGAAGCATTCTTTTCGACTTTGTTTGTATTAGATCTCATAACATTTCAGTTGTTCCATTCGTGAGTTTCATTTTTGAGTGCGTTGAACACTCACGAAAAGAACTTTAAAAATTATCAATTTGGATGTGCTCACCAAGACGCAGTATTTCCCAAGATCTTACTAGTATTGATTCAATTTTCTACAAATCCATTGAGTTACCCTCAATTTTAATTAAACGTAAAAGATTTTTAATTATCGTAGATAATTGTCTTGAGACCTTTTTTGTGTTTATTATTCTCACCAAGACGCAGTATTTCCCAAGATCTTACTAGTATTGATTCAATTTTCTACAAATCCATTGAGTTACCCTCAATTTCAATTGAACGTAAAAGATTTTTAATTATGATGAGGCACACAAATATGATAGATAATCCAAGTCTTGAGAACCGATTTACGTGGTCTATGCATATCTCCTGAAATTCAATAATCGCTCTATCATGAAACACGCAACTCAAGCTTGACAGATTCAAATCACGTACGCAAGCCAATTGAATAACAAACCCCAGTGTTTTTAATTATGATGAGGCGTAGATAATTAGGTCTTGAGACGCTTTTTGATACTAACTCAATTAAGATACTCAGGATGGATTCGAAAACTACATCCGATATCTCTTTTGCCCTTCATTAAATTCAAATTCTGGAAACATTAAGATCATTGGTTATAATTTCAATCAATTTAGTCAATGATTTCATATTAGTACCCATTTAAACTTAGTAGGTACTTAGATAGAAGGGAAGTATCGAGAAGCGCCTCGCAATCCGATGCACCTCATCGTAATTGAAAATCTTTTACCTTAATGAAAATTGAGGTTAACTTAATGAATTTGTTCAACTATGGAGATTGTTACATGATAAGGACCCTTTCTACAACGCGGAGCTGTCCACACTGTTGTACAAGCGAAACAGAAACCATATTTTTTCAGATAAATCGATAAAGAAAAAGGTAACTCACAGCATAATCTTCTTTTCTACCTCTAGTATGCAGTAAATGTTAAAACCATGGGCCCCATAAAACGCCGTCGTTGGGAATCGGCGTACCCATCCAAGTTACGGATTAGAAATGACCACTAAACCCTCCACCACTTCATGAAACGTGTTAAGCCCTTCTTTATTATGGTCGGCAACATATTTTATGCCCAAGTTTTAAAGTGGGTTGTTGTTGGTTATGCTTCAATTTAACCTCGAAATGGGTTTTACGTGTATACTTTCTCCGCTTCATCCTAAACTTGAAAAAAATTAAAATCATCTCAACCCCGAATAGCCGCTGTTGCCATAGCCCCCACGCACCCTTCTTATAAAGTGCACGATAAAGATCAATGCATTAACTTCCGCACTCGGAAATTCGAATGAAAACCCCTCTAATTTCCCATTTTAAATAACGTATCTTATCAAGTTGGGTGTTTTTTCTTCCGCCCCAGTCAGGAATCGGGGAAGCTCATCTGGTCCAGGCTGTTTGCTCCCAGCATCCGACGAAACGACTTTCACGCTCTGCGAAGTCCACTTTCTCGATCCTTGAAGTCTTGCGGCAAAAAAATTAAACACAACCTTCTCCTCGCCTCCCAATACCAAATTAAAGCGAGCGTTTCGTTACCTGAAAGTTTGAGGTCCGTTCGCTCCGACTCACTTTCGAAGTTGACTGAGAGATCAACCACAATGGTGTTGTACCATTACCGATGGTATTGCAGTGAAAGGGAGCAGATATAAGGTTCTGTTTTGATTTGGCGTAGTCATGCAATCAGTTGAACAAGAATGCTCTGTTGGTTTTGTCAACATTTGCCATTCCCCGACGAATCTATTCCTGAAGTGGCGTACGATCTGAAACCAGTTCTGGGGAACCAGTTTAAACTGACAGATTGATCTTGACCAGACAGACTGCTTAATATAGATAGGTTAATCGAACTGCACAGCTATCTGTTCCAATACCAAGTAACAGAATATCCCAAGTCGTACCAACTATCGGATAGCTACCATCGGACACCAAATACTTCATAAGTAATCGAATTTCTATAAAGCTGTACTGTAGTCTTCTGTCTTAAGAATGAATGTTATGAAAAATTCCAAGGTGAGGCTCTTGGATTCAACCTCTCTAAAAGGATTGTGTAATTTTTAAAGTTTTTATTTTTCAATTTGTGTAATATTTTTGGATGAAATAATCGATGATTCATATCATTACAATCCTCAGAGAATTCCCTTTAATCACAAATTATGGCAGTGCGTATTAATGTGCAAACATACCTCCCTAACATAGATAACAAATCAATTATCAATTAATTATCTGCCAAATCCTTTTCAACATTTACGGTTATTGAAATCCCTTTGTGGTCTCCCAAGACTGGCACTGCTTGTGATTATCGCATTTGGACGAGGCCTGACACGCGTGGTTCCAATGTCCCGAAATGGCCGGTGCATGTTTTTTGCTGTATTGGTACAATTGTACCAACTTTTTAAAATTAATTTTATATTTACATGCACAGTTGTACATTTTAGTAAACGTAATTAGTCGACACCTGTCACATCAGTTGCCTATCATCGTTATCAGGTCCTCAAAGTTGAATATAGATCTTCGTGGTTAGTTGCCACCTTTCTTTTGGTGTTCGGGGCTTCAAACAAATTCGTTACGTTTCAAGGTTCCATTTCTAACTATTCCGAAACAGTTACCATGTTAATTCTCAGTTGGCTGCTTCTTCTGTTCAAGAACGTTGGTTTTCTACCATGTATGTTGGGAAACATGGTATGAGGTTTATCGATCACAACTCTCTTGGCATTCAACACGTAGCTTTTGGAGTTGGATTGGTAGATATCTCGTGGATGAAACTTTTCAAACTACTTTCGGCTTCCATGTCGGCTCGTTCATTGCCTGCAATCCTTACGTGCCCTTCGGTACCATCTTATTGTTATATTCGTTCGAATTGAAGAAATATTGGACTAATGCAATGGTCGGTGTAGAATACAGTAACCTGCTTCAACGCATTCTGCACAAAAACCGAATTCACTCAAAAATTGGCGTCATTACAATACATTCGTAAGCATTCGTTTGTTCGTTAGCCCTCTGCGACAACGTAAATGATCGTAAATCCTTAGATTTCTATTTATAGTGGTCCTATTTAACCTAAATAAAGTGTCGATGATCTCGTCTTGAAAAAGACTGCTACAAATGAGCGAAACGACTACAATTACAAATCCGGATAGTTATTAAACTCTCAAGGTGTAAATCTACTTTCATCTTAATGTTTGGAACTATTATACGGTAAGCTCAACTTTGATTTCAATGCTCCTCGCCTTCTATTGGATCCGGGAAACACGAAAATGATTTTTCTCGGCCCTTGAAAAATACCTTTTCCCTTTCTCCCGAGTTTTCATCGTTAGTAAATTCAATTTCGCCACGTTATATTGGTTCTTCGCGCCCCGTTATGCAACTTTTCAACGACTCAGAGGGTCGTCGGAAAATTCGGTGCTCGAACAACAAAGTACTTTTTTCTCTCTTTTGATTCAATATGCAAGTTGTCCAATCTCGCCTCAGCTTCTATTCCAAGTTCTATCCCCTTCTCTCAAACATCTTCCTATTCATCTTAGAATACTGAAAAGCTCGAGATCGACCAAGATTTTTACAGTTCTTGAACAGAGGCTTCCCAATCGACTATATCAAGTACAGCATTGTTATATTCTTCAATTAATCTACCGACTTGGGATTCGGTCATATTAACATCAATGGGTGCATATAAGGGTCAATATGTATAGGTGTTCAGGAGCAATTCGTGACCAATTTGAAGGCCATGGTCACATGGCCTTCTCACATTTTGAATTTATAAGTCATATTTTGCCATATTTCATGTTTTTGTTCTGATAACATCAAATTTGACGACGTCTTTCAAAAGTTTTGCTTCTTATACATTTTCTTCAAGTTTTGTTAGAAAATACGGAAGAAGGAGACAATTTTTCTCAACCTAGATAAGTTACGTTATTGAGGGATTTGCGGTAGGCTTGTTGCTACGATTGTGTTGATTTTATCACTGAAGACTGGACAAACAATATAAAGTGTGTCACAATATAGTAGTATAGTAGACGGGTAACACAATCATATCGAAATTACTATATCGTTCTTCTCCAATACCCTCGGATTTTAGCGAGATCCAAGTTGAACGTATGAGTTCATTTGCTCATTCGTAGAGTCAGCAATGAAATTCGGTGAGGACCCTACACAGAGTAATTTGGACAATTCCTGAAAATTTCGTCAAATCGGATGAAAATTCGAAATTAAACATTCACAAGGATCTGCGGACACATACACAGAGACAGACAAGAAACGAAGGTTGTTCAAAATATTTTAAAAAGTACAATGCGAGTGGAAATTTTGATTTTGGAGAAAGAAAATTGTTCTTCTTCTTCAAGTAAAAATCATGTTTCGGCTACCTATAGGAAGATCAGAAGCAAAATAAATATTAACAAGATCACGAATTGTTATGTACATTTCCTAAGGTAAGATATATAAAAAAATTGTTATGTATTGGTATGTAACTTAGACATTGGGGAGGCAGGAAAACTGATCCATATTGACGGTTAATCTACTCAGAAAAATAATAAACCTTTGGATAATAATTTGCACCGTTATGTACGCGATGGTGCATCGTATTTCTCACCAGAATGGGCTAAATTCAAGCGTTATAGAACATTAGTTGAAAGTTGAAACTTCATCGTCAATATATCATTTGTATAGTTTATTGTTGGTATACCGACGTACTATGTTTTCATTTTTTTTAAACAAGGTTTTCTGTGATTATTTCAAATGTTATTGTCTTTGTAATTGAAAATGTTTTTGTTGTTTTCTGTTTTAGGTAAGGCGACTCAATGAATCAAGTAACTATAGAAGTTCGTTATTAGAAGTTAGTTTGACGATACCCATTCAGATCTAAGTTCAATTGGAAACTACAGAAAACGTAAGTGGGTTCGGCCTGGATATTACTCTTCAAATTCGCAGTTGTCTGTTTCATCATAGGTATTCACCAGAATTATTACGTTGTATTCCAGAAAGAATGGCAAACCTTGTTGGTAAATAAAGAATGGAGTATTGAAAAGAAAGAACGATTTCGTTGGACAGCAATTGTTCGGCTCACAAAGTGCACAAATTTCAAAAATATACAAAATAATCCCTAAAAAGAGCGTAAACTGCCTAAAATCATTAAATTGATCTTTGTTGTAACATATTACTAGGGAAAGGGTTTGTGAACTATGAACATGTAAAGGTTGATAAATCATATGGATTCTCGGTAATTTTTGCATCCTTGATCCTTCTACACTTCCCACTTTCATGGTGCTCCAAAAACATTAAACCTTTTTTGTCAAATTTCAAGAATTATCCTTTTTCGTTGACAGTCCATTAATAACTTGACATGCAAATCCAATTCCAACATTTTTGCTGTTTAGGCAGCTTACGATTTTGGCATAATTTGAAAGCTTTTCAAGTGGTAAATCATTTTCCATGGAAATTTTTTGATCACTTACAAAACCCAAAACCTGAAATGTCAATAATGAACTGTGATGGATGTGGATAGTTCACCTTCTGGAAACTGGGTTGCTTGAGCATAAACCTGGAGTTTTTCAATTTCATGAATCATCTGGTTGTTGCGGGCTTATCGCATGCAAGGTCTTGGAAGGGGTAACTAAGTCATTCCATCGCCTCCTTTTTATAAGCTACGGGAAGTTTATTACATTGCTATCCAGTGTCGTTGCTGTACTTGATCCAACTACTTATTTGATGTTCGGATATACTCCGAAGCTTACATATTTCTGCAGTTACGATTTAAGTGAGCGAATCTAGATCTCATTCTTGAGATTGAGATCCTGCATTTTTGCGAAACTCTGGAACATTTCATTGAACTTAGATGTTCTGATAGTTTGTGATGAATATGGATAGTTCTCCCTTCCCGTTTCTGGAAACTGCTGTGCATTAGCATAAAAGTGAAGCTTTTTAGCTTCAGCCGTCCAGCGTTTGGATGTGGCAACTTCAATTCTATCACTTCCTTGTTATTAGTAACTCGTCAATAACAGTATGGATGCATAGAAAGCTGGCTCTTAGATGCCTTGACTTTGATTTCTATGTCAGGGTTTCCTACAGTACCTAAAACTACTCCATCTAGATCAGTAGGGCGAGCGAGAACGTGAAAACGTCCGAGTACGCAGCACCGCGAAAATACGAGTGTAAGCGGGTTTTAAATTGGTCCCCTTCACGGTTGAATATGGAGATTGATACCGTCTCGAGCTATCAACCCAACGGTGTCTCCTACGGCTAATTCCTCTCAATTTCCAGGGACGATCTTCGAAGAACAACGGGCGTCGCCGAACGTGAAACATGCCCGCGTTCTCATTAAGATCCGTGCTCTTCGCGTTTCATCCCGGTTTGAAGGAAGGGTTTTTAGCGGTTTCGGATGTTTGGGACTAATCGAAAACGTGACGGAGGACTTGCCTTGGGACCGGGCCAAGTTTTGCAGTGATGGGCGGATAAACGCTGAGCCGAATCACCTGTTCGATCTAGGCTTCCGCCGCACGTCACGAAAGTGGGTTTTTCACTTTTCACAAGCCATTGGATGTGACATATAACACGAAGCAACACGTTCTGCTACGGTCCAAACAAAACTCATCGAAAGCGGATATTTATTTATTTTTTCAACTAGAGCATCCCAAAACAGCAGAGAAAACAGTGTAAATTTGAAAACAGTCGAATGTAGAGAAATCATCTACCAAGTTTTGTGGCACTATGACTCACTGTGTTGATTCATTACAAGCCATAATAAACCTTTGTAATCTTATGGCAAACGCTCTTTATAACCCCCTCCCCTCAAACTTTGTCACTTTACGTTTCAAGCTGTGTAGATTCTAAATCTTCAATCGTGTACGGATAGTAGCTTTGGAATTGTTATGAAAAATCTGTTCTTTCGCTCATGGACTCCATTAGGAGTCTAGTTGGTCCCAACTTTTAGCCACCTCGATTTCCTCAAGTGCAAAGATGCTAATTGCCAAAAAACGTGTTTTTACTGAAATATCCAAGTTGGGAGTCATTTCCAAGTTCTTTGATTTCAAAGCTTCAAATCCAAATTTTTTCGTTTTCTCGTTTCGATGTCTTGGCAGTTAAGAAAAGATGTGTAGGTGCCCGGTGAAGAACTAATAAACCTTTTTGGAATAATTTGCAGTTTGTGTTTTTGTGTGCCTCCTTGTGCCCTGTTACTCTTTGATGATGTTTAGTTTTAATATGGGAATTTGCATTAATCCGTTAATTGTAAAAAAATAAATTATAGCACCATGAAAAGATTGAGTTTGAGCAATTAGTGTTCCAAGTTCTCATTCACATTCCTGTTGATGTTTTTTTCTAAGAGAGCTAACGGTTGATCGAAGAGCGGTTTGGGTGGGCTCATTCAATTCAATAAACGAACGTCTATCAATAACAAATATAAAAACATTAGTGCTATTTGGGAAGAGTGTGATATCAAGATTTTGACATTTCAACTCTTTGATTTCACCCTTTGGGATTCACTAAGATCGATGCCGGGAATTCAGCTCCAACTAGGCACCAATATGGTTTAACTTGGGATCGGTAGTTTCTTCTAATCAATCATAAAGGCACATTATTGAAAATAATAACAGAAATTACTAACACCTTTCAAGAATGAATCGATGCAGAATTTTCATGAAGTGGAACACTCATATTCCCAAACTTCCAACTTGTAGTAGAGTCATCCAAGTTTGATGAAACTGAAGGGGATTGCAAAAAAAAAGGGAAAGAAATCACTTTCGAGTTACCATCTCACGGCATGTTCTCCGTTCTGGTTAACGAGGTTTGGCCGTAATTGCGTGGTGAAGGCCCGCCTTACAATTTTCACTCAACTTATACAATACTGCGGGCCATTTTTTCAATCCTCCCCCGTCCCCATTTTTTATTCCCCCGCCCTCGTCCGAGAAGATTCCTCAAGTTGTGAGAAAAGGAAACCCCCGTCCCGAAGTTTTGGAGGGATCTCGTTTGTCACTCCTCTGTTTTCCCCCTCGGAGGAATAATTTGTCAAGCTCTCCCTCATCTAATGCGGCCCGAAACTTTTCTTATGAGCGGGGAGGGAGGCGGGGCGGTCCTGCTTCGAGACTCTGATCTACCTTCGGATGGCTATTCGGATTTGATTATAAATCGACGAATTACGGGTTGGACGGAGTGCCACGGACATGAGGAACAATTCGAGACAAGTTGTGAGCCAGTTCTGAATTGCTGGGAAGAATTTTCAGCAGAACTTCGATGGTCAAACGGAAACCTGGATGTAACATGAAATAGTGTTGGAATTATCTATGATAATTAACACTTATTTCCACCCCAAAAACCTAATTCACTATTTAAATAATTCAAACTTGAAAATAGAAATTAATGGTAAATTGGGTCTTTTTAATGAATAACAAATCGGATTGGAGTTTATATAGATTTATTAATCTGATATAGGTCCGATATGAAATCAAGAGAGAATTTGGGTTGTATTAAGGAACCGCAAATAATGGAAAGGGGACTTACCAGTTATGAGACGGCTAGGGATCAACTGATGTCTCACAACGCGCCTCTTGGAGGAGCGTCCGCGGAGCCGGGGCCGATGAAGTATCGGTCCGCGTTCGCGTAGCAGTTCCAGGAACTGCTACAAACACCAAAAACAATAACCCATCATTCGATCCATTGATGTATTGTTCTAAAATTTGCGGGTGCCTGCAGATTCATTCACCTTTTCTAAAACATTATCATCTAATAGTTCTACATTTCCTTTCTTTTTTTCTAATGTCTTAATCACTCACTTGACATATTAAGCAAATCTGTATAGTGAATGGATGTCAGTTTCAAGAGACGAGCAATCGAGACCATTGTGAGCCAGTTTTAAATTGCTGAGGAAAGTTTTGTAACGAAACCTGGATGATGGTAGCAAAATAAATAACCCATCAGTCCCTCCATTTGCTGCTGTCAGACGAATCCATTCACCTTTTATCAAATCATTATAATTAGAATTAAAAGTTCATCTAATAGTTATAAATTTCCTTTCTTCTAATTTCTAAACCACTCATTGACATATTACGAATATCTACGTAGTAAATGCAAATTAGTTTCAAATAAATTTACAGTTTTATGTGCAGAACATGACAAATAGTCGATATCCAGTTCTAAATTGTTGGAGAGGATTTTGTGTTGATGCATGCAAGAAGCAAGAAAACGGTTCCAAATAGGACCGGGAAAGTGGAACTGTAAGCCTTAAGGTTTAGTTCCTTAATAGAAAATTTGGACCCCAAGCTGTATTACGCACCTGTACTAGTGATCCTCTTGAGTATCCATCAAATTTGAATTTTAATAGGTACTGTAAAATTTTATTGTTTTTTAAGGTACCAGGGTTCGGATCTTGTTGCCAGCACTCTTTTTGTGAGGAATCGACGCACACAATTTAAACTCTCACGCCAAAGCTGTCGCGAAGGCGAATTGAATTATTTATTTTGTAATATTTGGAATGGGTTTCGGCTTCAGAATTGGTTGCGCTGATTTCACTCCCGTCAAAACCCCAAACCCCTGTCGGTTGATTATTCAATTCAATTCAATAATAGTTTATTCCATAATATATACGAACATAAAATAATAAAAAAATACATAACACTTCATAATAACTGGAATCCCTCCGACATGGAGCTTAGCTCTGTATCGTCGGTAAGGAGTCTTTACACATCACTCATTACCATTTTAATTATCTTTGGTTCGAAACCCAAACCTCTATTCCTTTATTAGAAATGATGTTGGAATTCAACATCAAAATAAAGATTCATTGTTGGAAAAAACGTTATTTAAAAAACAAGAGTAGTTCTTTATAAAATAATAAATATGAGAAGAAATTGTAAGTATAAAAAATGGAAAGAATTAGGAAGTAATAGAAAACAAGCGTTCCCGACAAAAGGTGAATAGATTAGGCCTTTATTATAGTTCTAAGGTGGTCCTTGTGGATTTTTTGATAATCAGAAATCGCGATAATGTAGTTCTAGAGATGTTAGCAGTGGTTCAATCCTACGGTTCCTCCCTAATAATATTTCCAATACGTTCTGCTAATCTAAATACGCTCGATTTAGTAGTTGGGTTCTCATCAATTTTTTCATTGTGACTAATAATCATTGTTCAAAAACAAATTATTTTGAGCCTACGCACTCAACTACGTTCAGAGGTTTCGTGGTATAATGCTGATAACCGCAGTCAAGTTTGATGGATGCCTACTCGGGGTCCAATCTTTCAAATATCTAATGTTTGCGAATTGGTAGACATCATAACCAATGGTACTGACGCATCAATAAACGGTCTCAACTTCAATAACTACTATCAACTTTCAAACCTCATTTCAACGATTCCTCCACTTATTCATTTGATTGGAGAAATACCCATTGATTGCTTTTGTTTCGCCTGTAAATTGAAATGAGCTTAGTAATAGTGTTTAAGGGAAGTTACCTCTCATGAATTTTTCTCGATTCAGGAATCAAAGTTGAGGAGTAAACGTCATGTTCGGTTCAATTATTTACTGCTCTACCTTGAACTGCAATATTTGACGATGGATAAGGTGAGCTGTGAAAGGTTAGTTGATTGCCACGGTCTTGTTTCATGTATGGTGTACTTCTACGCATTTTCCCTCGCCTATATTCTTACTTTTAGTTGCACTGTACGCATTTGATATGATGGTTTTTTCGAAGCAACTTTTCACAAGCAAAAAAGGAACAGAGAGTGATGCCCTTGAAAAGGGTAATAAAAAAGAATCCTAACCAAAAAAAGGGGTACTGTTTTTTGCGACTCTCCAAGGTCTTGGGGGTTGGAGATTTTTTTGTCTAAAAATGGTTGGTGTACCTCCAGTTACGAACTTCTGCCGTTAAATGCTTCAACAGTAAACAGTATCGAGAGAACAACTTCAGGAGCAAACGATTGTCCTTAATTTGTTTCCTTCGGATATAGAAAGTGTTTTCAAAGACTGCAATGTCGATGAACTAAGGTAAATGAACTCATTCTTTCACTATAGAGCAAAACCGTATCACTTCCAATGTTTGACCAAAACAACAGATGTGAAACTTTAAAAAGTTGCCTTAGATTTCTTAAATTCCTTGGCTGTCATTATTGTATCTTTTCACAATTTTTTGGAGGTCTTGGAAGCCAGTCAGTTTTCTATCAAATTAAAATTTCATTGGCAGCGTTTCGTTCTATTTGTAGAACTTCTTCAGCGCTAGAAGAACATTATTTTAGGAACCTATCAGTTCTTACTGCCCCCCCCCCCCCCCCCCATCTTCATTACTACTCCCTGTTCTTTCATTTTTATTAGTTAGTGTGTCTAAAAAGAGTAATGGTAACTTATTTTGTAATTCGATGCTGAATTGGAGTTTATTATGATAACTATTAAATAAAGTTAGAACAGTATCTTTGGAATTTTCCTGAATCGCTAAATAAATATCGACAACAAATTCATACATGAAAGGTAAATGAAGAGGAAATTTGTATATGATATGACTTCTAGGTTCTTCTTAGATTCTTCTAGCCCTGAAGAAGTTTTGCAGATAGAACGAAACGTTTTCAATGAAATTGTAGTTTTCTATCAACCTCTTCCATTTTAAGTTGATAACTTTGTAATGTCCGTACGATGCTATGTTTTTATATGAATAACACCAACTGAAACAATGTTCGGGACAAATTACACAAGGTCTTAAATACTACAAATAAAACGCATAATGTAAGAGGTGTCTTTAAACTTTCTATTGTTATCTGTGACGTCGTTCGGCCTTAAGCGGTTATCTAAAAAAGTTCTGAAAAACCTCTTCATGAACTACTTGGAAAAAAAACCTGCCAGCCAAGAAGATATGGAATTCCTGGTAATTTCCTAGTTCTAGTGACAATATCTGCTCCATTCTCGAACGCAGAGGGTTTAAATCCATTTTAATTGTCTGAAATCATTTTTGGGATCACTTGATAAGGGTCGAATTTACAACTAATTTGCAAAACATCCTACTGTTTTCATTTAAAAGCCACAAAATCAAGTTTACAGAATAATTTAAAACATTATATAGTCGGAGAGATTAACGAGTGTTTTCAAATCGCAAAATTATGGAGTTCTTCCTGATTTATCCTGTATTGAATCAACTCAAAGCGTTTTGATTTGGTGTGAAGTTGATGTGAAATTTAACTCTCTTTTCAATGGTGCCAATACTTTTAGATTTAATGTGAAATTTAAAGGAGTTATGGACTGTTTGAGGAGAGACGATGTTGCAGGAGGAGGTAACAAGTAGTTGTGGGTCATGTAACGGAGTGGATAGGTGTGATTATGACATTGTATGAACTGTCGGGTTAGGAACCTCGTTTGGTGGAGATGATGATTATGACCCTAAAGTTGTGTAATGGAGAACCCGATTCTCGGTCAACATGGTGATGAAGAGATTGACTCCAAAAGTCAAAGGTGGTTGTTCCGGGTCGAACGAGAGACCCCATCAATCCTTAAAGTTACCTTCCCTCCAAGATCGCCGCCCGAATTTCAATCTCGATGCTCCTCGTGTGAAGGAAGCCAAGCAGTCCGCCACGTCATTGCAGATCAATCCCTTGTCCTTTGTGAGGCCAGTGGCCACAGAACATGGTAACGCGATCTGGGGACATACTCTGGCCATTCCATTATGGCAAGATCTAAGTTTTAACATGGATATGTTTTTGGACCGTTCGTGCGGCTGTTTTTATAAGGCAAACGATACGTGGTTGTTGTTTGTGATAGCAACCTGGAGAAGTAGATATTTATTGGAGAGGATTATGGGGTAAAATTGTCATGCGTTAGTGCTACCCAGCGACGAATAAGTCCAACCAGGTAACACTGCACCAAACTTATCACTTTTTGCTGTTGAACGACTCCGAAAGTGCTATACTTGCTGCTCGCTATAAAACTGAATTCCATCCCTCCAACCACATCAACGAAAATCATATTAATTTCAGACGTCATCCCCGTCAACAAATAACAATGATTTGTATCTTTTTACTGCAGTATTGACTTCACAAAGCATTGTCTACAAAATAGAATGATGAAATTATTCCTAGAGTTACTTAATTGGGAGGGACACCAGTTCTTCGACAAGCTTCCACGAGTGGGTGCATAACTGTGATAGACAATTCAATTTTTTCCTGTGGAAACGCTTTTAGAAGCATAAAATTCTAGTTTCAAACTTTGAATATCCTCAAACCCCCTTCTGTTTTCAGTGGAAGATTAAAACTCGTTTAAATTGGATGAAAACTATTGAGTCATGCGTTTAAAAGAGATTCTACTGGAAAACTTATATTTTCTGCTATACTTATCCATCTCATAAGTATCCTATTAATGAGTTTTTAATTGTATTGATTGTTGGCAGAAATTTCTGCAATTCAGAATACGAAAAAATAAGTTGAACACTCGTCATGGTGATATATAGACTATTTGCAGGGTAGCCTAGGGACTTTATAAATCCTTGGGCAGGATTGCAACCGATTCCTACGACGTCACGAACTGCCAATTGAAATTTCCGAATTTCGTTATGCTATGTATACACCGAATAAAACGGGATTTTCTCCGCGAAATAATGAATCCAATAGTCATGGTTTACATTTAGCTCACAATTTCAAACATAATTTGTGAAGAAAATCTTTCCAAGGTTAGCTTGCAATGGAAAAAAGCAACGATTTTGTAGCAACAGCGACCTAATCTTGATTTTAGAACTTGAAACTTGAAAATATAATCTTTCTATGGTTGACCAGCAATGATAAAACGAAATAAATCCAAAGCAATCAACCACCCAAACTTGATTTCAAAATTCACAATTTGTATGAGAACTTTTCCCAAGGTTGGCTAGCTATCGAAATACGCAACAAATCTGTAGCAACAGCCCAAAAATCTTAATTAATTTTAGGAATCCCTATCCGTAAAGAAAATGTGCCAATGTAGAGAGATGAGTAATGGAACTAAGCAGAAAATCCGAACCGAAGCAAAAAGCACCCAAACATGATTTCAGAATTCACAATTTGTGAGGGAGCTCTTTCCTAGGTTGGCTGGCAATCGAAATGTGCAATAAATTTGTATCAACAGCCAACTAATCTTGATTAATTTTAGAAATCTTAATTTGTACAGAAAATGTATGAATGAAGGGTAACTGGCAATGAAGACAAGTCGAAAATCAGAGGCATACTTTTGTATGCTTTTTTGACTTTGTATAAGTAACCAATTTTTGTAAAGTAAATCAGCCCATCAAGAGTAGTTAGGATTTGAAAAACGGAGTGGTAAATCAGTACAGGAGCCACCCAACCTTGATTTTGGGAATCACAGTTTGTTAAGAAAATCTTTCTGTCAGTCAAGGGCGTCTAGCCGTGAAACAAAGTAGTAAATCGGTGGGCCTATGGGGCGGTTTCCAATAAACCGCTATCGCGTTACTGTTGACACACTAACCTATGAGGTTGCGGGGGGATCTTGATTCAATTAGGCGCTGCACCCGCAGAGCCACTACCGTTAATATGGTCAAGTGACGGCATCGTCGAGAGTGGGAAAGGGAGAAGGTTTTTACATTCAGTTTGATTAGCTCTCTTGATGCCCTCTGCCCTCTTGATTGTCAATAGCACTTGATCACTTGTCAAAAGACCAGGAATGAAGCTAAAGCTGTCACGCCACGCCCACATCCGCGAGCCGCATGTATCGGTTACTCAAGCGATAAACTATTAGTGGACGAACCCGGCCATTATTTTCAATCAATCGAATCGATATCCAAATAACAACACTTTTCGGGCTCTAGTGGGATCCGGGGAAGAATATAATTAAGAGATGAACGATTTATCTTCTTTAGGTGTAGCGGTGGAATAACTGGAAGATAAATCTTGATAAATTCTTAAAACGGTTAAAGAATAAATTGATACAAAAGTGAATTAATTATTTTGAAATTATTCTCCCCATTAATATTGGGCCTTAAACATCCTTATCCCGTGTTTAATTTGGAGAGAACAGTTCAGTTGTAGGAGCTTTCAGCAAATGCTGTACATTTTTGGTTTGTTCTGCAATCATAAATCGTTTTATGATCAAAAAAAGTACTACTCCATAACTATATATCTATTATATCATGTATTGGATCCATAAAATAGTGAAACAGGTCTCAGTTCAGAATCCATCAACGCCTGCCGAGAACAACATAGACAACCTGCATATAAAGTAGATCTTTCGTGCTGTTCTTCGTGAGCTAAAGTTTTGAAATCAGGTTCTGTTTCGTACAAAGTTACTAGAGAGGTTGGTTCACGGAGTTATATTAAAGACGAAGTCATCCAACTCTCCTTGGAAATTTAGAAGTCAATTACACGGTAAGGAGATCAGTCGTCAGCTGAAGGCCCTTGTGACTGATTTCTTTCCTAATTATCTAACGACCTTGAACAGTAAATGGAGATCTTTTTATGGCATCTAGAGTGGACATTATGAAATAGTACCACTGACTACGTCTAATATAAGAAGATCAGCGATTTACGTAGAAGATTTATCTAACACAGGAACAATCAACCTCTGTACAACTGTACTTGCAGCCTTTTTCCTACCAAAGGGGTTAGTGAGTCAACCCTGTGAACTCGATTCTCAGCTGCATATAATGCACCATATAGAGTGGATGGAGCTGTCAAACTTTTCCACTGCCGTTGACGTCCTATTTGACGGTGTGAGCCCAGCCTCTGCCGTTAATCCGTCGTAGCATATAATGAAGAGCTCCAAATATGTTTTGAATGCTGTTTCACTTAGAAGGCCTATCCTATTAGAGAAATGATAAACGTCTGCATAATGATAGGCAGCGTTTGTTCACTAACAATACGCTCAACATGGAGAACAGGAGAGGTTGCCGCTGGGGTAAAATTGCTAAGGAGGTGTTAAAATGGTATAGTTCCCCCTTCCATTGAGCTGAATGCGGTTAAACTTCCCGCCACCCTCTAAAGATAACCCAGACGCTTGAAGGCGTCTGATTCATCTCCCAAGGCGACGGATTCAAGAATCGGGAAGGGCCAGCAAACCATATCCACAAAGGCTACCGAAGAAAGACTACAGCTTGATTGTCGCTATGATCCAGTGTAAATAGCAGCTCATCAAATACCGTTATCCAATATAATTTATTTTCTTAGTCGTTTCTTCAATGATGTTTGGATCTTCTCAAATGATCCCTCGCCTCTGACTCCGCTTTGTCCTGCGCCTTCTTCATTGACGTGTAGGCTTCGTGCAGGTCATTTCTGGGACGCCACACTTCGTTTATCCAGTACAGCTGAAAAAATTAAGAGTCATTTTACGTTCAATAAGGTTCAAATATATTCGTGATTTTAGACATGGAGTTTCAAAAGTCCGGTTTTGAAATCAACTATCCCTTATAAAGGTTGTTTCAAAAATAACGCCAGATTTTAAAAGGCTATAAAATTAATTTATTCCCACAAAAAACAGCAAAAAAGAAGCGTACCATTTGATTCAGAAGATCTTAAGGATTAAATGTGAAAAACAACATCGGGCATATGCCCTCCCCTCTAGCCCTACACCATTCCATGGTAATACAGTGAACACAATCACTAATAAAAACAAAATTCCTTCACAACACAAAACCTCAATGATTACAGATATTAAAATCACTAAAACAATGCCGCCAAAAACAAAAATAAAAAATGGCGGCCTTTTCAAATCCGGCGTTCTTTTTGAAACACCGTTTATTATATATTTCCTTATATTATCCTTCTAGATGAGCAGCCTCTTTCACGTCTCATTTTCTATGTGAAATTCATGATCATTCTAAACATATGATTTGAAATTTAAAAACACCTTTGAATCCGGAAAAAGATTCTGCATGGACCTATTTAAACATATATTTAAAATTTTAAATAATGTGTTTCTAGATTTTGCTTCAAAATTAAGGTTTTGAACAAACAAATTTAACCCCTAATGTGTTTCTAATTTCACGAAAATTGAACCACTATTTTCATTAAAAGCTATTGCATTTACAGCATTCAACCATACATTTTTTCAGCATAATGGTTTCGTAAATTATTTAATGAAGTAATGATTAAAGCAATGTTCGGTGAAAAATGATGAAAACTCAATTATTTTTAGCCATTTAATATACCTACTCGACCAATTTCTTTTGGAATGCTCGATTTTTGGAGGTAGAGATTTTTTTTAATCAAAATCCTAAGAATAGTTGGATCTTTCTTGCCGTCAATAATCACACACCTAATATATGCATTTTTCGGAGATAGATTAGGAATGTTTGAGAATGGATTTCCTTTTAGAACCTTTTGAAAATGTTAGGAGTCTTTGCTATTTTAATTTCCTACGACAATTCACGAAAAATGTGCGATTTCATCAATTTTTGTGTGCAGTCATTTTGCTTGGCAATGATTTTGAGATGTCAATCAAAGATTCTCTCACTCAGGAGGGGCCTAAATTTTGAAAATAATATCTCGCACCTTCTCGGAACCCTAACGTTACTATTATCAATGGAAATGCCTATTGTTTAGAAGAATAGAGACGAGACATAAAACTCTCTTCGAATCGTCTCGGATTGAAACAGCCGATAATGATCATTTGAAACAAACCGCTAGACTCGAGTTTTACTATTGTGTACTGTTACCGGTCTACAGTTGTTCATTTCGGAATTTTAATAAACACCTATTTAATGTAGGTACTGTAATAAAATTCAGTAACTGAATTCAATACAGTTTGATTCAAACTTAATTTCTTGAACATGATTTCTACAGTTGCTGAACAGTTAACAATGAAATTATTAGTCAAGGATGATTATTGACAAATAGTGCCTCCTACAGACCTCATGTCACTAAAACGATTTCTCCCGAACGGCTGGAGCAAAAAATCTGAAATTTTCAGGAAAAATCCGTGTTGGTCCGACGACAACGCCCCAATTCTTTAGCCAGCTCTCTCACTTAATTTAAAGTGCCCTTTGAGGGTTGTCAAAGTTTTGTAAAACCCCTAAAAACCTCAAAAAAAGTCAAGGCGGCCTAGAATTTGGATTTTTTTTTTTTTTTTTAAGAACTTTCCATGAGGAATCGAATGAGCCCCTCCCCAGGTCCGTAGCTCAAACCATTCCCGATGTATGGCCCGATTTATGGTGCCAACATTTGCATCCACATTCACTAGGTCACTAGGTTACTGCAATCGAAACAAAAACAACAGCGTTTTTTTGTTGTTGTTTTGTTTTGATCGCAGTAATCTAGTGATGTTGTGAATGTGGATACTGGAGTGAACTCCTAAAAGGGTTTATAGCCGATACACGGGTTGAAGCATTCTGATATGCATGCTCCGTCTTACGAAATTAAAAATTTGCAAATAGAATATTTTTCCATTGTAATCGCTCTTGAAAGAAAACGCTGCAAATTCTTTCACTAGGGTTGATTATTCAATGATTCATGATTTGAATTTATACTAAGCTTTGGAGTGTGCGTGTTTTACAGGTGATAGTGCGATTATTGAATTTCAGGAAGCACACAAATATGATCAACTGATCAATCCAAATAGGCATTTTGGTTGAGAACAGATTTACGTGCTCTATGCATATCTCCTGAAATTCAATAATCGCTCCATCACTTGTAAAACACGCACACTCTAAAGCTTAGTATAAATTCAAATCATGAACGCAAGCCAATTGAATAATAAACCCCAGTGAAAGAATTTGCAGCGTTTTTCGAATTTCAAATATAGTTCTTTTGTATTTACTGCAATGGAAAGTAGAGAAACCAGCAAGATAATCATTGAAAAATCAAGGGCGGTCGACAGACAGCTGCGCGAGCGCCGGTGTGACTCAGGTTGGCGCGAACGCGTGAAGGTTGATGGTTGTATCACATGTGAAGGCTGAACGGCTGAGGAAAATTCTTGGACTGAAGAAAAATCGAACACGCGGCACGATCGTTTGCCGCAACAAAACGTGATGCCGCGTTGTTACGTCTGACACATCCGTAGAGTTGTATTGTTTGATCGCACTGATAGATCGCGAAGGGCGCCCGCTCGTCCCCGTCGATCGCATTCGTATCCATGATGCGTCTGCGGCTTGCGATTTCTTCATTTACCTACCGAAACAGGCGGCAGCAGCGCCGCGCTGCAGGAGAGTTATCTCTCAAGAGAGATGCGAGAGCGCGGCGCTGCAGGCGGCATACCTATGTGCCAGCGTCAGTTTCGATCAATCATCAATCATCATCATCATCAATCTATATACAGACGAAAATATCAGAGCAGGTAGGTATATCAGGGGGTGGTAACGTTGGGCGGGTGGAATTCTCCGCCACCCCCCACCACCACCCCTGAAGGGGAGCGTCCGACCGTCTCCCAGGGCAACTGGGTGGAATTCACCCCCCCCCCTCGACCGCGCCAGTGAAGGGGACCCCACCAATGAGGAGCGTCTCCCAGGGCAACCTGCTCCCCTCCTCGGGGGGAATATACGATTTTTGGTTTATTATTCAATAATCACTGGGGTTTATTATTCAATTGGCTTGCGTTCATAATTTGAATTTCTACTAAGCTTTGGAGTGTGCGCGTTTCACAGGATAGAGCGATTATTGAATTTCAGGACATATGCATAGAGCACGTAAATGTGTTCTCAAGCAAAATACCTATTTTGATTGATCAGTTGATCATATTTGTGTGCCTCCTGAAATTCAATAATTGCTCTATCACCTGTGAAAAGCGCACACTCCAAAGCTTAGTAGAAATTCAAATTATGAACGCAAGCCAATTGAATAATAAACCCCAGTGAAAGAATTTGCAGCGTTTTTTTATTGAACCCCAAATACCCCCCCCCCCCCCCACACACACACACACACACACAATGAATACATCCATAATTTATCAAGTCCTTTGACGCTCGTATTGGGTTAAAACTTCCCCAAACCTAAATTTAAACGATGTAGCCAAAGGTAGACTGATGTAGAGGGGGCACACAAATATCGTCAACTGATCAATCCAAATAGGTGTTTTTGTTGAGAACCGATTTACGTGGTCTATGCATATCTCCTGAAATTCATTAACGCATGAATCATGAATCATTGAATAATCCTAGTGAAAGAATTTGCAGCGTTTTTTATATCTTTATTACAAATCCGATTTTTATTCAATCCTGATTAGTAAAACAATTAATATATTTCGTCAACATTGGTAAAACATGTATTTAGGTGTGAAAAGTGAACCAACAAATTTAATCGTGGTTGTTGCGGGGTGACCATCGAGTCATTGTATACAATGTAATCAATGTTTTATGGTATAAAAAATTTACAGAAATGTAAATTGAAGAAATTTAGTAACCAGGACCACCAAATGATGCAGTCCAAAATATCGGAACACAGTTTCTCTCATCAATCTACCGGGTTATTCTCAAACTATGGGAAAATTCGTGAAAATGGCACACTGTGCCGTTCAAAATCGTCTGCCTTTCAACTTTTTCCCCTTATCTGCTTACATTTATTGAGTACTGCATTGACCAATAGAAAACCGTCGGAAGCCAATATAATTTCCATCTTTTTTAGGGTTGAGAAACCCTGATTTGTCATTGTCTGACTTGCAACTGTATCGAGGTTCCCAATTTCGAGTTGGTTTTTCGAATATTCTACCCGAGATTTAAAATTACATGAAAATTCTCTCGTCTTTAGTAACATCTGAATAGCAGCTGTCGATGGTTTTTCAAACCCTGCTTCAATTTTTTAATATCCCAACCCTGCACTTTATTGGTTTAATCCACGGTCATGGTCATGGCCCAAAAAGAATGTGTTCCTGAGGGAACAAACGGGAATTTTCGAGGAAGTTCTTGTTTTTGTGGTAGCAGTGATTCACAAGCAAGCGGGCAAACCTTTCAGCCGCCCTAAACGGTAGGTGGTTTGTTTTCTGAACGTGCGAGAACATCTGAAAACAGGTTAGTATGTTCATTCAATGTCATTTTAATGGCCATAGTTGCTTACCTACTATGTTTAATCGCAAAATTGTCTTTCTATCCATTTATCCTCTTGGAAGACCGTATCACGTTGCATTATTAAAACCCACAATAATCCAGCGGTATTGGAAGAATCTCTGTTGAGAGTCCGAATGGTCATTGTCATGTAGGTGAAAACATACAAAAATTGTCATTGCCGTGACTGAAACCGCCACGTTATTGTTATGACTTATTTAAAATTGAATTTTGCGGAAAATAATGGATGTCTTGAATGTCTGGGCATCAGAAAGACATCCAGGGGGGCCAATTAATAGTGAGGGGGCCAAGTGATACACATCCTTAAACCTAGCAAAAGAAACACTTACATTTTTGAAATGTCGGGACCTGAACATTGCCGTAGTTTGAGAATCACCCTACCCAGTATGGGACCTCGTTGTAGGTCGTTCTTTTCCATTCAAATTTGGCTTTGCCTCACATTTAGACTGAGAAATGAACGTGAGCCGGCGAAGACCAAGTAGCACCTTCCATTCATTTCCGCACTTCGCGAAAACCGAAGAAAAAAAAGGAGAGTAATCAATGAACTAGCAGAGGGCTACTTTTATTTATAGCTCTGGTGAAGAGAGAAAGAGGTTGGTTCATGGCGGGGAAGGGGCAGAGATGAGTGCAACAACCCTCCCTTCGCACCGTATTCGAATCAATAAAGTCAGAAGTGAGATCGGGTATTCAATGTTCCTGGAAGGGGTGCGAAGTGAAAGAATTTTTAGGCGTTGTGCTATTATACCGTGCGAGCTGACACAGCTGAACTTGCATCGTTCTGACTTGACTGGAGTTCCAATACCGACCCGTTCACATGAACATTCATTTAGAACAAACTAAAACTGAATGCTGCAGTAGTTTCAGCCTCGTTTACACCAAACTAGTGCAGTTTACGAACCTTTATAAACATTCGGAAACACGCAAACGACCATCTGTATTCATTCTGATTAAGCCCTGTGACACCAAAGAGATCATTCCAGAAAGTTCCCGAATCAAATTCTTGAACACTCGCGTCGTCAAAGATTGCAATCTGTCTGCGTCAATAATTGATGCGCAATTATTGTGGGACCGTCGGAAGAAATGAGGGTGCTATCTGATTCAAGGGCGGATAAAACAGGACTTCAGCTAAAATCCCCCAATTCTTTAGTTTAAGAAAAAAGCAACTTTTTCTAAGTTCTTTCGGATTTTTCGTTGTGCCTCCCACTGGAGTGCAAAAAAAAAAGCACTACTTCTTCTGAGGGTACCACCGTCAGTTCGTTCTCTGCTCGAGCATTCGGTTCGACCCGAGCAATGTTCGCGTGGACGGCTTGCTCGTGCTCGAGGCTAATCCAACCGATGTCGGCTTTCCGACGAATCATCAGAGGGATGCTCGTTCGTCGCACGCACAGTGTAAACACCCCTTACCGATGTTCTTCGAATCGAATCTAGTTCCAGCCAATTTGTTGAAGGTGTCATATCGCCCCCATTTTAACGTTCAGTTTTGTCATTTTTCAAGTTTTCTTAGGTTTGATTTCGACTGTAACCGCAGCATTCGATAATAACACGCGTGCCGTGTGATCGCAGGAAATGCTCGCGAGCGACTGATCGTCGGAAATACTCGGGCGGTGTCAACGGTGCTCGTTGCAATCGTACTCGTTAAAACCGACAGATGCTCGATCGCGAATGCACCATGCTCGACCAGTGTAAATGGAGTTATAATTGAAGCACAACGAACACGAATCCCTTTACTGATTCGCATGTCAAGAAGTGGCGTATTGCCTCAAACGCTTGAGAACGTTTGCGAAAAGGTTTGTTCGTTCACACCGCCCAAGCATGTTCGCTTGGTGTAACACGTTTTCGAAAACATCTTTCAATTTCCTATCGAGCTCGAGGAATTCGCGTTTGAAAAGTGTGAACGCGCGCGAGAGCAGGGACGAACATCCCCCAGAATGGGTTAATTTAAAGAAACTCGAGTCACATTCGTGCCACTGTCTTACTTTAAACTTATTAAGGAACTACTTTATTTAATTGAAGGAATTGAATTTATTTTGATTATTAATTCAACTATCGTATTCAGTAAGTGAATATTACTGTTGAAGATGGTCTTACAGTAATATTATTTTGAGATACAAAGATATGTTCATCTGCAAGCTGTTTCCAGTTTTGAATGATTTAAATTGACTATCTGACTAGAGAGAGAGAAAATAAATGCTTTATTAACAGAAATATATAGGTATTCATAATTCAACAATCAATAAGCAATGAAATTTTTTCCCAATACAATTTCAACCATCTTAATACTGTCACAGCCACAATAACAACATTCACCATACATCACTATGTAAAATAACCTGATTCAACTAATATTCTATCATAACTATAATGATCCGTATTATACATAATAATTGAACAATCCAAATTTTCTATTCTGTTTTGCAAACAAGTATTAAGTACTATTTCAGTTAACGTCATTACTTATTGTACAACTTATCTTCCATTGTTAATAGATTTTGAAAGCATTGTACGACATTGGAATACAATGGAATTATCATTATTAACTTTATTTACTCTTTATTTACCAAGTTGAAGTGCCACCAACTAAATGTTTGAGGAAAAAATTATGCAAAAACTGTGGTAATCTAAATATTAATAATCTTCATTATTTAACCTTAGATTCTGATTATTTTCAGAATTACGAATATAAAAAAGTCTCCCAAGGTCTCACTTCAACTGATTTGCAGAAACTAATTGATAACTACTTATCATTAATTAGCATAGGTTAATCGATAATGTTTATCATGGTAATTAAACAAATACCAATCGAACCGACTTTGTTTGAATTCATAATGGGAAAGTTGTGTGAAACCTCGCACCTGAGTTTGCAATCGTTCCGTCCTTTTTATTAAGATCGGTAATGATCCATGAAATGATATTCCATCTCATAACGTGACCTTGTGTCGCAGCCTGGCGATCGGCGGGGGCGTTTTTAGGCGGGAAGATGGTGCTTGGATAATACGCAGTTCTTATAGCATCCACGAGGGGGAAGGGCACCCGAGCACCGCAGCGCCATCTGTGGTTAGTTCGCGCGTTCGACGCTACGCCGCAGCACTTTCAGCAACCCGTCTGACATCCTCCCCTTCGATGGATGCTGGACCTAATAGCATCCATACTTGTTCTCCCTGCAACCCTCTCCCCCTCGTGAGAGTTTTATCGGTCAACCTCTCGTATTTCTGGAGCCTGACCTAGGAATACTTGCATTCAACGTGCATAGGTAAGGGCAAGATAGAGAAACATTTTCTAGACAACCTAATTACACCAAATCTATTCTTTCTAGTAAAAAAGGTTAAATGAGGAGCTTACTTTCAAAAAGGCACATATCCAAATCTGGGAGAAATCGTTTTTTTCTCAATTTTCTATCTCTGAATATGAGTTGAATCAAATCCCCTTATCATTTCCGAACAAAACAGAACACATCCACGTCAATTCCGGGGCTAAAGTTATGTGTTTGCATCAAAAGGTAACAAATCCGTCCCCTACATTTTTTTCAGTGCCTTGCATCCTCCGAATTTCGTCAGGCGATAAGTCGTGGGTTTTCAAAAAGGCACATATCCAAAAACAAGCATTGCGCCTTCGTCTCGACGTTGAATATTTACACGAGACTCGATAGATGGCAGGCATGACAAATGGAAATATGGAGTCAGGTAAAGTTTTCAATTAAACGTACAGAATGGAGAATGAATTCTTTCTTTTTCAAAAAGGCACAAATCCATGAGTTTTGATCAAAAGGGCACATTTCCAGAGTGAAAATGGATATACAGCCTCGTGTTTTGGAGAAAATTGATTCATATTCTGAGGCATCTTTATCTGTGCCTTCTCACACATTACTCCGATGAGAAACTGCAGAAAAACATCTCCACTAATCTGCAAATCGTTTTTTTCACTTCCTGAACATTTTGTCGGAATGGATATGTGCCTGTTTGAAAGTAAGCTCCTCAAATGTCGTATAATGCGATATAAAATCGATTTTATAACACACCACACGATTATAAATACAACTCAAAACCCGTAATTATAGAGTCTACTTGGTCATCTATATCCTTGGTACTCTAATATTAATCATATTACACCTGTATAGTTCTTCTAAATAACGTTGTCCCACATACTCTTTTAAATTATCAATGTTGGCAAATTGTTGAAATAGATTAGGACAGTAACGTTGGAGAGTAGGTCGGGACATCCGTTCTGAATCTAGAGCGATTTATATGTCTAGCTATTCTACAAATAATAGCTGTATACAGCTGCTTCAGATAATGCCCCATATTATGAACTCTGAAAACGATACTTGACACTTACGTTCTCCCTGCATCTCTTGTACGTTGGTATGCATACTTATGTGTGGTACACTGACTCTCGAAGTTCGCCTTGGAATCATATTTTTCTATAGTTTGCCATTAGTTCCCTATACTTATAATACTACAATAAACTCTACTGGTAGGTATCGTACCTATTATTTCATTAGTATCGATTAGAAACTCCTAATTTGAAGTAAAATGGCTTTTGTGTACTAATTAGGTTATGGGCCCCTCTCCATTAACAAGTGCTGGTTCCATTGATTCTTATATTATTGGATGAACAATTCAAACTACAGGACGGCGAATCATCAGTAGATAGATATAATTGATATCATACGAAAAATGAAGAAAGATGTGACAATATTGTCCTGTAAACATAAAAATCAATATATGATCAATTATTTAATAGTAGATATGTAGTAGATGTTATGTTAAAATAGTAGAAGAAGTTTGATTAAATCGGCCCCACAGCTGAATCCATTGGAGTGTTGCAACTATAGGAGAAATCTTCCCTTAGTTGTAAGGACATGAGTTCGAAGTCAGTCAAAGACATCAATATTTTTTGGGCCTTAACAGCAATTTTATCCAATAATAGTATATCAGTTATTGGCAAGAATAGTGCTGGATCATTCGATCTGATACAACGAGGATCCGTGTCATTTTTCAATAACAGAAGGAAAATTATAGCCTAAAATATTGGTAAAGATATTTTAAAGGTTTTTGAAGCACTGAAACCATACGATCTTCTGGGCTGTGGAACCTTTTTCCCGCCTCAGAATACCGAGATTACCAAAGTTTCATACACTTATAATTCATATCTCGCCTGAAATGTTTCTATCATAAATCATTTCCAAATAAAATTCGTTTGATGGCTAATAGGTAAAATCATTTAGAAGAATCGTCCGTTGTTTCTAACTCATTTTCTCGCAAATACCTAGGAAGTTTTGAGTTCGTAAGAGTAGAACAAGCATAGTTTACTTGGATGGATCTATAGTTATTACAAAGTCTAGAAAAACTTCATTCTGTTGTTGTACAGTTGTATATACGGTGCTGGAGTTATGATAGTCCAGAATAAACTTCAGTCGTTATACGAAGTTATGGGGGCATTGTACAATTTATTCCCCGTTGTAGCATTCTCACAACTTCTAGCTACCCGTATTAAATTACATTACATTTCCGTCTAAAAGCCAACGGCCGAACTTTTGCCTCAAATCCTCCCCCATTCGACCGGGAAAATAAGAATCTGTCAGGCATTGCGAGGTAAACAGCTGGTCATTGTTACCATGGTAAAGATCAATTGATTTCCAATCCAAACGACTCCATTTTGCTTCGTAAGTCACATTTTTCTCACTTTCACGTAGTTTGGTTTGTGCACAATCGTACTATTTCTCCCAGTTTTCTAAATAATTTCTAAAATTATTTCGATGCGAAACTGTTTTATAACACCGCCGTAATAATCAGTTTTCGGAGTTGTTGACTTGGTAAATTCTGTTAACCAGGCGTTGTCAAACGTTGTTTAATCTTTCGAAATCATATATTTCTTCCTACTGACAGTTCATCATCTGCATTGATGGCCAAAGATATTAGTACCAGGTTAGATATACCTGCATTCTACTACATTCATTCTTGAATATCGTATATTTGCCTATCTGTATTGTGTTTGTATATTGGTTATTTTTCGAAGGTCCTAACCTTCTTGAATTTGTTTTTCTTTAGCTTTGTGGGTTTCTAGTTTTAAATTTATATTTGTTTTGTCTTGGATGTGGCGGAGTGTTATTGGACAAATGTCAGAATTGCTGTATACATTTCAAGTTGTCCTTAATGTCAGTCGAACAGAACGAAATCCGGCGGCGAGTTTAGTAATGATAGAGTACCGTTTATGAAATGAGTTAGCACACCTTGTCTGGCATGATGTACACCTCATGTTTTAGAGGCAACTACATGAATTAGAGAGTGGTCGGTGCCTACCTTACCTGCACGACACAACCGCTCACGCAAACTTTGTCGCCTAAATGTTGTCTTGCTGTACCCTCTCATTATATCAACAGAGATCAATAGTATTGTTTGATTAAAAACATACGAATATACAAACAACGTTCAAGTGTAGATACATGCATAACTTTGCTCGAAGTCCGTTTGACACCCAATGACAAACAAAAGCAGAGGATTTCTTACTAACCCCTTCAGGAAATTGTACTAATTGGTATTGAAGATGTGTGATTTGTGAAGATCGGTACTCTGGTAACCACACTGGTGTAACGAGTGACCTAGCTAATAAAAGGACCTAACAAGATTGGTTAATTTGGTATTCGTTGTTGAGAGTTGATTGTTTCGATTTCACTTCGATTCACAAGAGATTGAAATTGTAAGCACTTCCATTTCTACGTAAAACCGTAAAACTTGGCGTTTTCATGATATTTTAGTCCCTTTTTGAAACTGTATGTTATCACAGACTCGTGATATACTTAATATTAAAAGGCCGAAAAACAGAACACTTATGGTTTATTATTCAAAAATAAACCATTGTAATCGCTCTTAAATAAAAAATTCTAACCTCCCCTGAAAGTTTCATGGTTTACGTTTCAAAGGGTGTGAAATCCGAATCTGCAATAAAAAATTTTCCGTCCGTCCGCCGTACGCACGATTTCTCAAAAACGTCTGGAGCAAAAGATCTGAATTTTTCAGGAAAAATCCATGTTAGTCCGACAACGCCCCAATTCTTCAGCCAGCACTCTCACTTAATTTAAAGTGCCCTTTAAGGGTTGTCAAAATTTGTAAAATCCCTAAAAACCTCAAAAAAAAGTCGAAGCGTCCTAAATTTGTACTCTTTTTGAAGAACTTTCCACGAGGAATCGAATGAGCCCCTCCCCAGGTTCGTAGCTCAAACCATTCTCGATTTATGGTGCCAACATTCGCGTTATTTTGGTTTATTATTGTTTTTCTGTTGCTAGTGACGTAGGTAGTGATGTAGTAATGTGGATACTGGAGTGAACTCCTAGAAGGCTTTCTAGCCGATACACGGGTTGAAGCATTCTGAAACGCTGCAAATTCGTTCACTGGGGTTTATTATTCAATTGCCTTGTGTTCATGATTTGAATTTCTACTAAGCTTTGGAGTGTGCATGTTTCACAGGTGATAGAGCGATTATTGAATTTCAGGAGGCACACAAATATGATCAACTGATCAATCCAAATAGGTATTTTGGTTGAGAACAGATTTACGCGCTCTAAGCATATCTCCTGAAATTCAATGATCGCTCTATCACCTGTGAAACACGCACACTCCAAAGCTTAGCAGAAATTCAAATCATGAACGCAAGCCAATTGAATAATAAACCCCAGTGAAAGAATTTGCAGCGTTTTCCGTTCAAATTGGTTTTTGCTGTGTGTCTGTTTGGTTGTGTGTATGTTTGGTAGAAGAAAAAAGACAAAAGGAAAGGGAATTTAATCCGTTCTTGGTAAACGAACATTTTTCATCGGTTGGTCGAGGGTTGAGAGGTAGGGATTTGTTCTCCTATACAAATAGTGGTCGACAAACTAACTCTGTCTTGATGTCGTTGTCGTCTTGTTGATGTCGTCTTGTTGAGATCGTTTGTGTTTTGAAATACTTCAGACAAATTTGTGCCACACCTGCGTTCTCTCTTACTCCTGACAAACTGAAGACAAGACAAAATTCTGCTTCAATTTTTTCTTATTCATATGTCAATTGGTGTTAATCATCCCAGATTCTTGTTCGGAGTAGTTTTGGCTTCTAGGACATCTATTTTGAACGGTAGAGTGATTTTTTTTCACCTCTTTTGAGGGTTTAGAGACTAAAAATTGGGCCTGTCTTAAAAATAGTGTTGGTTTGATAACATTTTCTGGAATAAAGGAACCTATTGAAATACTCCTATTTCCACGAATTTGATTTATTCTTATTCCAGCATCGTAGAATACAGTAAATTTTCCTGACTTGTTGTTTGAATTTGTTCAAAATTACCCAGCTATCTCTCTGCTGATAAATCTCAACAGTAAAAACATTAGTTACAACGTTACTCTCTATTCAAAATCGCAGCTTGGGCCTCGCTTAGAGAGTGTGAATGAATGAGCTCATTGCATAGCTTATTCTTCGAAACTGTCGTGTCACGCTTAGCATTGAAACTCCCCAATGATTCCGATCATCCTAATATCGCTATTTGTATCTTTTGAATCCTTCCACTTCATATTCTCAACTGTACTGTTGACCGAACCGAATACGATTTACCCACCCGAATCAATTCCACACCTAAAAGCCCATGCCTACAATGCCTTACAAATAAATCGAAGATCCTCCAGGAATCTAACTGAACTTGGGGGAATTTATTTGACCCGTCACAAAAGAAACAGCCGGTATTGGAAGCGAAAAAAAAAACCGTTGAAAACTCCGTTCTCCAATCAATCGAAAAGAGTTTCAAGTCTTGTAATTTCTCGTCGCCTCTCGCTCTTTCTCGTCCCTTCATTCAGATTTATGGCCTCTTGCGAATTAATCTACCTTTTTTTCTTCTCTCTTCCACCCCTCCTCTTCCCAATCACTCTCGTTCTCTCTCTTGGCCTTTTAGAACCCCAGCTAAAGCTTCCTTTAGCTGTTTTTCATTCAAGCGAAACTGGATTCACAGACCAGAAACACAAGTCACAGAATCGTGTATAGCTTGACATCAGTGGCGGGTGCGTTACCCTCTTATTTTTTTATTTTGAAGGTGAGATTGATGAAATGACACGTATTCAGTTTTTCGCGAGACGAGTTTTGTTGATTCGCAATAAAATTAGGAATTTGTATGACGTTACGACTGCATTTGGCTGGATGCGACAATCCGACGCAGTGGATTGAGACAACCATCTAGAAACCGATAAGAAACGATCTGTCGTTGAGTGTGCATCAGGAGCTGTGTAGTTGACTATGCAAAGAAACAGTTTTGTTCTCACAAGCGACTATTCTGTTTTCAATTGAAAACAATTTCCTTTTTGCTCTGGGCCAAAAACTTATCAAAAACGTGGTTTACGAGGTTTTTATCGACCTAGCCATGTGGGGTGTCATTTCCAAGTAATTTTGGGTGACAAATGTATTGAGATGGGTCCCAGACCAGTCCGAGCTCATCTGACATGGAAAAATTTCATTTTAAGTGTCAAAATGTTCAAGAAAATTCATTTTTTATTCCATTTTGGTTTATTATTCAATAATAAAACCATTGTAATCGCTCTTGTAAAAAAAATTCTAACCGCCCCTGAAAATTTCATGGTTTACGTTTCTAAGGGTGTAGAATCCGAATCTGCAATAAAAAATTTTCCGTCCGTCCGTCGTACGCCGTACGCACGATTTCTCCCAAACGGCTGGAGCAAAAAGCTGAAATTTTCAGGAAAAATCCATGATGGTCCGACGACGCCCCAATTCTTGAGCCAGCTCTCTCACTTAATTTAAAGTGCCCTTTAAGGGCTGTCAAAGTTTTGTAAAATCCCTAAAAACCTCAAAAAAGTCGAAGCGGCCTAAATTTGTATTCTTTTTGAAGAACACTCCACGAGGAATCGAATGAGCCCCTCCCCAGGTCCGTAGGTCAAACCATTTCCGATCTATGGCCCGATTTATGGTTCCAACATTCGCGTTATTTTGGTTTATTATTGTTTTTGTTTGATATCAGTAACCTAGTGATGTAGTGATGCTGTAATGTGGATACTGGAGTGAATTCCTAAACGGCTTTGTAGCCGATACACGGGTTGAAGCATTGTGATAACCACGAAACGCTGCAAATTCTTTCACTGGGGTTTTGGTTTATAAATGTTTTTGTTTTGTCAGCACTAACCTAGTGATGTAGTGATGTGGATACTGGAGTGAACTCCTAAAAGGCTTTTTAGCCAATACACTTGTTGAAGCATTCGATAACCATAAACAAACGCTGCAAATTCTTTCACTGGGGTTTATTATTCAATTGGCTTGCGTTCATGATTTGAATTTCTACTAAGATACTGTAGTGAACTCCTAAAAGGGTTTAAGTCGATACACGGGTTGAAGCATTCTGATATGCATGCTCCGTCTTACGAAATTTGAAATTTTCAAATAGAATCTTTTTCCATTGTAATCGCTCTTGAAAAAACGCTGCAAATTCTTTCACTGGGGTTTATTATTCGATTGGCTTGCGTTCATGATTTGCATTTCTACTAAGCTTTGGAGTGTGCTTGTTTCACAGGTGATTGAGCGATTATTGAATTTCAGGAGGCACACAAATATGATCAACTGATCAATCCAAATATGTATTTTGGTTGAGAACCGATTCAAGTGCTCTATGAATATCTCCTGAAATTCAATAATCGCTCTATCACCTGTGAAACACGCACACTCAGCTTAGTAGAAATTCAAATCATGAATCATTGAATAATAAACTCCAGTGAAAGGATTTGCAGCGTTTTTTCTATTTTACTTGAATTATCTACTTCATTTCCTCGTCCAAGTCCCAAATTTGATTTTTTTACGGTTCTTTGGGTAACAATGTGAACTGAATAGGCGTTGAAAGACGGATGGGTGGGCGGACGACTGGTGACGTCACGAACCCCGCTCCCTTCTACCTCGCTCTACAGTAACCTACCAGGGGCTTCCGCGGTTATCGATTACCCTCGCCCCGCTCCCTCAGCTGGCTCACCACCGGAAAACTGAGAGGGTGTGTATGAGACGGGGACGAGTAGAGGGGGAAAACGGGAGTTAACTCGCCTCTCTATTATCCGCACCGACCCCCTTTCCCATCTGGCTGAGATGGTCGAGAGCGACCAATTATTTGTACGGCTTGTAATTCGGCCTACATCGGTCTCCCCGTGGCGAAAAACACCAGTTTTGCCTTCCTACCCCTCCGTTGAACGACCGGCGCGATGAGCCGATAACTCGGTGTTTTGGGGAATTGCACGGACCCACTTCATTTTCCCGGAGTCACGCATGATTTGAGTCTCAATCGTGACCATCACGTGACTATCCCAACATCATGAGTGGCGCTACCGTGCTAGGGATTTCGACTAAGGTCACAACAAGCCTCTCTGATATCCACACCACCCCCTTCCTATCCTGCTGAGTCGGTCGAAAGCAACCGAAATTGAGAAAATAACAGATTAACTCGATTGTTTCTGAAATTTTTGGATAGATTGTCAAACAGCCTACACGATAGACACATCAGCAGAATTTGCGGAAAACGAGTCCAAATCACCGAAAATCACTGATTAAGAACTGTCGAGTTGCACCCCCTTCCAGGTCCGATCCAGCACTTTCCGTGCGGTTTCTGTGTAAATCTTGTGATTCTCAGTATTTTAGGTGATGTAGTATGAGTGGCCTATTGCTGTATGAGGGTTCATTGCTCTAACGTTCTAAAAACGCACAGTCGAACAACCCAAGACTCTAGAAATCACCAGCTTAGGATAAGAAATTGTATTTCGCAATGAAGACATAAATAATAAACTGAATCCGAATCTTGACCATCACGTGACTATCCCAACATCTTGAGAGCTGCTGCCGTGCTAGGGATTTCCCCTAAGAAACAACAAGCCTCTCTGATATCCACACCAACCTCTTCCTATCCTGCAACCGAAATTGGGAAAATAACAGGTTCGATTGTTTCTGAAATTTTTGGATAGATCGTCAAACAGCCTACACGATAGACACATCAGCAGAATTTGCGGAAAACGAGTCCAAATCACCGAAAATCACTGGTTAAGAACGCGGTAACGCCTGTCGAGTTGCACCCCCTTCCAGGTCCGATTAGAGGTGTGTAAACCCAGGTCACCTGAGGGAGTAGACTCCCTGCAGGTCACTCAGTCCAAAGACAAGGTTAGTGGGAGAAGTTCACCAGTTCACTCCGTGGAGGAATGCGACCTGCAGTTTGCTCCGCAATTCACCTTGTGAATGAATGGGACCTCTATTATCTTCATGTACAGTCAGGGTTCGGCAGATGACAGACGTCTACTGTACACCTTACATGAGTACCTCTGAGTAAAACAATGATAGGTACCAAAACAAGGTCATTTTCCGAGTCCTCATGAATAAATTTGATTTAAATAGTAGAATCTGCTGTAAAGAAACGGCGATCTGCCCAGGTTGTTAGTTGGGGAGAATGAACGGTTATCTTGAGCCAAGACCTGCAGGTCTCAAACTTCACCTGCCAAGCTACCTTCAAACTACAATATGTTTATAAATTCTTTTTTATAGCTTAAAAGCACAGTTTGTTCCTCATGGGTATATCCTGCCCTTGTGATAAGTACCTACAACAGTGAAAGTGACTATGGTCCTATTGGTCAAACCACCCTCTCTACATGGATGTCAGAAAGCATCGAATTATTGACACGTCTTTTAACTCTGGCTACGTGAGTCTCCCCAGGAAAACTTCTTATAATCCCGTTCGTAAGCTGATAACTCGGACCTTCGTTTTATGAGACTGGTTTAGGTCGAATCTGCTTCAACTTCCCGGAGTCACACATGAGTTATCCTCGAAATGAGGTATGCAGGAACACAATCGTAACCACGACAACTTGCACCTTCAAGTTCGTAAAACAGTTGATGACAAGTGAATGTTTGTATTATTGTGACTAACAGGTCATTAATATCCTATTTGTTATCCTCACCACCTCTTTTCCATTTTGCTCTCCCTGAAAATGACAAGAGAGCCACCAATTTATTGGTAGGCATAACTTGCAATTCGTTGTTTCTCTGAGTGACACACTGACCTTATAAGATGCGTCACTGCTTGGAAGTGGAAGTACCTTAACAATTTTTCGGAGTCAATCATGATTTATCCCCAAAATATGATATCAGAGGTCATAATTGTGACTATCACAGCTCCGAAGTTATAAGTCCGACAATCACAGAACGGCATTTAAGAGCATTAGTAAGCTGATAACCACAACTTTTTCAAACGTGTGGTACACGAACAAATATCCCGAATTACTTTAAATTTCTACCTCCCGTGCAATCGCATTACGGTTTTTTGCTTTATGCAGGAAAAACTATTTTCACTGAAATGTTCTGAATCGCATCGCATATTGAACTCTGCCACTCGAATTCTATACGTTTAATGTAACTGACTTTAATTAAGTCTCGCATTTGAATCAATCTTGAAGTTATTATCCGGTCCGGCCGAACCGTGTGAAGTAGTTTTGCCAATCTCTCGTTAATAATGAACTATCGATTTTTACATTTATGTACCGATGTAATTCAAAACCACGAGCTCTCGTTGTACGTTAATGAATATTATTCAAACCATATTTTTGCAGGGATTGGTGGATTTAACGTTTGCGAATGCGCAAACTGATGTGATAATTTGTTAGCAATGAAACTCATATGTGACCATCCACCGAATAACCCGCGCATTCTCTGAAAAATTCTTCCAAATCTGATAAAAACTGTAGCAATTAGGCTTGTTACATGGGTAGGCATTGTTACTGATGATGACCTAAACGTCGAAATAGATTCAGTTTAGTAACTCTTTAAAACTTCATTGGAAATTGTGATGGATATGGTTAGTTGGCCCCTTCCCGATTTTAGATTCCGACGCCTTCGGAGATGAATCAGACGTTTCAAAGCATCTGATTCATTCTCTGAGCGTGACGGAGCACAAGTAGTGCATCCACCTCCTCGGAAGGGGCAACTATACCATTCCACCACCTCACAATATCTTCATATCCGTGGACGATTTTCCCATAATTTCATGCAGTATTTCCCCCATGCAGTAACCCAAAACACTAAAATGTAGCTGTCAAAACCAAACTATAATGATGCTTTCAGGAATGTATTGATTGATTTCATAAAAACGTCATCCAAGTTTGGTGAGCACCATAACTCCCTCGTTTACTGTACCTTGGACCAGTAGAATTAGCTAAAGAACTAATAGAAGTCAAAATAGTTGAACCCTAGCAATATTATGGCGTTTCCAGATCGTGAATTTAAGCTGTGAATTAGCGTTTATTGACGTACGATTTAGTGTCAAAATTGAACGTACAGTATATGTGCGAGCAACGAGCACGGTATAAAAAGGCCCCCAATAAACCATTTCTAATTGACAGGATAAAATATTAATGTCCTTACTGGATTGCCTCTGATTTTGCAAACTACGAATTGAAAAAAAAAAAACTTCATTGCCTTGAGATGATGCCTAGCTTTATACCTTAGGTACCTTCATGCTCACCTACATACTACTTGTTTTAAATGTCAAAGACTTTGCGTTCCACCGGTGGGCGTGTTCTATTACGTAAAACACGCCCTCTCAAGATGTTAACCCAATTAATCCAACACCGCGTAATATGAGCAATTATGATTATTCATGATCGCCCTGCTATTCGTAATATTAATAACGATCATTTGAACGTAATTGCAATACTATGTTGATTGCAGTTACCAGCGTGAGCGTGAAATAAACCCCACGCTTATTATATGATGTAATGAACCTATGATTCGAATTTATTTTGTTATTTCCAATTTATTATAAGTATGATAATCAAAACTTTTTTCGTGGATTAAATTGATTTATCCGAATCAAGAAGGCGTTTGTCAGTTAAAATTCTAATTACAGAGCCATCAAGAGTTCCCACGTTCATTATTTTTGTTGACGTGCATCACGAATTTTGCGTGAATATAATTTGTGAATAATTATGCAACTGATTAAAAAAAAAATAACAGTGCTACCGACACTTCCCTTCGAAATTTGCACTCCAGGAGACATCCAAATCCCAGTTTTTTAAATTACACCCCTTGTCATCGATTACAAAATTTTCTGTTTTTCAATCAATATTTCGTCACCTTCACATGCAAGATTGATCAGTAATTCAGTCATCGCCTAATGAGCGATTTAAAAAAAAAAAAAACAAATGTAGAGGCAGCCTGCTTGCAAGTTGGAATTACGACAAGTTTTTGAGCTTCAGATAAACCTAGTTTGAGAGATCACATCAACTGTACATAAATGTCAGTATCCATTTTCCGTTAGGGCTCGTTTTGGTTGTCTTGGGAAGATCTACTTTGAGATGCTAATTCATTCTTTGAAACAAGGCAAAAAGCCAAAATAATTTTAATAAAAAAACTATTAATTGAACATTCACACACACAATAATCCAGATCATCCAGAAATGACACATTGATGAAGTAAGAAATGTCCACAGAAATAAGCTACACCAATATCACACACTTTACTATATCCTTAAACCTGTTTTTCTGAGATGAAAATAATCATTTAAAGAGTAGGGGATACTAGAAAATATTCACAAGTCTTCATTTTTCCGAGGTACCTACTTATATGATTTTGTTTTGTGCTTGTGCGATCATGTATTTAAACGCTTTCTGAAATTTTGAACGAGAAAAGCAGAGCGATATTTTCTTGATGGTATGTTTTCATTGCAGTCAGCCTAGTTTCTATTATAACGTCACAGCATTTCAAAATTTCTACATGTCAAATGTAAAATCCTTGCAACAACTATTACTTTCTGCATTTCTCATTAGTTCCAGGGACTGTACGGATTAGGCTTTTGATGGTTCCTTTTAACTTTCATCGCAACCTACACACTATTACGCATGCGCAATCATAACATCTATTATTAGGGATCAATTTCTCATTGCCTGATAACCCAATTTTTGAGCCCCTCCCATAGGAACTCTCTATGGAATTTCACAATATAATTCAGAACATTCCAATGATGTGTACCTTCATGTGACAGCTACGGTAGAGCAATGTGCCACAAAACTTCGCGGACCGTTAATTTATTACGTCTCGAGGTTATTGAAAATGTTTCTACCAACCCGGCGATTTAAGACAAACGAGCCAATATTACATCCCACTCTTCTATTTATAGCTCTAATCGATTTATCGAGTCAATAAATACTGCAGTAAGTAGCTACCTACAACGATACCCCCTCATTTTTAAAGGCCTTCCGCATTATCCAACCAATCGGCCTTGTTTTTGATGGATTTCCTACATCAAATTAGAGAAATTTATAATGAATCAAGAGAAAACTCGTATTGGTATAAAAAATGTATGGAGTCTGAATTATTTTGATTCTCAACAAGTTAATCGGATTCGAATGTCCAACATGACTTTACACGTATTACATGATGAATTTTCTTTCCGTTTCTTTTCAACGTGTATTTAATGACGAGACTCTTTGGATTTAAACACTATTAGCACACAAATTCATTAGTAACGCCAATCAATTAGCTAGATCTCTTAATGAGAAATGAACAAATCTAGGTTTATAGTTTTTTTTTTTTTTTTTTTTTCAAACATATTTCTGTAGCATTGAAGCATATTTCAGCAGTTATTGCTGTGGTAATTCAAAATTTTTCCAAAAATTTCTTGAGGGAAGACGATAATCCTCCTTATGATTGAGTTAAAAAGTCATTTTTCGCCAACAAATCAAGTGTTTACTAAAGAGAAGATTATTTCGTTGGACAGTGCAGTTTGAGCAGGGTAAATGGCTCACATTTTACAAACTGAGCATTTAATAAAAATCCCTCTTTATTATTATTATTATTATTGTAAAATACTTTCTATAAGCGTATTAATTAGAATATTCAAAAGTTGATTCAAATTAAGTTGATTTATGGACTTGAATTTTATTAGTTTGCTCAGAATGTATTTAAAAGGTTGAAATTGGATCGTAAAGTTGAATATCACCATTTTTTGAACTGAAATAGTTTCGGTATCACTAACAACATAATGTTTTCGGGAAGATCGAGAAAATTTGCACATGCGGTCATACTACATGACTGAAACGTATCCAAGTAAAATGCTGACTACTTAATATCAGAATTCGTAGGTGGATTCATTCTAATCCTTGGGTTAATGACAGAATTTCGATGGATAAACTTACCATAATACAATTTGTTTCATAAAATTCACATGCAAAAATGTACCATAATTCCTGAGCGATCAAAAATAAAAACTACTTACCTATTTGCTGCGTAACCATAGTTTGCATCCATTGTGGTTTGAAGGCGCTTTTCCAACTGTTATAATTGTTTTTGGAGGAAAATTGAGGTAAAAAAGGGTTTTCCCTCGATTTGGAGTTCTAAAGTTTCTACTATTTCGATTTGTGAAAATAAAATTTAATATAATTTTATTTCATTTGTAATTAAAAAGAAACGAAGAAGTGGTGTTTGGTGGTTCATTTAATATTTTTTCTATACTTTTTTGCGATATTAATGAATTCCAGTTATGTGTATTTATATAGTAGGTAATGTTAAATGAAAATTTATACGATATTTTCTCTCTTATAGTGGCATATTAGAGTCAGTCAAATATGATTTCGATGGAATTCGTTCCTTTTGATTTAGATGAGAGGAAATTATGTTCAATAGATAACTTCCTCGTTTTGAAACTTGCATTAAATGGTTGTTCTTTGTGGAGAAAATGTCGTATCGCTCAAATCCTAAAATGGTCGCCTAAAATCTGAAATAATCTGAAATTATTAATATACGGACGGAAATATAAACTCAACTTCTGAGATATCCCCTAATATAGTATGTGTACATTTTTTTTTCGCTCTAAGAATTTGATAAGGGCCAGAAAATTGTTTGTGCCGCAAGTTTCGCCCATATCTCCACCTTCTCCCTCAGGGCAATGCCTTAAAAACCAGAACAGTTCCGGAAAAGTATGTAGGGAACGAATTGGATTTACAAAATTCTAAAATGAGTTTTAGCCCTCTGTAAGAGAATATAGCTGGATCGTCAATAAGTGACAAATAAGGATTGGCGATTATAGGGAATTGTAAGTTTTAAAACAATAGGGAATACAATAGGTTCCATATCAAAAATTTCACCCATACTCCCACCTTCCCGCGCTGTGGTCGTCCCTAAAAAAACTGAAATCACCCCTCTGAAGTTCTTTTAATCCTGAAGAAAAAAACCTTTCGGGGTGGTACATCTTTTTTTCGCTTTGAGACTTTGACAGGGAATAAATTAGGTTCGTAACATATTTAGAAGTCCACAAAAATACCCAATTTTCCGTCCCGATTCGTCCTTAAAAACCTAGAATAGTGCCAGAGAAGTAACATTTCCACATAAACGTTCTTGAGTTTCACTTATCTTTCAGTTAGAAATAGTTAATAGATTGTCACACCACACAGTCCTCTCACATCCCCAGCTTCCTCACTATTCCCTGAAAAACTAAAATGGTCCCGGTGATGGAAGAGAATATTCATTTGACTGAGAAAACAATAAGTTTGTCCCACGTTTTAAAGTCCATTCATATCTAATAAATTGTACCTAAAAAATAGTAAAACCGTCTCAAAGAAATGAGGAAGCATCCTTGAAAGTCAATCAATTTCACTATCTGTTCAGTTGTGATATAGTAGGTTCATCACACACTAAAAAATTCCACCAATATTTCCTTCCATCTTAGCGTTATCCCTAAAAGACAAAAATAAGTCTAGGGGATTAGGGAAATATTCATCCAAACCAGATGGGAATACAATATGTTCGTCCCAATTTAAAAAGTTCACCCATAGGTATCCCCTCATCTCCTTGGTATTCCCTAAAAACTGAAATAGGGAAATATTCATTCTTCTGAGTTTTCCCTAAAAAACTGAAGAGTGTAAATATTCGTTTTACCCTCAAGAGATCTCTCTGTAGTAGGTGGCTCACCTTTCTTCCCCTCTGAGATTTTGACAGGGAGTATATTGGGTTCGTCCCACGATAAAAAGCTCGCCCGTAAAACCACCTTCTGCGGTTAATTACACGCCCCAGAGTTTAATTTTCTCTCCAGGTGAAAATAGTGCAATAGGTTGGTTTTTACTCTAGAATATCGACCTATATCCCCACCTTTTACGATATTTGCTCGTCCTTAGAAGAACTAGAATAGTCTCTATGGCGTAGGGAAATATTATTTCGATAGAGAATACTATCAGTTCGATCCACATCATAAAGTCCACCTATTTTACAATACTAAAAAAACTAAAATCAGAAGTAGGAAAATGTCCTAAACGCCTTTCAATGTTGATACCTCTTCAGGTGGGAATACGATATAATCTTCCCTCGCTAAAAAGTCCACTCATATCTCCGTTTTCGCTCCTTGATGTTGTCCCTAAAAAACTAAAATAGTGTGACGGAATCGGGGAAATATTCCCTTCCCAGGTGGGAATACAATAGGTTCTTCCCACACTTGAAAGTTCTCTCACTCCTAGATTTTCCCTCAAAACTGAAGTAGGGAAATATTCATTTAACCCTCAAGAGACGCCTTCAGATTAGAGGCCCCACCTCTCTTTCTCTCTGAGAGTTCGACAGGGGATTAATCGTATATCCCAGTTGAGAATACTACAGGTCATTACACACTAAAAAGTTTGCCTATACTCCTACCTTCCCACTCCTATGTCCCTAAAAAAACCTAAAATAATCCCACTCAATTAGGGAAATATTCATTTAACCCTCAGATATCCCGTAAGAGTACAGGGTCCGGCCTATCTCTCTTTCGCTCTGAGAAATTGACAGGGAATGCAATTTTCGTCCTCCATGAAAAAGTACACTTATCTCCACCTTCTCTCTTAACGTTGTCCCTTAAAATCGGAAATATTGTCCGGTAATTAGAGAGATATTCAGGCAAACCCCTTCATCTTCAATACCTCTCCCCGGTTGTGAATACTACAGGTCATTCCACACTAAAAAGTTTGCCCATACTCCTACCTTTCTAGTCCTCTGTCCCTGAAAAAACCTCTCAATTAGAGAGGTATAATTTAACCCTTAGAGACCCTTTCAGAGTACAGGCCATCTCTCTATCGCTCTGGTCATTTTACTAACTAAAATAGCTAAAACAGTTTCTGGGAAGTATGGAGATATTCAGGCAAACCTCTTCATCTTCCATACCAGGTCCTCTCCTCAAGTGAAAATACAATAGGTCGTCCCTCACTAAAAAGTTCGCCCATACTCCCGCCTTCCCACTCTCATATCCCTTTAAAAAAAAACTAAAATAGACCCACTCAATTAGGGAAATATTCATTTAACCCTCAAGTGCCCCTTCAGGGGTAGGTGGCCCACCTATTTTTTCGCCCTTTCCCAGCTTCCGACCTCCCCTCCCCTTCTCATCCCAGCTCTGTACGTCAGCCTCCAGCCAAAGGGTCGCTCGTATTGATCCGTTGAGCTGGCGTTGGGGACCCCCCTTCCAACCCCCCCTTTCCGGGGGCTATCTTCACCGGAGTACCCGCCCTTATTGATTCCATACTCGCGAAAAAAGATACCCCAAACCCCTCCACCCTTCTAACTTTTATTTCATTTTCCTTTTCTACTTCTTTATCTACTCGATATAATCCCTTTCCCGTTTTAAACCCCTAGAAATCATATTGAATTCCATCGCACGAAAAACAAAAACAAACCCATTCCCTTAATATACCCCCAACCGTCCTCTTGCATCGCAAAACTAACCTCTAACATCGACTAAAGCTAAAAAACTAACCAAAATTCAAATAACATCCGCTAAAAGGGTAAGGGTGAAAGCAAATACTCATCTAAGGAACTTTACTTTCAGGAAAAATAAATGAATCTATTCAATGCATCAACGTGAATAGGTACATTAAAGAGAAAAAATACGAATTCTAAACTCTAAAATACATCGAAATGAAACTGCTAAAAATGCACGCTTTTGAAACGAAATATTCTGAATGTCACATTTCAAACGAGAAAAAGTGCATGAAAATAAGAAAGAAGCATATTTCGTGGTGAAGAGAAGCTAGGTTATTTACAGTGCTACTTGGCTTATGCTACTGGCTAACTAGGGAATTTCACATGAAAGCTCAAACTTACAGGTTAAACTCTGTGTTTAAATAGTAAACCTTTGGTTAAAGCCTCGGAGGTGGTAATCGATATGGGGCAAACCAGGGCGTGACGGAAAAACACTGCACTTTTGATAAAATTTCAGTTTGAATTGAGGGAATCGTAAATTTAAGGGTGAATTGAGTATAAAAGAGGTAAAATTCACTGGAAATACCGGTTTTTTTTCGGTTGAGGGTGGAATTTTCACTTGAAAACACTCGGTGGTTGAAGTTCGGCGGTGAAGCTCTTTGGTGAAGTTCTGTGGTGGTTGACCGGGCGATCGCTATGTCCCGTACCAGCAGTAGAATTGAGGTACAATACTGCTGTGACAGGACAATAAAACCGCCCGACCGATGGAAGCCTCTCGCTGGAACCGATGGGTGTTGGCCCCTCGCTCGATATGTTTAGTTTTATCGTGTTTTTAAGTGTTGTTTTGTTGAGTGTGGATTGTGTTGAAGCCCAAAAAAAAAAATTTTCTGTGATGAGGGGGGGGTTTTTAAGTATACCTTGAGATGGTACGGGTGTAGGAGGTCCATCCGCTCGTTGACCGGCTTGACGTGTCTGTCATAGCTGTAACAGGAAGAGTTTCCTTGTGTTAGACGGTGGTAAAAGGGGGGAAGGCGCAGGGTTAACCCTGCGCTCACAGCGCATGGTCGACAAGCGCTACAGGCGCCCCTCCCTCGTCCCTTCCCCTTCGATCAATGCGAGTTGGGGTTCACTCAACTTCCTCCCCTCAACACGAAATGCTCTCTTCTCCATTACATCCTCATCATAATCAATAGTGCTCTTCTCTGATCATGAATAACCCTCATAGATTACCCACATAACCATCCAAAAGATTTTTTGGTTCACCATTTTCAATGATCGATCGACCTAGCAAAAATAGATGCAGGGTATCTGGGGTCAAACACCCTCATTTTTGGGTTTTTCATTTCTCAAGGAAACTAAGAACTCAAACTGCTACGTTTTAGTGTGAGATTCAAACGCATGAATGTTTTTTAAAAGCCCAACACAAAGGGAACCACATTGAACCAATGATTTTGAAATTTTGGGCTTTCCCAAGAATTTTGTCAAATTCCTGCAGACCGTGGCTTTCACTGCTTCAAGATTTCAAGGAAGAAGACTAAAAAACCAATTAGTAATCTTTCCGTAATAACTCTTATAGGTAATAAATTATTCTAACATCCTCATCATAATCCTGATCATGGATAACCCTCATAGATTACCCACATAACCATCCAAAAGATTTTTTGGTTCACCATTTTCAATAATCGATCGACCTAGCAAAAATGCAGGGGATCTGGGGTCGAACACCCTCATTTTTGGGTTTTTCATTTCTCAAGGAAACTAAGAACTCAAACTGCTAAGTTTTAGTATGAGATTCAAACGCATGAATGTTTTTTAAAAGTCCAACACAAAGGGAACCACATTGAACCAATGATTTTGAAATTTTGGGCTTTCCCAAGAATTTTGTCAAATTCCTGCAGACCGTAGCTCCCACTGCTTCAAGATTTCGAGGAAGAAGACTAAAAAACCAATTAGTAATCTTTTCGTAAAAGCGCTTATAGGTAATTACTTATTCTAACATCCTCATCATAATCAATGGTGCTCTCTGATCATGAATAACCCTCATAGATTACCCACATAACCATCCAAAAGATTTTTTGACTCACCGTTTTGAATAATCGATCTGGGGCCAAACTCAATCATTTTTGGGTTTTTTCAGTTCTCCAAGGAAAGGAGTAACTTAAATTTCTGACTTTTTAGTATGAGATTCAAATTTACGAATGTTTCTTAAACGTCCAGGAAAAATGAAACCCCATTGATCCAATTAGCACTTTAAAATTGTAGTTTTAGTTAAAAACAAAATTTGCGGGACTTTCCCCCGAGAATTTTGTCAAATTTCTGCGAACTGTGACTTTTCACTGCTTCAAGATTTTGAGGAAGAAGACTAAATTAGAAATCTGATGTTTTCGTAATGACGCCTATACTTAATAACACTTATTCTAACATCTCCGGTAGTCCGCTGTTATACCAATTAATTTCTATTCAAAAATCCTAGCTTGAACGACCCTGACTTTCCGTTTCGTGGGATAAGTATTGGAGACGTGTCAGATCCACTCACAGGGCTAAGGAAATTTGCCTTAATAGCCCCTTTTATGGGTTGGCAACATCTTCATACTTCCAAATGAATAAGCGGTGAAAATAAGAGTTTGCGGGGGATTTTGTGCAAGAATGTAAACCTAAACAATGAGGCTCATTCTTCCAAATTGTATTTTGTAAACAGCTCATATCATTATTGAAATTTATAACTTCGAACAAGTTGAAATATTACAAGAAAATATGGAAAAACAAGCTTAACGCATTTTCTCCGCACCCGTCGACAAAAACAGCTGGGGTTGTGGAGAGCGACTGACTTTTATCAAGAAGGGACTCCTGCCAAACTTAAAATTGAAGTTGAAATTGAAGTTGAAAGTTGAGTTGAAGTTGAAATTTCAACTACATGGATTCACTCCAAAATGCCCCTGCGTCTTTGCATCTACCTACCCGGACCCCTCCTCAAAATTCGTCGGTTTACTTTTCAAGATGAGTAGAATCCAATAATTTAAACCCTGCAAATTATCACACAGGGTTTAACACGAGCATTCTGGCATTTTTCGGCCTCCGTTGCTATTGGATCTAAAAACCACCCAAAATGGCTGGGTGTTCGAATATTTGAGCTGGAGAAGTTTATAAACATTCAAAAATTTGTGAGGAGATGTATTTTTAAAAATCATTGATAATGTTAGAACATCGATGTACATTCCCAACTTGTTGTCAAAAGGGCAATCCTTTACAAGATCCACACACAATGAAACTGGCGGGGCACTAAATTTGGAGTTCCCTTTTAGGGTTTACGATAGTTACGTTACTACGCACAAAATACTTGACGTAACAATTTTGTGTTGCTTACACGATATCTTTGGTCCGAATGAATTGAGCCGTGAAAAACGGGACTTCGAGCACTTTGAACAACGATACTAAGTACAGCGGGATGATCTGCGAACAATGACAAAGAACAATTAGTCTTTCATGCATTTAATTAGGTAATCAATTACATTATCCTCCCCAGGTGTGCATGATGATAGATTTTATTGTTGAGGACTGCATATTTATTAATAAACTAGGCTAGTTTTTCGCCCATCTCCTTCTATCTATTCAGATAGATTTTTGTAACCTGCACTCTTAATGGCGAATGGCTATACTGGACCACATCCTAGTAGCCTATGAGGAGGCCATCATTTGCCGTTGGTGTGTACCTCGACATAGAAAAAGCGTTCGATAAACTGTGGCATGATGGTTTGCTGGCGAAGATGAAGCCTCACGTAACTGGCTCATATTCATCCCTTCCTACATAACCGTTATTTTCGTGTATGTGCCAACGGAGGAGCGTACAGAGAGTATCCTATACTTTCTGGGGTCCGTCAAGGAAGCACTAGGCACTGCCGAGCCCCTACTGACAAGCATGTACGTCTGCTAAGATCACTGTTAATCTTATTTGTAACTGTATTCAGAGTGCTTAATGTATCGAACTTTCATATCCATACTCGAGGATTTGTTAAAGTTTATAAAAACTCTACCAGCTCCCCTAACCGCACAGGGTTGAAGGCTATATTCCATTGTGTATAAAATTCTCGATGCAATAATGTTGTTCCTCGGAATAAGATTCATTTTCATTTCATAAACTTCTGTGTAATAATTTGTCGTGTATTTTTCAATATTTCCGGGCTCAAGGAATCATCAAGTCTTTGTGTTTGTAATCCCCGACAATTGTCTGATGATAACACTTCGAATTTTGCTGTTGCAGTTTGGGCATGGAAGCGATGGCTCCTATTGGGGAACAGGAGCTCTTCAACATCAACGGTCTCGTTCCCATGAACGGCCTCGGACTCCTCCATATGAACGGTCAGCTTCCGATGATGAAGCCAACGCTGAAACCGCCACCCCCGCTGGTGACGGAAGGCTCAGCGCCACCACAACCAGCATCCACAGGAGCACCTGCGCCTCCTCAGCACCCGCCAATCAACACTTCACAGCCACCGCCGCCGACCATCCCGGCAACCCAGACTCAACAAAATGGCTCATCTCAGGCAAGTTCAACCAAATTCCATAGTGAGACTGTCAACTCTATTCTCTGGGTGGAAACTCCTAATTTTATTATCCTAACCATTTATCTAAACTAATATTGGTTGGTGATTGAGGAGCATCTGGAGGCAGAATCCAACCTCTTCTTTAATAAGAGTTGAGTTGTGATGGATATGGATAGTTCCCCATTCCTTATTCTTCAATCCTCCGTCTTTGGTCATATACCAGGCTCCTTCAGGCGTCAGGGATATCCTCTGGGTGTCGATATCTCAAAAACTAAACCTGATAGAGAAAAACAGGTTTCAGGTTAAGATTCACCGGACTGACAAGTTCCAACACCAACCCTTATCTCCTTGGCACCATAATATACCTTTTTTTTTGTTTGGCGGTGTAATCTAATGGTTTTCTAAACGTTTTGAAATTGTATGTTTGTATGTATGTCTGGTTTGCTGTATAAGTATGAATTTTCTCATCGATTAGGCCTGTTGAAATGCAAAAATGCATCAATGTAGAATTTATTTTACTGATATTTACTCAGTTAGTGTTCCAATTTCATCAAATGTATTCACAATAACCGCTTAGTCAGGAGACTGTCTTAAGATGGCAGCTGTGTTTCAAACTGTACTATAAAAACGCTGCAAATTATTTCACAAAGGTTTATGTTTTTGAAACACCCCCCCCCCCCCTCCCCTTTTTTTCTTGACTAATAAGTCGTCAAAATGAGAAAAAATAGGATTTGAAATTGTTGAGCCCATTTTTTTTTCAACATTTCCACTCTTATAATGAAATTTTTAATTCAGATGAACTCGGACTGGTCTGGAAACCATCTCAATCGATTAGGCACCCAAAATTACTTGAATAGGTCAATAAAAATCTCGAAAAACCTCGTTTGTTCACATTTTTTATCAGTTTTGACTCATAGCATTAAGTCCTGGCTTTCTTACATCAATTCTAAGGCCCGTGCGGGCGTCCGATATTGCAGATTTGTCGTCGAGTGAGTAGCAAAGACGAGGGGTTGTAAAACTATCATTTAAAAATTATAAACCAAACGTACAAAAAGCACGTGGTTGTGGTAATTCGTACTATAGTAACTAGCTTCTCCTAAGCGGCCTATATTCTTAAGATTCTAAGTTGTGCATGGGGTTGAAGACAAGAACAGCTGGAAGAATGTAGTGTAGAAGCCAAGAAAAGCATTAACTGCAATTTTTTTAAAACAATTACTATATTTGTGTACATTCTGAATGTAGGCATTAGTTCATAGATGGCAGACAGATTTTTCAAGATGATCACAGAGGTGTTGGTTTGAAACCTTATGATTTTCATTCATCAGAGTGAGAAATCACCTTGACCTCAAAGTCTGAGGTCTTTGTCAAGAACTACTAGTTGATAGCCTCATTCTTAACTTTGAAAATGTGTATAGCAGAGGAAAGGAACGACGCTGGGTTTCTTGGAATCGTGTAGGAAGATTGATATAATAACTATCCCAACCTTAACCAGTTCTTTCTGACTCATATGATACAGCAACCGTTTTTCCATTCAAATCGCCAGTATTTGAATAATTGAGTGAAATCGTAGGTTGGCGATCGAATCCAAGGCTAACAACTGAATTTTTTCCCACTCGAAAGTTGGAATTCGGAATCGTGTAAACTAACCCTTTCAATGTTACCCTTTCATGTTTTTGTCAAAAAGTTTATTAAAGATAAGTTTTTGATTGTAAATTTTGTAATTATTTACATTATAATGTTCGTCATTTTGTTATTTTAATGCATTATTAGGTAGTTGTGTAATTATCTACTATATATCTACAGGCGACCGAGACTTCCCCTGCGGGACCCTCCCAGGGTGGGAACTCCTCAGGACGGTCGACCCCTAACAGCGGCGACCCCAGCGCCGCCAAACTTTTCGTCGGCGGTCTCAGCTGGCAAACAAGTTCCGACAAGCTCAGGCAGTACTTCGGAATGTTCGGAACTGTCACGGACGTTCTTATCATGAAGGACCCCATCACTCAGGTATACATTCAAAATATAGTGTTAACGTAGTGGCCAGAAATCGAAGGATTCAATGTGATTCCAATATCATAAAATGTAATGATGGAAAGCCTTAGTTTGTATGCTGTACAATCTTCAACCATCAAGCTAGATCTGGGCATGACAACCACCTCAACTCCTTATGGAAAACTCCATTCTCATCACCAGCATAACTGAAGACCCTATACCGTCTGAGTAAACCAAGATTCAGAAGATCACAAATTTCATTATTCCAAAAACCACTCACTCACATTTAATTAATCTTCAAAGCTTCGTGGCTACTTTTAAATGCTATGGCCGTCTCAGTCATGGCCAAAACAAATTTTCAAGTATACAATATTCATTTCATCGACATCAGTTAGATCGCATTAATCTGTAAAGTGTGATCCTTAAATTAGAATCTTTAACATACGAATTGATCTTTTGCTCGAGTTGAGTTGGCAGTGAGTCTTCAATTGAGCCCAGTTCAGACAAATGTCACTTGTTATTCAATTTTAGATCTTCAGGCTCATATAATTAGGCTCAACATATCTTTATAGATTCTAGACCTATTGGTGGCTCATGCTGCTTTAGCACTATGGTGGCAAAAATCATACTTTTGTTGTCTCGAAAAACGGAATTTCATTTTTTAGAATCTTTCAACATCCTTTTTATATATCCTTAGTGAGTTTTATAACCATAAAAATTATATTTATCGCTTGAAATTTATTTTAATTTACTATGAATATCAACAGAAGTTCAGTATTTCTTTCATTGGATTAGTAAACATTTTATAGAAATTTTCTTTAGTATAATAAAGGTTACTGTATCTTCCTTCGTATTGGATTAAAGCCCAGTAACTTGTTCTTGATGAAAGAGGAAATCCTCATTTACCTTTTCGTAATATCACATTATTTTCACATCGTGAGCCTAAATGACAAGTTGTTACTATTTTCGATTACAGAGAAGCCGAGGATTTGGATTCATCACGTTTGCCGAAGCTGATACTGTCGAGAAAGTACTCAAGGTTCCAATTCATACTTTGGATGGAAAGAAGATCGACCCCAAGCACGCCACTCCCAAAAACAGGCCAAAAGCCACCAACAAGACCAAGAAAATCTTTGTGGGGGGAGTCAGCCAAGACACCTCGTCCGACGAGGTCAAAGCTTATTTCAGCCAGTTTGGCAAAGTTGAAGAGACCGTGATGCTGATGGATCAACAGACAAAGAGGCATAGAGGATTCGGGTTTGTAACTTTTGAGAATGAAGATGTGGTTGATCGTATCTGTGAAATTCATTTCCACACTATTAAGAATAAAAAGGTGGAATGCAAGAAAGCTCAGCCGAAAGAAGCCGTGGCGGCTGCTGGGTTGCTGTTGGGAAAACGGGTTATGATGGGACCTCTGGGCATGAGGATGGCTGCCCCTGCTCCGGTCACTGGTCCTCTAGTGAGTGTGTCTGCGCAAGCGTCCCAGGCCGCTTTGGCTGTGGCTGCCCACCAAGCGGTCGCTGGCTACAACAAGCTCTTCGGAGGTTACACAGGACTGGCCAGCTACCGCTACGCCCCGTACCCCGTCGCGGCTCCTGCCCAGGCCCAACCGGCCCCTCAGCCAACGCCACAGCTCCCGCCGACGCCCGCGCCCCAATACCAGGGCTACACTCTCCCCAACGTGGACATGAGCTCATTCCAAAACGTTGACTGGAGCTCCATGTACGGAATGGGCATGTACGTCTAAACCTTACCCACCCACCCATTTTAATCTCATTATACCCTTTTTGATGGCTTTTTGCTCACGTTGTCTTGGGCCCTTCACTAGCAATAATTTGCAATAAAGAAAAGACAGTATTAGCAAGCCCATCTTTGAATCTTCCAACTGGTTTGATATTATAATCTGAATAAAAAAAATGAAACAGAAATAATAAAATAGTATTAGTGTGATATAATTACTATCGATAAAGTTTTTTGTAAATTTTGATGATTGTGATTTATTTTTCTTTTCTTTTCATTGCGTCGTCTCTTACAAAATAATGGACGAACATTGTAAATTCGTTGTTTACACTAGTGATTGTTGACTTTGCCGGTCAAAAATTCTTTTTTGCACTCGGTTGTTCTATTTAGAAAAACGCAAACTATACCTCCTATGTGAAATAAAAGAGGTGTGCCATAACTATTTGAAAAAAAGGACAAGAAATGCGACATTAAAGAAAATATCCTTCTATTCGATATTCGACTTGATTTTTATTTTAAATCGTGTTGTGCGTTTTTTCTTGTACATAAAAACTTGATCTCAAGTGTGGGGAAAAACATTTTAAGTACATACAATAGGAAGTAGAGCAGAACTATGAGACAGCGCTTATGTTATATACTTGATCGGAAACTTATTTCAAAGTACGGTTGCATGAACCCACTCGTTTTTCTGACTTGAAAAAAAAAATTGATTAAATTTCTTCAAAAACGCATTTTTTTCCACATTTAAAAGAAAAATTACCGGTGGAATTTTCCTGAATATTTTTTATCTTTTTTGTGTGACTTGCCCGCTGCGATCGCGTGGATCTATTAGTGTTCTAGTCACTTTGAATATTGTTTCGTTTTTCTCGTGATTTTCTTGGAGTATCTTTGTTTTTGTAACCAACCCCCAAAACCACCCACCCCTAAATGCTGGTTTTTGTGTCTTTCAACTCCAGTCGGAGGGGTTGTTTTTCGGGATGAAAATATCCCCAATTACTCTTGGTACGATATTTATTAACCCACGACTGAATACTTATTCCTTGCGAAGCCTACGGATTTCAACCTTATTATAATTTTTGAATCACTTACGAAATTTTCGTAAGTTCTTCGACTATGATGTTCTATATTTATTGATAATTTTTTTCTTGTAATTTAATTGTTTGTTGCGATTTCACTTTTTTTCTAAGTTCTTACCATGTTAAGATTTTTTTGTTTGTTTAGTAATACCCCACAAATAACCTTTGTAAAAAAAATAATGATTATAATTTATGAACATTCCATAGATAGTAGATCCATAGTGAGTAAATCGTTTCGTATGAGTTCATCACCTTTTATGATTTATGTTATTTAATTTTCTTTCCATATATCGATAACGGGATGATTCTTTTCATTCCTTTCGAATCAATTGTGAAAGTACGTTAAGTTTTGAGGGAAGTACGACAACTTTTTTCTTTCTAATAGAAACATCGAAGTTTCATGCATGTGATGATGTGGACCAAAATATTTTTTTTGGGATACAATGTGGGGCCTGTACAGCACAAAATTGTTGTTATTTTGAAAAAAAAAATTTCGAGAAAAAAAAACTTTCAAATTTTGGGAACTTAAATCTTTCACGGTAGTTTTTGCGAGATGTTTTACCATTTGAAAAAGAAATCTCAAAAAAAAAATAACCTTAGAATCATCGAGTAGATAGCGGTGCCGTACACTCCACATCCTCCGCGTTCGTACTTATTTTTATATACAAATATATAAAAAATGGAAGAAATTCGATTTGAAACAAATGTTGAAACATAATTCTTAGTGTGGATGTACACTTTTAAAACCTCTGATTGTTACGTAGTAAAAATAATTGTTGATTTGTATTTTTCTTTTGTGTAATTTTTTTCATCGAATCGCGTTGTACCAACGCAACATTGAACAAGAAAACTACATTTTCACATCTACTAGTCCTCTAGTGAGCATCACATTTTGAAATTACCAAAAACTTTGATAATCGTTGTTAACATTACCCCAAGTGGTACCTACCTACAATACAAATACAAATACAAATACATCACAAACTCACCCATAAAGAGTATATTATACTTTGGACTGCTTCTGAATAATGCGAAGTGATAAATCGTTTGTTTTTCTTTCATAAACTCCATTTTGAACCAAACTTGCCTGCATGATCCAAATGAATGTTACAGCTTTACCTACTTAGGTTTCTAGCTTAAACAAAAAATGTTGTATATAAAATGTTCACTTCTTATTTAAAAAATACAGGATTAAAAAATTGTCACTACTATTAGAGTACCTATAATGTTAGTGTTTAATTTATACGACTTTGCTTGATTCGGTTTAACTCGTCAAGTTGTATTTTAGTTATTACCTTTTTTCGTTCAATTTTTTGTTTTTTTAGTACATAAAATTTTACATTTCTCTCCGAATAATGGAACGCAAGAAATTACCCTGTCTCAAAAAAAAAAATAAAAATAAAACCCACTCATGTTACGTTTATCATGATATATTTATGTGTAATATAATGAGTATTGTGTGGATATCAAACCACCTTATTGTAAAAAGGAAAAAAAAATCAATGTTAAAAGAGCGTGTTAAAATTAGTTCTTAGGTCATAAACATTTTAAAAAAAAAAGAGAATGATGGCATAATCCCAAGATGTTTGATCGTTGAGCAAAATTTGGATGTCTTGGTGTATTAAAAAAAAAATCTCTTTCATATCTATAGTTTTTTGTGCGAAAGGAAAATAGATTAGGAGTTTCTGGTTCCTCTACCTATACTGAAAAATGTAGACTTTTCATTTTTTTTAAATAGTAACTAACCGGAATGCGTGCCAAAATATCTACTGACTTAGATGGTTTAAGGAATTTATTTTTCCTTATAAATGATTTATTGTAGTAACTTAATCACTCAACCCCCCACCTACGCCCTTTTTGAATTTATTCTTTAAACGAGAGTCATTTTGTTCAATCGTTGTTATATTAGTAGCACTGACAAATGCTCTAGTTTTATCGATAAATCATTTTTAAACATTTTATTATTTTTTTAATTATCCAAAAAAAAAAATCGGTTTTCCTTTCGCCGTCATGCGACAATATTCGATTATGTAAGAAGCAATAACAGTACCATGAGACCCCGCTATTATAATACTAAAAAAACCCTCTATTTTTATATATTCGAAAAAATTTGAAGAACATATCTTCATCCCAAAAAAAAATGAATTTTTTGAAAAAATGAAAAAAAAAACCAAAAAGTTTTTCTTCCTTACAAAAACAACAGATGCATATTAAAAAAGTATGATAAAATCCCAAAGTTGTATTTTAGTTTTGATTTCTCCGATAAAGTTCACCTTTTTTTTAGTTTTCTCCCAATTTCTAAACAAAAAATTTGGAAGAGGGTTTTTCACATTTTACAAAAATCTATCTATAAATATTGAAAAAAAAGGTCTCGACACTGTGTGTATATTGTACTAATATTTGAAAAAAAAAAAACATTTTTGACCTGTCCTTGCTGTTTTTTTGTTGGTGGAGTCGTAGTATCTAAGTAATTTCACTTTTTGACAAAAAAAAATTATTTAGTGTTAGATGTTTTTGTAGTTTCTGTGTGTAGATTGTAGAGGAGGGGGGCGCTTCATGCCTCCGTGCACTTGTAGAACAGTTTTATTGAATAAAGTAGATTTCAGAAGTAGAAAGTGCTGCTTGATATGGTATTCTCATTGAAATAACATTAATCATTCCTTTTTAATTTATTTATTTTAATTTTAATGTATACATACTTTTTCCAAGTATTTTTTTTATTACAAATTAACTTCTTTGGTATTAATTTTTTTCTTGCTTGGCCTTGTACTGATACATTGCTTTTACGTTACAGTTTTTTAATATTTTTTGAATTTCTTTATTTAATTCGGTTCATTTGTTTTATTTCAACTTTTAATTTATTCGTTTATTTTTTTGATATTATTTTTGGTACGTGTGGTGCAGGTACTGACTTTTATCACAAGTGAAAATACACATCAATAATTAACACGATTTCCATCATAGTTGTGAGACTCATTCTTGTTGGTTGTTGACATAGTAGATGTGTTTTGCTTGTAATGGGACTTACTTTAACAAAATGATTTTAAGTATTGTTTTTATGTTTTACTCATAAACGGGTGACAGGGCTTTTATGGGTGATGCTGGTTCAAACCTCTTCTGGATTGGATCAGGTTTTGCTCTGGTTTCGTTGTAGAATTATCTCTTACTCCATTCCTTGGTTTAACCGTGAAAAGTCGAATGCAGCGCGTAGGTTCACGGGTGAATTTCAGGTGAAAAATTCCATTCATTGTAGAGTGGACATTAATTTAAGGGTTCGTTGGAACGTTCCAAGTTTGTTCACATAGTGGATATACCAAAGTTGAAATACTGGTATACAACCAACCCAACATCCCTGCATACATGAAGATACGTTCTAAATTTCATGAATGGAGGTATTTTGGTTTAGTTCTAAATGTTCTCTTCTTTGTATATCCTTATTTTTAGATGATATGATTATTTTTGTGGTAATGGAGTGCTATGAGCAGACTGCTTTCGTTAGTACTACACAAGTTCCTGGTCAATATCATCAGAAAAAAGCCCTCATCCCCTGGAGATGCAGTTTTGCCCAAATGTTCCTGCTCACTGATACCCTTTATTTGGATTTATCATAATGTATTCTGGTGAGTTATTGGGTTCAGTATGCAGGCCTAATTTCATTGGCCCATAACACTAAGGACTCGCCCTGATTTGTTGCAGGTTTGCTCTAAGAGACTGACACACTTTGATTAGCTGATATTTATACGTCTTGATGTGTGCTAAATAGTGTAACAGATAGATCAGCATACGTACTTTAATGGACAGTAATTTTAGAAAATTGATCGGGGAATGATCGATGCAAGAGATCCGCCATAGAACCCAGTCCTTCTTCCAAATTCGTCATCAAGACAACAGATTTCTCTCAAAACTCATCAACTTTTACAAATTTTAGAGTGAAATTTATAACCTACCTCAAAAATCTGTGATCTCGTTACATCCTTCGTAAGGACTAAAGAAATCCATAAAGGTTGTGGATTTAAAAAAATTGGGTTCTTGGGACATATGACAATACGATAGGCACCTTTAAAAACACTTTCAAGTGTCATTGTGCCTTGGTTTTATTTTTATAATTTTACGTTTGTGATAGTTGGGAGCTCATTCAAATTTGATGCTGGACGTTTATACTCTCTTAGGTACATTTTGATTGCTTCCAATCGTTCGATTCTAGTCTTAGCTCTAACGTCAAATTTTGAATGGGATCTCCTCAAAGTAGATGATAACTTTGTGATCACTCTTGTGTTTTACTGTTACCACCCTCGAAAATTTGCTTTGGTTAGCCGCAACGCCATCGCTTCTGTTCGTTACCCGATCTTCCTAGAATTGATTTCTCCTCATTCTAAATTCACTTATGATTATTGAAAGTTTTTTTTTTTTTTTTTTTGTTTCTGTCGTTAAACGCCTTTCCCTTGCTTCTATGTTAAATCTAGAACGCTACGCTTTTGTGTGGTATGTGTAATTAATTATTTGCTACGACTTGAACATAAAGAAATGTCATTTGACTGTGGAGTAAAATAGTCGTGCCCCACCCACGTACTTTTATGCGATTTTTCTTTCAGTTTCGTCGAATTTTTCCTCCGATTTCCCCCCCTATTTACCTTTTCTCTATTTTGACTTGATTAACCTGGATCAAACCAAACGGGACTGATTATGAGTACTTCACATCCTCAATAATTTCGGTTTAAATGTTGCGGAAGGTTGATATGATCGAAATACTACAGCTAATAGCCATAGCTTTTTTTACAATTTCTCTTAATAATTTTGTCATTCATCCTACAAGGCAGGATGCTGATTCAAAATACAGCATGATATGATGCAAGAAGTATGAAATCAACTTCAAATTTTCTATATTTTCAAATTAATACAGGTACCCAAAATTTACATGTTCTAATAATGCTTCTCTGAAACTCAATTTGTTTATGTCAGGTTTTTTATTATACCTAATACAGATTATATCTATCAACTTTCCAATTTCACTCGTTCTTCTAATTGAAATTCGGTTTTAAATAATCTTTTGCATTAAAATTATGCTCCAAATCTTAATAATAATTGGAATAATTTTTGTTGAATTTAATTTATCCTCATACTACTTCCTAGTAGATCCAGAATTTAATTTTGTGAAGGAACCTAATCGTCGTTTAAGTGTTTAAAATTTGTTTATGTCAAATTTTTTACTCGAATCCCCCTCTAGTTGATGATGAAATGCAACTTTTACTTTCTTCATAGATTCATTACCGGTGCCGTTTTTTTGGTTTTTTCACTGATGAAGAAGCCTGAAGCCTAGAAGAACCTGCATGACAGGAATCAAAATCGAAATGCAACAGGATGAGGTTACCCACTAACATTTTATAGCAGTGTGCATGTTCGAAGATATGCTATGGATATTAATTTTGTTCTCTCTGTCTTTGATTTTTGTCGAGACAAGTTACAAGTACCTTCCGCATACGTTCATATTCAAATTATGACCAATTAATTGAACTTGCTATTATTTTCTTGTTCAATTTCACCGCATGTTCCTTAACGATCCCCATCCCTTCGGGTTTTCGTATACCCCGTTGTCGGTTTACGAAGGCGTTTTATTAATGTGTTTTGGGCATGTCTGGACAATTGGGAAGTTTATACATTTGTCAAATCTTTTCAATTTAACGGTATTACATCCCTGATGAAACTCGGTGAAAACATTAAGTGGTACCTATAACCTTTTATTAAAAATTCAATTCAAAACTATAGTTGCTCCCGTTTTTTTTTTTTTTTAGTATTCGTGACCTATATCAAGTACGTACCTGCTTTAAAATATTTTAAATCAAATTTCTGTAGTTGATAATTCACTCGAGAAGCTCCCTAACTTTATTTTGAGTGTCGCAAGTGCCAAAGAATTTATAAATGTCGTAACGTTGTACAGTAGAAGTAAGCCCCAACTAGAGATCTTTGCATTTTAAATAAAAATCTATCTTTAAAAAAAAAATAAAGGGAATTCAAAAGTATGAGGTTCACCCTACGTTTAAGATTGTAATTTTTATAAAGAAAGAGGTTGATACAAAAAATATAATTATGATGATAAAATTATTGAATCATTATTGATATATTTATTATTGGAATCATTTGAGATTGAGTGGATAACAAAACACATCGAGTATAGTACGTTCAAAAGGCAGTGGAACTTTTACTTCATTTTCAATTTGTGAAGGGTGGCACTCGGTTGGCCGCAAGGGCGTTGCTGGGGTCTGCCTCAATCAAATATTTTTATTACCGTTGGGCTCAATTGCTAGAATGGATGATCTGTTGGTTCTTTCACCAGTTCAATCCTGGCAGGCATCACAGACCCTTCTTTTATGTGCTTTGTTGGTCTTGCTTCCTTGCACTTTTATCTGGGAATTTGGTTTGTGAGTCTTGAGAATGGTATATCACAAATTGTACTGTAAGCTTCACTTAATATGCTGAATTACTATGCTGTCATGGTGAGCCCTGAAAGGTGAATTGGCTCCACCAAGAAGCAAAGTGACGTCACCTCTCTAGTTTAGGTTTCCTTTGGAAAAGAGTTCCGGGCAAGTTAGCCAAACCTATTTCAAAGGAGGAGTCCTAGATAATCCGATATGGAGAGATCACAGGTGAATCTCTGGCATAAATCAGAAAAAATTGCAATTCTGTTCTATGTCGTATCTTTGAGAGAAGGAGGTTCGGAAAAGCTTTTCAAGATCTCCAGTAATGTTCACATCTGCAAAAGAAGTGCTCACCAGAGTCTTCCCAGCAAGAATCATGGTACAAATGGCGGTGAATTCTCTTCACTGATATCTCTTATCAAAAAAGATGGATCTGATGCTTCAGAGGATAGCCACATGGGGTGCCTAAAGAGAAATACTTAGGCAATCTATGTTTTCATTAATGAGGTCTTGACTCGAGTAGATAAAAAAAAGAACGATCTGCTCGTCTATACAGAATTATATTTTCTTGCGAATGGTCTGTATGTGGTGCAAATACATCTTCACCACGTTCCTGACTATACAGAAGATGGCAATAAACTATGAAGAAATTAACGTTTTGAATGCTTGATTTAAAAAACCGTTATATGCTTGAAATTTCCATTAATCCAACTTTATTCGAATTCCACTGCATTTTGACTCTTTACTCCAGAAAAAAAGGCATACGTACTTGTGTTTTGACTCTTCGAAAACATTCCACCAATAATTTTTAATATTTTTATTAATAATCTTAACAAAACTACAAGACTTATCAATACCATTAGATAGAAGATAAATGTTGATAAAAATTAGTTTTAACGGGGAAATAAATGAAACAATAAAGACGTTGCTTGTCTTAAAGAGCGGTACGATTTTCAAAAGAAGAGGAAACATTGTAGAAACTACAGAGACATCGAATATTGAATAAAAATTACTTGATAGTATAACCATTATAGATATTTTCCACCATTGCGTTTCTGGATTACGGCTTGAAATCTCAACTCAGAACCGTGGAACGGATTATTTTATTTTTTGTGAGTACGTAGGTATTTAGGTACCTATTTAACATTTTTATATGTGACAAAAAAAAAAAATTAAACCTGAAAAACGGTTGAAAATACGGCTTAAAAGTTGATAATGATCGTTACAGTGCCTTTTAAGTGGGGGTCAAAACTACTAGGTACTTATTCGCTTCAAATTCCAAAGCACGAATTTCAAAATAACGAAAAAAGATAAATAATAGACGCGAGGTAGAACCTTTGAGAGTTTGTAGTTTTTGGGAGACCGTGATTTGACGATCCTGTGTTGCTCATAATGGTGGAATACGGTGAAACGTGTATATTTAATCAACGAATAAAACATTCAAATATTAAATTGCCTTTTTGGTCACAATTCATGATCCACAAATGCTATTTTTAATTGGCTGAAATATTGTAAAAGCACGATGATTATGGGCCGACAAGTGAACCGTCTCAGAAATGTCAGAATTATTTAACAAAACCCAAAACTTAATAATGCAATTCTACAGAAACAAATGGCGAATATCCTAGACAGTTCGAGTAATCAATCCATCATCAATTACTAACAATAACATAGTAATTGTAGGTACTGCTATAGGATTCAGCTTAAGTGTACTTCCATTTTTCTTTCTAAATTTTCTGAAAGAGCTTTGCAATTTCACTTTCTAAAAGAAAAGCACTGTAAAAATGGTGACCTTTCATTTGAGCAACTGCTAAGACCAGTGACACACTCCACACTAGTGCCGATTCCCGCAATTTGCACGAGGGCAGCTTAATTTTGTAGGTCCAGAGTAACAAATATTCGATTAATCAAATCCCAGAACCTTATGAGTAAATTATCCAATCCTCTCTCTATCTGGAAAGTTTGAAAATTGTCGACAAAAAGTGAATTTTAGATTTTCCAGGATTCGGAGTATCAGTGGGGATATCAAGTTTCTCTAAAAATGGCCTGGAATGGCCAGGATATATCTGGTCTGGATGTATTGCAATTGCAAGTCTTGAAAATGATTATTGTCCTCAGTGGTATATGAGCTTGATTTCTGGCGAGGCTTGGTAAATGTTAGTTAGCTTAGCTGGTACTCATCATTCCTCATCACCAGGACTGCTAATCCATGTAGCACTCTGGCTTGTGGTGTACTTAATACTTTAGGTACCAGGAGTGCAACATTTCTTTACCTTACTGCAATGGATCAAATCATTGGACAAATTCAAGTGACTGCCCATCTCAATCCAGGAAAATGCAGTAATAGGGACTAGGCTGCTTGAGTATCCCTGAACGTCACAAGTTGTTCGAGTTCTTATAAACTCTACACGTTCTTTGTTGAATGGTATTTCCATTTGTCGGTCCATGGTCAATAGCGATTGTGAAATAAATTTTCACCTCATCCCATACAATATCACATTTTTTCACACTACCAATGAAACTTTTCATCGCATTCATACCTATAAACTTAGCAACGCAGAAGGTAGGTACATTTCGGAACTACAAAATGGTTTCTTCAAATTTCATGAAACTTTTTGCTTTCAACTAGAAACATCCGCATGAGAAAAAAAACCAAAATACTTGAAACAAATTTAAACTCAGTAGTAGTAATCTTACTAACGATTCATTTCCCCCTGTATATTTTGTGAAATAGTCTCTGATGAACGAATAAAAATAATAAATTTTACTATTAAATGCAGTAGGGTAGTGGTTACTTGAACTAACATTTTTTCGGAGTAGTTTTTACCGAGGTAAGTAGTAAAGTTGAATATTGTGGCATATAGTTTTAGATTTTATCAGCTGTTGATGTTGTGTGGCATCTTCACCCCACCCCTTAACCCTCTCCACCTGTAAACTAAAACCAAAGCATCCTTTGCAAAAAAAAAAAAAGTAATAATAATTAAAAGTAAAATATTTGATTAGATTTTAAATATTTTAAACTTTTGAATCTCAACATAAATGGCCTATACGTTTTGTAAATAAATTAGGGGTTTCAACCTTGTTTAATTTCTTATGACGAATTAATTGTTATTTTCTTGCAGTATTCTAGTTTTACTGCAGTACAAGAAATAAAATAAAAAATCATTGCGTTTTTACTTTATTTATTTATTTATTTTTATTTTTTTCTGGGGTTTCAAAGTTTGTACATTGTCCTGCGCAATGACGCTGGGTTTGATTTGGGCTTTAAATGCCTTTTTTTCGGAATTGTGTTCACCTTTTTTCTAACTGGGAGAGTCGAATTCTTCATTTTCCACGAGCTATTTCGTTCAAAACGTTCTCTATGCCTACACTCACTATTCCATCTTCGTAATGTATTGACGCAGAAAAGAATAAATTGTAGGTTACCTCCAGCATTTACATAAAAAAATCCAGTCATTCCCTCTCTAGAGGGTTATTTACGAATAAATACTTAATAAATGGAAAATTAATCCTGAATTTTCCAAGAGCGTTCAAATTATCGGCCTAAATTCATTTAGTCACCAATCATCGCAGTTGCCTGTTAGGTTAAATCGACATTTAAATGCCTTCTGAAAAATCCAGCTCCTCGCAGGAAAATGCTATGAATTTCATTTTACTCTTTCTCTGCTTTACTTTTTATTTTGGGGAACTTGAATTTCTTGAAATAAATAATGATAGAAAGTATGTTGTTAAGTACCTGTTTTTTGAATAAACAATAAAATGTGATAATTCATGATATAATAATAATATAACAAAAAAAAATAAAATTACAACCCATGCTAGTCAATCAATCGTTAAAAATGAACGCCTTAATAAAAAAGCGAGAGTATGATTTTTTGTGTACCTATTGACCACTCACTTTGTCTTCCTCATTGACGATTAAAAAAATAAGAAAGAGAAGAAAAATAATGAAGAAATATATTTATATATCCTCCTGGTTGATATTGAAGAAAAAAATTGTATGTTTCTTAAAGAAAGAATAATAAACGAAAATCTCATCTTTCAAGACTAAACAATAAGGTCGTTAGAATTCCTATACTGTATGTATAATATATCCACTAATCAATATAAAATATTTGTAATAATAGCGCTTCATGATTTATTGTATCATTATCTGTTCCTTCCGAAAACTAAGAAGGTCGTGCTTGAAAGAAGTTTTGTACTTTTTAATTAAGTTTGAGAGATGATTTTAGTTTTTTAGGAGAGTATTGTGACACTTAATTACCACGTGGAGGGTTGATCAGTTTAACGGTGCAGTTTTTCGTTGATTTTTTAAGTTATCTAGACGAATTGACTGATGAGAAAGTGCGACAGAAAACGTAGACAATCACAAATACCTGATTGGAGAGATAAAATGCTTTCGTGATAGTATGTAGTGTTGGTCAGGAGATGATAGAGGGAATACACCAATCTATTATGTTCAAGGAGAATTACCTAGGTCTTCAGAGGTTTGATTTAATTTTCCTCGTAGCTCTACCCGTTAGAGTGTTGCAACTAAAGGGAAATGGCCTCTTAGCAGTAAGGACTCGAGTTCGAACTCAGCCAGCAGCATCAATATTTTTTGCTTTAATAGTTGGCGCAGTCAGTGGAACTCGAAATAATACGCAACAACAATTAAATCCCTCTCGATCCTGTAACTAAAAATCACATTATCATTACTTGCGTCGAAACACACTGTGACCTATTCCAGCAAGCATCTGATGAAGCCAGCGGCTACCAGTTTCACATCGTAATTTCGTCCTACCCCAAACCATCCGAGACAACTGGTATTTGACTCCAGGTGAATTTTATATTGAAGGCGAATAACCAACATGTCCATTTTTTGTGGACTCAAAACGGGACATCGGTTTATTTTCGTTGAGGATTCACGGTCGGAAAAAAACATGAAAAAACAATTATTTTATTACTCAAAGTAGTAGGCACTTGAGTATTCATTAAAAAATTAAATTTAAAAAGTTATGAATCTTAAACTTAATTATTTTTAGATTTGTCAGAATAACAAATCTGTTTTAATACAGAAGGTGATGATTCTAAGTAAGAATAAAATTATTGGCACGTACTTAGGTATTCATTAAAAAATTGAATTTTAAAAAGTTATGAATCTTAAACTTAATTATTTTTTTTTAATATTCATCTTAGTAACCAACATTGTCATTCAAACCAGAACTTATAACTGGCTTTTTGTTCTCTCGTCCACAATTTCTTCATTAAAGGAAAGATTCTGTCTACTCCTGCATTTGTGCTGGGCAGACATAAAATTTATTCAATCGAAGTACAAAAAAAATAGGTGGTCCTGGAAAAAAGTGTTGCCGTCAGCCCGACACTGTATTTTGGTAGATCTATTTTTTTAAAACGCTGCAAATTCTTTCAGTGGGGTTTATCATTCAATTGGCTTGCGTTCATGATTTGAATTTCTACTAAGCTTTGGAGTAACTCTGTTACACAGGTGATGAGCGATTATTGAATTTCAGGAGATATGCATAGAGCACGTAAATCTGTTCTCAACCAAAATACCTATTTGGATTGATCAGTTGATCATATTTGTGTGCCTCCTGAAATTCAATAATCGCTCTATCACTTGTGAAACACGCACACTACAAAGTTTAGTAGAAATTCAAATCATGAACGCAAGCCAATTGAATAATAAACCCCAGTGAAAGAATTTGCAGCGTTTTTCTGGTGTTAGAGAAGAGGAACTGGGATGCCTATATTCCTGTAGTTTTTGTCCTTAACAAAATTAATATCCTGAATTTTGACATCCTTACTCCTGAATCTGGAAACCACCTCCCTTAACGATAGGTACATGTACCAAGTTAGGTGATTAGGGTCAACAAGGGGCCGGACCTACCCCTCCTTCAAGACCTGGCGGTCGTGCGGGTACTGTATACCCACGACGCCGTCTCGTACCAGTTAGGTACTAGTGCTAGCGTGATTGTCGTCTGCAGATATGGTTATTCATCGTTCGAATGTATTTTCTCTGGTATTAATGAGTGAGCTTGACGGGTTCAGAAGCTGTGCTCTTGCACCGTCTTGCTGATGATACAAAAATACCCACTAAGTACGGATACAAGTAATTCGATGGAGTTCATCAATTGATCGAGATGCGTTGCCTGAAATATTTGCGGTAAGCAAACTCTACCAATATCTCAATGGGCGGAAGTTCATTTTTCCTATTTTCATCATCAAGGATAGCACCTACAGGAGCGCGGATATGTTATTGGTAAAACCCATCATAGCCATAGGTTCTCCTGCATTTGGATTTTCCTTGACTTTTTCCCAGATCAATGTTTTCAATTGTTGTACATGATTATACTAAATTAAATAGGCTGAACTGATTAAAATGAGTTCCACAACATCGTCAGCAACTCTTACACCACTCAAAGAAATATTTAACCGATTTGACTGAACAGAAACGATAGAGTCTGGGAAAGGGCCAATATTCACATCAGTAAAACTTCAAACGTTCTGTAGAGAATTCAGCAAATTGAAACTACTCCCCACCATCCTCGCACGAACGGTCTTGAAAAGAGGTGGGTGCGAACATCCAAGGACAGGCTACGATTAGGAAAAAAAAAGAAATTTCTGTTCGATTAGAAGATGATCCCTCATGGCACTGCAGGACGATCTCCAACGGAATTCTCTTCGGAAACGATTGAGGACGAAATTCGACTAGATGAAACCCAGTCTTCAGCGGAATCTGTCTCGAGCGATCTTGTTTTAGTAACTTTGTCATGGCTCAAAACAGAAATTTGGAGAGATCGCGAAGGGAGAAGAAGTTTGGGCTAACTTGCTATCTGCCAAAGGATGGACCCTGGGAAGAGTTCTGAAAATAAAGTACCTAATTTGAATCTGCAATGAATTTCCAATTACTGTTTTGGAGAAGTTTGTTTAAAGTATCTGATTACGGCAGGATTCGTTGAGATGAAATGTAGAAAAAAAAGTTCGAAAAAAATTGCTTGATTCGAAAAAAACGCAGCAAATTCTTTCACTGAGGTTTATTATTCAATTGGCTTGCGTTCATGATTTGAATCTGTACTAAGCTTTCGGAGTGTGCGTGTTTCACGGGTGATAGAGCGATTATTGAATTTCAGGAGATATGCATGGAGCACGTAAATCTGTTCTCAACCAAAATACCTATTTGGATTGATCAGTTGATCATATTTGTGTGCCTCCTGAATTTCAATAATCGCTCTTTCACCTGTGAAACACGCACACTCCAAAGCTTAGTAGAAAATATAATAATAGAATAAAATTGAATAACAAACCCCAGTGAAAGAATTTGAGTCCTTTAGCACTCGTATTGCGTTAAACACCCCCAAATCCAAATTTAAACAATGTAACCAAAGGTAGACTGATGTAGAGGAGGCACACAAATATCATCAACTGATCAATCCAAATAGGTGTTTTGGATGAGAACCGATTTACGTGGTCTATGCATATTTCCTGAAATTCAATAATCGCTCTATCACCTGTAAAACACGCACACTCCAAAGCTTAGTAGAAATTCATATCATGAATGCAACTCAAATGAATAAAATTGAATAATAAACCCGACTGAAATAATTTGCAGTGTTCGTGTTTCACAGGTGATAGAGCGATTATTGAAATTCAGGAGGCACACAAATATAATCAACTGATCAATCCAAATAGGTATTTTGGTTGACAACCGATTTACGTGCTCTATGCATATCTCCTGAATTTCAATAATCGCTCTATCACCTGTGAAACACGCACACTCCGAAGATTAGTACAGATTCAAATCATGAACGCAAGCCAATTGAATAATAAACCCCAGTGAAAGAATACTCATTTACCCCAGTAATAATATTGAATAACATTTACCTATATATTATCAGCGTTTCATGCATATCAGAATGCTTCAACCCGTGTATCGGCTGTAAACTACAAGTATCCACATCGGCTATCACTCCAGTATCCACATTCACTACAACTCGACGATATCGGCATCACTAAGTTACAAACAAACAATAATAAACCAAAAAACGCAAATGTTGGCACCATAAATCGGTCCATACATCGGGAATGGTTTGACCTACGGACGTGGGGAGGGTCTCATTCGATTCCTCATGGTATGTTCTTCAAATAGGTACAAATTTAGGCCGCTTCGACTTGTTTTGAGGTTTTTAGGGATTTTACAAAACTTTGACAGCCCTTAAACGGCACTTTAAATTGAGTGAGAGTGCTGGCTCAAGAATTGGGGCGTCGTTGGACCAAGATGGATTTTTCCTGAAATTTTCAGATATTTTGCTCCAGCCGTTTGGTAGAAATCGTGCGACGGCGGACGGACGGAAAACTTTATTTGTATAAAGAATACATTGTAGTTAGGCAAGTAAATTACACAATAATAATCGAACATGGCACTTGGGGTGGAGTAGGTGCCCACTGGCACTCTCCACAAACTAGATAAATAAATTAAGCAACATATTTTAGGTATATATACATAAACACGATTGATTATTTACTAAATTTGCAAATGTCAATGATAGCTAGTTATGTGTCAATAACTAGGTACGTAGTGCATGCTGTTAGTCTGTGGAGTTGAGGTCAGTGTGACGTTTCCGCTTGAGGCGTCGCTGCTGTCGATCGGGAGGGCGAGTGTGCTGTAGGTTCCTGATTAGGTCATTGGGATTTGCTTCCACTCTTCTGAAAAAACGTCGATACGAAGTGGGGAGGACTTCCTTGACGGTTGGGATCGATAGATCTGTGTGAAGCGTAGCATTCCGCACATACCACGGCGAGTTGGTGATTATACGCAGGACTCTGTTCTGGAATGTCTGCAACCTCTGCACCTGCGTATCTGAAGCTCCTCCCCAGATCTGGCAGCCATATTCCCAAATCGGCCGAATTAGGACGAGGTAGATCAACCTTTTTGTACTGAGCGTCAGCGGTGAGTCACGGGAGAGTAGAGGCTTAAGGGAGCGTAACCTGTGCCTGCAGGTCTTGAGGGTTTCGGTGATATGGTCACGGAATGTCAGCCTCTTATCAAGTGTTATGCCCAGGTAACGAACTTTGGACATTTCGGGTATTGCAGTGCCACCCATGGCTAGTTCTGGTTGGACATGGTACCGGAGGTAGCTGAAGACAACTGCGTGGGATTTGCTGGCGTTTAGTTTTATTTTCCACTTATTGGCCCAATCGTTGAGCTCGATGGTGAACTCCGCCAGTCTATCAACTGCTTCGTGGCCTCTGTGGGAGGTACACAGGAAAGCGGCGTCATCTGCAAACTGTGCAGTCGTCAGCTCAGGGGACACTGGCATATCGCCAGCATAGACGATATAGAGCAGGGGACCAAGCACGCTGCCCTGTGGAACTCCCGCTGTTATAAGTCGGGACGATGACACCGCATCTCGGCATCTCACCGCAAATGTCCGATCATTCAGATAAGACTGAACCAGCCTGAAATAGGTGTCCGGAAGCCCAGATTTGATTTTAAAGAGAAGACCGTCGTGCCAAACCCTGTCGAAGGCCTTTTCAGTATCGACGAACAATCCCAAGCATGTTTCCTTCGACTCATAGCTGTCCAGTATCTTGTCAACTACACGGTGAAGCTGGTGAATACACGAATGCTGGTTCCGGAAGCCAAATTGTGTTGGTGGGATAAGGGGCGCCAGCTCCCTCAGAAGTCTGGGTGCCAAAAGCTTTTCAAATATCTTTGAGAATAGCGTTAGAAGGCTGATGGGCCGATAGCTGTGAGGGTCATTTGCTGCTTTTCTCGGCTTCCGTACAAGAATCACGATGGCATGTCTCCAGGCTGCGGGGAAATACCCCAGGCGCAGACAGGCATTGTATATTTGGGTCAAGAGGACCAGAGTTTTTCGTGGAAAGTACAGCACAAAAGGGCGAACCACCTCATCCTCTCCTGGAGACTTTCTGCTTGCTGAGCGTCGAACAGCATTTTTCACTTCATTGGGCGTGAAGTGATCGGAAAAGAAACTAAGCTGCAATGGGGAGGCGAGTCCGTCAGCTACTTCGTCCTCAATTGGGCTTATTATGGCATTTGGAGTGAATTGGTCCTCAAGTATTTGAGCAAATAATTCCACTTTCTCAGCGGGTGAGGAGTACCACTGGCCATTGTGGTATAGAGGAGGAATATTGTACGATTCTCGCGTAAGCTGTTTCGTCTTTTTCCACAGAGAGTTGTTGGAGGGATCAAGTTTACTGAGCTCCTCTACTTTTCGATCCTGCCCGTCTTTGATTAACGCGTCTTTTAGACGTCTTGAAGCCTGATTAAAGTTTCTCTTATGTGCTGGGAACAACGTTCGAAGCCATTGCAGCTTTGCGAGTCTTTTGGTAGTTAAAAGCTGTTGGATATGTAGGGATATAGGAGGTGGCCGAGGAGGAAAGAGAGGTGCCGTTCTTGTTGTTTCATCTGCATCAGCAGCAGCTTGTTGAATGATCCTGTTGAGGTACACTATGGCCGAGTCGACCTCCTCAGTTGTCTTTAGAGGGAGTTTGGTATCTGTCAATAAAGCCAACTTTTCCTGATATCTTTTCCAGTTTATCCTGCGCTTCCTCAATGGAGTTGTTGGTTGATTGATGACTGGGTAAGTTCCTATACTGGTGATGACTGGAAAGTGGTCGGAGCTGAGGTCCGGGACTACAACAGGTGGAGAGCAGTAGCTGCCGATATTTCTTGCAACAAAGAAGTCTAATATATCAGGTGAATGGTTACGGTTGTCAGGATAGTGAGTGGGTTCGTGAGGATGAATGACTTCAAGGCTGGCTCGCGTTATGACCTCCAACAGGCAGTGTCCACGTTGATTGGCTGATATTGATCCCCAACGCAGATGTTTCGCGTTAAAGTCTCCTCCAATCATGAAGTTAAGGCCCATTTCAAGAATTAGCGATTGGAAATCCGCCTGTCGGACAGTACTGTCTGGGGAAGAATAATAAGCTCCAATATGGTAAGTGCGCCCCAACAGCTGAACGCCGATGCGGGCAACTTGATAATTTTGGTCTTTAATGGGGGGAAGTTCATAGTGAGGTAATGTCGATTTAACGTAGATAGCTGAGCCTCCTCGGCACCTGCCTGATGGGTGGTCAGCGCGAGTGAACTTATAGCCTGGGATGAAGAAATGTTTGGTGGGGCACAATTTTGTTTCAGTGAGCAATATCACGTCAATGTTGTTATTGAGGAGGAATAGTTGGAGTTCATGGTATTTCCCGAAAACTCCTCGGCAATTCCATGTGCACACATTGATGGAGTTTGTTCCACTCATCATGGGTTGATTAATTTGGGCAGTATTTGAGAGAGCAAGGTCACAAGGGGCTGAACAAGGGCAAGCAGCTGGTCAATTTTAGTTAGGAGTTGTACCATGCATTGGTCTTGTTGTGCTGGGGTTATGGGAGCAGGAGTGGAAACTGCGTCCGCATACAATCGATAGGCCGCTGTTTTATTGTGCTGAGGATGACACATGGTGTTTGACTCTGTGTGGTTATGAGCGGCGTTACCAGCGAGTGTTAATTTGTTTGTAGCTTTTTCATAATTTTGGGGTGCATTTTTAGCCTTTTGCAGCTGAGTATGGACTGGGCAGCCTTTGTAGTTTGCCGTGTGTGGGCCATGACAATTCGTGCAGACAGGAGGAGCACCAGGGGGTTTAGGGCAATTGGAAGTAGAATGCTGTCCGTCACATTTGACGCACTTCTCTAGCTTATGGCAATAATTCTTAGAATGCCCATATTCTTGGCATTTTAAACACTGTATCACCGCTCTTTTGGGACGAGGAGGTTCCACCTTAACAACAGCGTGATATAATCTGGATACATTGTAGATTTCAGCATTTTTGGGGCTCGGTTTAAGATCCACAAAAAACATAGAGAGAGGGTTTTTGTTCACTGGGTGTCGCACTGGAAGGAGCTGCAGCGGCTCAAACCCAAGAGATTGCAGCTCTTGTTTTAGAATTTCCACATCGCTTGTATGGTGTAATCCCCGAATTACAACCCGAAAGGCGCGCTCGTTCTTCAGCTGGAATGTATAATATTGGGCTTTATTTTTGGATAAATAGTCCACTGCTTTACGATAACCATCAATGGTTGCGAAGTTGAGCTTGACCTTATCCGTTAGGGACGAGTAACGGAAGGTTGTAGGCTCTATTTTGCGAAATTCGTTTATAGCTAAGTTTATGTTAGACACATTTTGAACATAAATAGGAGGTGGTTTTGGAGTTGTATCATTTGGTGGTGACAAGTTTGTGTCAACGCCATCCATTTCTTCCGTTGGTTCCGCTAGTATTTCAAACGGGTTATTTGATAAGATATTTGTTGTTTTGTTAGATCTTGGTTTTTTTCTTACTGGTTGGTTAGAGTCGGGATCATCATCCATAGTAGATAACAAGGAGCAAGCTGGAGAGCTTCCAATAGGTATCAATTAGGCGCCGCGAGCGATTAGATAAGAACCCGGGCACTCGACAGGATGAGACAGAAAATCGGTATGAAAAAGGACAGAAGATTCGCAAGATAACTAATCGCACTACGATGTTGATCGCACCGAGGCTATCCTCGAACTAACTACTACTTTCTGTCGAATATTAATTTGTTGATATTCATGGGGTCTGTGTTCAATAGAGGTTTTCCTTTCTGCAGCTTTTGTACTTACATTCGAATCCTATTTGTTTCTTTTGCCATTGCTTGGATAGGGGCTGTACCGTTGACATGGTACGCTGAACTGCTTAAAGGAAATCTATGTTAGAAATTTAGTTAGTATATTCTCCGTTGATCATCCTTGACCAGCATCTACGTTTCTATCTTTTGACATTTCATGCCCTTACATTTACCTATCAGCTGTGAGTTATACAGGGTGTCCCAGGAGTTATGCACAATCCGACTCCTACGTATTCTAAACAACTCATTTCCGACCAAAAGTGACTCCTAGCAATTTTTTTAGAGGCTTCGTTTTCGTGCTATTCGCTTTTTTCGTGTTTTCGATATTATGTCACTAAAACTGTTATAACTCCTTAAATTTCATAGATAGATCAAATTTGAAGACACCGTTAGAAAGAGCGTTAGATTCTCTATCTATTTGATGTCAGATAACCATTTTTTTATTGCATTAGAGATTTGCGATTGCCGCACGAAATGGCAGTTTTGTCAGAAACTTGAAATCGCCTGTTATTCATCTCGCCCAGCAACCCCATTAATACTTGAGACACAACTGTGCAGACCTGGTAAAAAGTGCACCGAAATGTCAGCTTTCAAACGGTGTAGTCTTTTTGTTTTTTAAAATATTTTTCGTTAAGAAAATGGTGTTTAATTGCAGAAAAACGTGTGTTTTCTGTTAAAATTGAGGTTGAGGTGTTTTCGACCTTACGTCACTAAAACGGCCGTAACTCCCGCGTTTCCGAAGTATTTGCAAACCTAAGGATATCGTTGGAAAAAGCATTGAATTTCCCATCGTCTCAGTCTTCAACTGTGATTTTCCAAAGGGAACTAAAAGGTTAAAAGGTAGCATGAAAAGCGAATTTTGTCAAATTTTGAAAAAACACTGTTGTCTCTATCTGACATCAAATAGATAGAGAATCTAACGCTCTTTCTAGCGGTGTCTTCAAATTTGATCTATCTCTAAAATTGAAGGAGTTATAACAGTTTTAGTGACATAATATCGAAAACACGAAAAAATTTTAATCGCGAATGACGCGAAAACGAAGCCTCTAAAAAAAACTGCTAAGAGGCACTTTTGGTCGGAAATGAGTTGTAGAATACGTAGGAGCCGGATTGTGCATAACTCCTGGGACACCCTGTATATAAACGGACGCAGTTTTTTGTGTTCCATTTGCTTTCCTAATTAACCTAGAAAGCCAGAATTTCAATGGTTTCTGATGTGCATATTCAGCCGAAAGAGTGTAGCTATTCTGCCCTGAACCACAAGGAAAGCTGAAATTTCGATGTTGTCTTCGGTGGTTCTTTCTAGGTGGATTAAGGCTGAAACTGGATGTTGGTAGCAAAACAATCGATGATATCAAATGCCAACAATGGTAGGTATAATGTACTTCATAGGGACACGGTAGAAATCTTGGAATTCCGTTGAAATCGATTACATGAGAGTTTTTACTATGATCACAAATATTTGAATTCTGTGAATATTTAGATTTGTGAGCAATGAAATGCAAAGGGGACCATCTACATTCCGACTCACGTACTTCCTGAAAATTTCATCGAAATCATTTAGAATCTGTAAAAATAAAGCTTATTAAAATCATCAGCGGGCATGTTCACACTTGCTCATACCGAAAGGTATTCCGAATGGTTTGAAATGCCGATTGCGAGTGGAAATTTTAATTTTGGGAGGAAAGTTTGTCTACTGAATCTGAAAACATTACTTCCCATACCAATGTACCAAGTTAGGTGGTTCGGGTCAACAAGGGGCCGGACCTACCCCTCCTTCAAGACCTGGCGGTCGTGCGGGTACTGTATACCCACGACGCCGTCTCGTACCAGTTAGGTACTGGTGCTAGGAGTTCTTTCTTGGTTGGACGGTGCTGGGATTGAAATTCAGATTATCAAGAGCAAATGGACCTTTATTGAACTACTTGGGTCGATCAATTGATGAAACAGGAATTCACCCCGTGGAGGATCAGTTGAATGAATTGCGAATTCAGAACATTGAAACTACTCCCCACCATCCTCGCACAAACGGCCTTGAAAGAGAGATATATCGATATTTCCTTGACATCCCTACAGCAAACTCTCGAGCAATTTGACAATGCCTTCGCAACTATTCTTGTACGGAAAATACTACATAGATTTGGAACACTCTAGTGGATGCGCAGAGGTAACAGGATCAACTTTGCTATCGCAAAGGGGACAGAAGAGGTCCTTTTTTACCGAATACTTGTAAACATCAAGCAAACGAAAATGGGATGAATCTTTGCAAAGTTCTCTTTTTCGATACATACGTTCTACAACAGACAGAAAAAATGTTTCCCAACGGAAAATACAACTTCCAAAATCAATTAGTGATTCTAGATAGAATGTGCCCACCGTGTTAACCTTTCAATATTCTTGGGTTAGAAGGAATAATGGGTGTTTTTCGATATTTCTGGATAGATGGGCCACGTCCTAATGTTAACGAAAACGATAAAAATCCACTCCAACTACTATAAGCGTTGTACGTCGTCGTATTTTGCTTTTCAAGCTTTCTGACTGGTCAATTTTACAATTCAACTAAATTTAAATTTCAACTCAATCTTGCTGGACCCCATTCGAACTGAGAATCCGAATAAAATCCGCCGTTACCACGGCCGAGCCAGATCATGTGCTCCAGATAGGTAGTTTTTGTTTGGTCAGGCTGAACTTCTCACATCCCGTCCATATTCCTTGAAGGCTCTCTTTAGCATATTAATTCATCCAGGTAGCGTAATGCAGTCATTTGTTGCTGCTCAACTTGCAGGTTAAATGAGAATGGAGGGATTGTGAAACGTTTAATTTTATTTTTTGTTTATACTCCTATCGGCAACGGCCCCTGGAACACACCATTGAATTTAACTCTTAAAAAAAAAAAACTTGGAATTTAATGTATTTTATATATCCCCACCCTCCAAAACTATTTAAAGTATGGCTTGAAGAAAAAAAGATAGCAAATGGTCATTAAAACAAAGGAATTACCCCAGTTCATTGGTAACTACTGAACTGAGGAATGTATCACCATTAAGCCTAACAACTTAAATTTCATCTTCAGCGTTTTCAACTTGGAGCATGTTATCGCATTGGACTAACTGTTGGATGTCTTAGAAATCAGAGATGTAAGAAGAGTTTAGGGTAATTTCTAATGCTTTCCGTTTACGCTCTATTGCTGCCAGTGAAACGTAACTCATTTTTCAAGCGACGAAATCGCTACAATCTGGGAAGGCCCTTGATATTTCAACATCACACCACATCTCAAACTACGTCCAATATTTACATGTATTCCCTTTCTTGTTCAACCGACGATCATGAAGTTTTAAAATGTATCATAAAACTGATTGGTAACAATAATACAGTGTCGTTAGGCGCTCTATTCTATTGGCAGTACCTGCATATATACTTATGGTGAAGAAGCTTCCTTGACAGGTAAGTAAGTTCTGGATCCTGTATGCTAAAGCAAGTTCCATGTTTCAATATTGTAACCTTCAAATAAAACTAGGTTCTGTGTGGAGGTCCAAGTTTTTCTTTCTTCTTCTTTTAAATCTTATTCACGCCCTTTTACTTGACCGTATACTCGTACAAACAGTTCTCAGTCACACATAACTGCATTCCTCAAAGTTGTAAATAGTAAGATGATGTACTGATTAGGTCAAAGACCGTGAAGATAAGGTGAGCCCTGCAATTTCTTCACAAACCGATTACTAACTTTTCCTTGACCTCTTGTGTTATTGGAAAATTCATATGGTAAGCTTCTGGCGGCATTGGAGGGCAATCTATATAAAGGTTTTGCGTTTTGTGAGGGCAGGTGTAAAGGTCGACGTCGTAAAAAGAACCCGAGGGTAAGAGCCATTAGACGGGGTGTGGCTCTTTCTGCCCCTCCGAAGGCAAACATCCAGCGCCCCCTACGACCAAGGCCAACGAAGCAGAAGGCCAGAACACTAAGCATAAAACGGAATTATCGCTATCGTCAACCACGGACATCTAATATTTTGCTTTGTCTTTAAGTTATTTTATTGGTGGAGTGAGAAACTGGAAGAACTGAACATTGAAAAAAATCATCATAGCTAAATACCTACGTGATTCCGAATGTCACCAAAAAATATGTTTTTTTGCCACAAACCCACAAATTTTTCAGCGTCTAGTGATCTGATTACCCTAAAATTCTTTAAAGTTGTTGAGGGAGAACGACCTATCATTTTTCAAACCTCTATAGAGTATAGAGTGTGGCAGACCATCAATGCATGTCGACCTATTTCCAGAAGGCGTTGATGTCTGCAGGATCATGTCTCGCAGCACTTCTGTCCTATGAATCGTTGTAACAGTTTATATTCCATATGTTTTGAGATCGTCTAAATCACTTCAAAGGATCTACACGTCCATGTTACCTCCACCCAACATTTATTTTTATTTATTTGTATGGCCGCAAAATAGTTTGCGTTGATGCTACACCCCGCATTTGGGTTGGGTTTCGTGTACTACAAAATTCATTTACATGATCTCGCTGTTATTCATTTTTCTCAACTATGTATTTATTCTTTCCCATGCTCTTTTGTGGATCTAGAAAAAAATGTTTTAGTTGGTTGATAAGATTGAAACGTCAAGGGACGTGATTTGGTGAAACGTCAAATTTGATTGGTAATAAATATTGAACTTGATTGGTAAAATGTTGAATTTCGTTGGTAAAATGTTTAATTAGAGTAGGAAAGGTTGTTACTTATTTCAAAGGTCTGAGGTTTCCGCAGTAATTTCCCCAAGTTGCAATCCGCATTATTTGGTAACGAGAAGGCTGACCCCATTTGTAGGCCCTGAGCCGACAGTCGGTATACCAAAAACCGCCTTCAGAAGGACCATCAAAATGTGGGTCAACCAACAAACCCCTCGTAGATGGCTCAATATTTAAGGACATGTCCACCGTAAGCTCATGGTGGCGGAACCCAACACCAAAATTACTGAATGGCTACTTGTCAAGAAACGCAGGGAAATAAAAACAATGGTCAGCGTCATAACCGGCTTTGCATACCTAAGGTTCCACCTTCGCCGTATTGGGACCACAAAAAGTTCAACCTTCTGTAGAAGAAACAGAAGAAACGGCATCCCACATAATATATGAGTGCTCAGCAGTCACCTCCTGCAGATTTGAACTCTTCGGGGCACAAACACAAATGAGGTCTATTCAGAGCGAACAACTAATCAAGGGCCTCAAACCCCTTACCAAGGGGCTGAATTTCCTTGATTAAATGCAAAAGTTCAAGAAAGTACAATAAGCTAACAGGCTTCCGTGCTGGTTACCCGAAACCCCCGCCCTGAGAGTTTTAATCCACATCTACATCTACATGTCCATTATTTTCCTCTCTTCCAATATTTTGCTCCAATCTCGCCCACTGCGAACCAAATTCGCTGAAACGTGCATAACCCGGCTTTTAATATTGTGGGCATCCGCAAGGCGACTCACTTCCCCCTTGAACCCTCAAACCTCTGTAACTTAATTGGGTTTCCTTCACACTACCCCCACAGTACAAACGGGAGGGTTATTGAACATTAGGGAAGGGAATCCAACCTCGGACCACCCCTCTTACCTCTTTTGTTTGATTAATAAGTTCTTCGAAAGCTGAAGGAATGAGGGTGAGGGAGGGTTGGGTAGAAGGTCTAAGGGAGGTCCCGGTTTGATATACGATTCTCTATAACGCGAGCCGCCCTTTGTCAGAAGTTGCTGGCCTTTAGCCCCCTTCCCCCTCTCGCGTTGCTATCCGTTACAGACACGAAAACTTTCCAATCCTCTCAGATCGGGATTGATTGCTTCCTCAATTTTCGTTCTTTACCTATTCTCGCACCTCCTTGGTCTTTTGGGGCTTAGCGCAATCTATAAGGGGACACTATCCCAGAAATAGCCGATTTTGATGCAACGCGATTTATATCTATTCTCCTTCAAGGGCAATAGAAAGAAGAAATGGTAACATGTTGGACAGCTCTACTTAACTAATTGAAGTCTTGAACAATTAACAGAACTTATAAACCCTATATATGGGTTCCGTCGTAAAAGTCCCGTCGGGTTCCGGGTAAAAGTGACCAAGTAACATTTTTTTCAAAATGAGCTTTTTTTGTCATTCCGTTACTAAGGAACGTTGTCTACTGTGTGTTGTTGCTAAGAACGTTATCTTCAAACTGATGTGCAAGAAATACTTGAAAATAAATTTTACCCCCCTGACCCAAAGAGTTTTATGTGACCAAATGGCAGTTGAACTCAACCACAAAACACGAGATGGATTATAAATGTACTCTCGCTGGTGCATGTAAATGTTATCAATTGCCATTTGATCACTTTTACTGTGTAAGATTTGTAAGATTGCATAGTGGGCAGGTGAAAATGACCAATTACAGTGATAGGTAATGGATAACCTTTTCTAACAGAAATAGGTATATCATTGTTATTAGATGCTTGGCAACACGATAAACTAACGAAAAAACTATTCAATCCCACAATTTCATGTAACTATGCGACAGATTTTCGAAGAATTGAATTGACCAAATGAGTAAAGCTTGAAACTCCAGGCAGGTAAAAATGATCAAATAGAGTTTTCCGGATAAACAGCTCTTATTTAATCTGAAGTGAATTTTGAAGCACGATATCATAGGCGGGCACTAGCTAACTACCTACAGGATAAAGAAAAATCGAAACATAGTCGGATGAGACATCACACAACCAGTGTTCGTAAGAAGAAAATAGGTGAAACTTCAGATCGCTCCCATGTAAAATTTTGCAAATGTTACTTGGTCACTTTTACTCGGAACCCCACGGAATATTATTAGATTTCACTCGCCTCCACAATTTGTGGGGAACACTACAAATTCAGTATGTTCGTTGCCCGCAAGATGTTTTCTTTGTAAAGAACAAAAAAAATTATTCTCACTTGCTTCCATAGATTTGTTAGTGAAATATATTTTGTTCAAAGTTAACTTCAACTTATCAATAATTCTCACCACTGCGATAAACTCTAAATTCAATAGGTTATGGGCCCAGCATGCTTCCACTCCCTCCTGCAGCTAAATATATTAGAGAACCAATTAAATTTTGATATGGGACATCTGGGCTCTCCCCCTCTATTAGTTTTTCGAGTTTCACATTAAATTCCATCCATTATAATTCTCATTTCGAATGTAGCTTCTAGGTATTTTTTTCAATTTTGTTATTCCACTCCAGCGATAATAATCTTTTACCATATATTCCATTCCGTCCAATGGACGGTATTTATAAACTAATATCTACAGCAGTCCAGGAAAATGGAAGGCAAGGTACTCACCCCGTAGTTCTTGACGGCCTGCTTTACAGTGAACATCCCACCGCGCGGATGTGGGTAGGGATCTGCCAAGAAGTTCCCCATCGTGATTTGATCCACGTGATCTGAAGAGATCAAGAAAAACGTAACTGTAACTTACAAGTTCTTCGCATAATGCGCAGGAGGGGCTAACTAGGATAGTCAAATCGAACGAAAAAGATTTTAGGATCGATTTCACAATCGGCGGTCTGAAATCGATTGTACCAATTAATCGAGAGCAAAAATATTTTGAAATTCATTTTTCGATTTTTTTTTTGGTTTACTTTGAAACTTTCATTATGTCTAGATTCGAAAATTCAATCTCCATCAGCTGTATCACGAATAACTGCCTCAAAAATGACGATAATTTTCGCCTGCGCATGGGCAAATGTGATATATTTGAAACACCCATATCTTCTCAAAAAATCGTCCGAATGATCCGAAATTCAGCAAAATACTCCTCTGGAGAAGAAAGGCGAGCTTTTCATAAATCTTTTATAATAAAGACACACATTACGTCCGAATGAATAATAAATCCATGAGGCAAGGCACTTGAGTACTTGAAAATCAAAATGGACGTGCTCTAAGCCCTTAAAAATGAAAAAAGACGTACTTGATTATTAAAAAAAAATACATTTTTACTTGAAAAGATATGAAGTTGAGAATGAGCTTAAGCTTGAGGAAGAAATCGATTAATTTTTGACAAAAATCGACATTCAATTAAAATTGACACATGAAAATCGATTGTAAAAAACGCTGCAAATTCTTCCACTGGGGTTTATTATTCAATTGGATTGCGTTCATGATTTGAATTTCTACTAAGCTTTGGTGTGTGCGTGTTTCATAGGTGATAGAGGGATTATTGAATTTCAGGAGATATGCGTGGAGCACGTAAATCTGTTCTCAACCGAAATACCTATTTGGATTGATCAGTTGATCATTTTTGTGTGCCTCCTGAAATTCAATAATCGCTCTGTCACCTTTGAAACATGCACGCTCCAAAGCTTAGTAGAAATTCAAATCATTAACACAAGCCAATTTAATAATCAACCGTAGTGAAAGAATTCGCAGCGTTTTTTTGTTAATAGTTATTAGAATGCTTCAACCCGTGTATCGGCTACAAAGCCTTTTAGGAGTTCACTCCAGTGTCCACATTAATACATCACTACGTCACTAGGTTACTGATATCAACACAAAAACGATAATAACCAAATAACGCAAATGTTGGCACCATAAATCGGGCCATAGATGATGGTTTGACCTACGGACCTGGGGAGGGGCTCATTCGATTCCTCAAAAAAGTTCTTCAAAGAGTCCAAATTTAGGCCGCCTTGACTTTTTTTTTGAGGTTTTTAGGGATTTTACAAAACTTCGGTTGAAAATTCAAGGTCTGAACAAAAGCAAACATGTTCCACCGAGCCAATCACAATTCGGGATTTCGTCACTTGACAGGGTTTTATCAGGAGGGGAAGAGAGGGGTTTCAGTGTTTCGTTCCGTTCTTTGCACTTAATATGTCCATGAATAATTTATAAATAAATAAAACAAACACAATTTAAAATAATTAAATTAAATATTGTTTAAATCTTGAACGAATCTAATTTTCATCAGTTGTACCTATCCATAATGATTTCATTTTAATATAATACTTTGTTATCGGGCCTTTAGAGTAGTTTTTTCGTGTCATGACCTCAGTTAATTCGTTATAAATATTTCAATCAGCGTTCACGATTAAAACTTGAAGAGCGACTGAAGTACATTACGATAAATGCACCGGACAAGCTTAGCGTATAATGTATGTTGTAATACCTATGCTTTTATGAATTTAAAACCAAAATGTTAAAAACCCAAAAAAACATTATAGGTTGAATCAAAAGCAAAACAACTCCGCACAGGGTCTGATCAAAAACAAACATGTCACTAGCGATCTGATCAAAACCAAACATCGCCACCTTTCAAAGCCGATTTTCCTTCGTTTTAAAATGGTTTCTGATTTGAATGAAATAATTCAATGACTTAGGTAGTCAGAAAGGATTTTAAAAAACCCTCAACCGTGCAGTTATCTTTTTTAGATCATGATAAAACTGTTTTTACGCTCTGCTGAAAAGTTACATCTGAGCGACACGTTTGCTTTTGACTGGACGGTTACCCTCAGTTATCTAATTCAACTAATTTTAACAGATATTTTGGGTCGGGTTTATCAAGCTCCATGGAAGGGATTTGAGGTTGAACTCAAGTTCTTACCATTCTCCAGTGAACTGCTCTCTTTCCGTTGTGCGTTATGACTAAGATAACGGTAGTTATAAATTGCGATGAAGGAGGTTGATAGTGCTCTAAAACCATTCGATTCATTCTACCAGAAAGTCAAATGGGTCCGTCGATGTATTGTATCGCGATTTCAATTTTAGCGAATTTTCTTTAAAACATGAAGCTACGGCAATGGCTCCAAAAATGTTAGCACTTTATTGGTTTATTATTAAACAATAAACCATTGTAATCGCTCTTTAAAAAAAATTCTAACCCCCCCCCCCCCCCTGAAAATATCATGGTTTACGTTTCAAAGGGTGTAGAATCCGAATCTGCAATACAAATTTTTCCGTCCGTCCGCCATACGCCGTACGCACGATTTCTCCCGAACGGCTGAAGCAATAAAGCTGAAATTTTCAGGAAAAATCCATGTTGGTCCGACGACGCCCCAATTCGTGAGCCAGCTCTCTCACTTAATTTAAAGCGCCCTTTAAGGGTTGTCAAAGTTTTGTAAAATCCCTAAAAACCTCAAAAAAAAAGTCAAGGCGGCCTAAATTTTGGACTCTTTTTGAAGAACTTTCCACGAGGAATCGAATGAGCCCCACCCCAGGTCCGTAGTTCAAACCATCCCCGATGTATGGCCCGATTTATGGTGCCAACATTTGCGTTATTTTGGTTTATTATTGTTTTTGTTTTGATTACAGTAACCTAGTGATGTAGTGAACGTGGATACTGGAGTGAACTCCTAAAAGGGTTTATAGCCGATACACGGGTTGAAGTATTCTGATAACCATAAAAAAGCTGCAAATTCCTTCACTGGGGTTTATTATTCAATTGGCTTGCGTTCATGATTTGAATTTGTACTAAGCTTTGGAGTCTGCGTGTTTCACAGGTGATAGAGCGATAATTGAATTTCAGGAGGCACACGAATATGATCAACTGATCAATCCAAATAGGTATTTTGGTTGAGAACAGATTTACTTGCTCTATGCATATCTCCTGAAAATTCATTCTACCGATTCATTCTACCAGAAAATCAAACGGGTCCGTCGATGTATTGCATCACGATTTTAATTTGAGCGAATTTTCTTCAAAACATGAAGCTAAGGCAATGGCTCCAAAAATGTTAGCACTTTATTTTTTTCAATTATCATCCAATTTAATTGTCATCATTTGTGTGTTTCAAACATAAAAAACGTTTTTGCTCACCAATTGAAAATATTTATATTTGTATATGTTTCATTCATAATCTTTCATTAATTAAATTTAATATGTTCAAAATATTTTTCATGGAAATCTGTAATGAGATATTCTGAAACGATTCTTGGATTCTAGTGCTTTATACGGACATATGTATGAACGAATGGAAAATCACAGAGCTTCAATAAACCAATCACAACTACAGCCAGTAAAGCTCCACACACTATCACACGGACTTCAACCATTTTTAGTGAATGTTTCGGCGTTAAAGTTTTAAAAAAGATAACACAGCCTAGAAACGATTGACTTTTACAGCACCCAGAACGTGCTCACCTTTTGGTACTGGGATCAAATCGTCCCCCAGAACTCAACATCAATGATTGAGTATACTCCATCATGGTAACGATTATCAAGAAAACGAGATGAAAGTTCCTAATTGGTACAATTTACAAGATTCAAAAAATGACAGACAGTTCAATAAGTCAAGGCGCCATTCCAGCGATACAGTACCTATTTCATGATTTGAATTTGTCAACTGTTCACCAGTTGTACACATTGAATATGCTCAAACTAATTCGTAAACACAAAAGCATATATTTTGCTGATGTGAGACAGCGGCAATCAAAATCATACAGACTGAAGTTGCCGAGAGTGAAAACGCTGCAAATTCTTTCACTGGGGTTTATTATTCAATTGGCTTGCGTTCATAATTTGAATTTCTACTAAGCTTTGGAGTGTGCGTGTTTCACAAGTGATAGAGCGATTATTGAATTTCAGGAGATATGCATAGAGATCGTAAATCTGTTCTCAACCAAAATACCTATTATGATTGATCAGTTGATCATATTTGTGTGCCTCCTGAAATTCAATAATCGCTCTGTCCTGTGAAACACGCACACTCCACAGCTTAGCAGAAATTAAAATTATGAACGCAAGCCAATTGAATAATAAACCCCAGTGAAAGAATTTGCAGCGTTTTTTTATTGAACCTCAACCCCCCCCCCCCCTCCCACCACAATAAAAACATCCATAATTTATCCTTTGGCGCTCGTATTGCGTTAAAACTTCCCCAAACCCAAATTTAGAAGATGTAGCAAAAGTTGGCAGGTGTAGAAGAGGCACACAAATATCATCAACTGATCAATCCAAATAGGTGTTTTGGTTGAGAACCGATTTACGTGGTCTATGCATATCTCCTGAAATTCAATAATCGCTCTATCACCTGTGAAACACGCACACACCAAAGCTTAGTAGAAATTCAAATCATGAATGCAAGCTCAAATGAATAAAATTTAATAATAAACCCCACTGAAGGAATTTGCAGTGTGCGTGTTTCACAGGTGATGGAACGATTATTGAATTTCAGAAGGCACACAAATATGATCAACTGATCAATCCAAATAGGTATTTTGGTTGAGAACAGATTTACGTGCTCTATGCATATCTCCTGAAATTCAATAATCGCTCTATCACCTGTGAAACACGCACAGTCCGAAGCTTAGAACAGATTCAAATCATGAACGCAAGATAATTGAATAATAAACCCGAGTGAAAGACTACTTATTTACCCCAGTAATAATATTGAATAATAATCTCCAGTAATAATATTTACCTATATATTATCAGCGTTTCATGAATTTCAGAATGCTTCAACCCGTGTATCGGCTATAAACTACAGGTATCCACATCGGCTATCACTCCAGTATCCACATTCACTACAACTCGACGCTTTCGGAATCACTAGGTTACAAACAAACAATAATAAACCAAAAAACGCAAATGTTGGCACCATAAATCGGGCCATGCATCGGGAATGGTTTGACCTACAGACCTGCGGAGGGGCTCATTCGATTCCTCATGGTTTGTTCTTCAAATAGGTATAAATTTAGTCCGCTTCGACTTTTTTTTAGGTTTTTAGGGATTTTACAAAACTTTGACAGCCCTTGAAGGGCACTTTAAATGGCTGATTGGGGCGTCGTCGGAGAGAGCTTTTTTTGCTCAAGAAATTGGGAAAAATTTTTATTGCAGTCGTCGAAACGACCATGAAAGGGGGGGGGGGGGGGGGTTAGAATTTTTTTTTTCCAGAGCGATTACAATGGTTTATGATTGAATAATAAACCAAAAATACATTTGCTCAAATGACGTCAAAATACAGAGGCATGCGAATAGTCAATAAAGATTAGAAACAATTAAAAAACGCTGCAAATTCTTTCACTGGGGTTTATTATTCAATTTCATTCATTTGGCTTGCATTCAGTGTGCGTGTTTGGAGTGTGCTAGCTTTGGAGTGTGCGTGTTTCACAGGTGATAGAGCGATTATTGAATTTCAGGAGATATGCATAGAGCACGTAAATTGGTTCTCAACCAAAATACCTATTTCGTTTGATCAGTTGATCATATTTGTTTGCCTCCTGGAATTCAATAATCGCTCTATCACCTGTGAAACACACACACTCCAAATCTTAGTAGAAATTCAAATCATGAATGCAAGCCGAATGAATAAAATTGCAAGATTTGCAGCGTTTTGACCATGTTTTCGGGTTCTACGTAAAATTTCCGTTACACCCAATGCACATTCATAATCATAAACGACCCCTAAGGACCGTAATTGCAGTTCAAACATTGAAAATTTAAAAAAATTGTTAGTTTCTTAATTATTTGAATCATTATCAGTTTGAAGGCGAAAAAACATTACGCAACTTCTGAACTGCAATCGAGTAATCCCAGGGATAAAAGAAACAGTTCGCGGTATGAATTGGGAAAATGATTTAATCCGCAAAATAGATAGGTTAAAAAAATAAAGAAATAGTACTTTTCGGGAAAAATGATCGAAAATCATTTCTAATATTCAGACTAGTAAAGTTTAAATAAATCAGACTATTGAAATTAAAAGAAGTCGTGCTCACAATGTGTTCTCAGAATCTATATCTGATATTGGTTAAAAATGTATTTATTTTTCAGCAAAATTGATATATTATTCATTTTGTTGAAGCTCTCTTGAAAATCATTGAAATCATCATTGAAAATAAACCGCAGAGGAACCGCCTAAAAGGCAATGTCATTGTTGAACGATATAATCTCAACAAAAGCAGGTTAACCTACAAAGTGTGAACAAATGTTAACGCGATTACGCGATTGCGCGGAAAATCAAAACACGCGGCGTGAGCGTTTGCCGCACGGTGCCGCGCCGTTACGTCTGACACATCCATAGAATCGCATTGTTTGACGGCGCCAATAGATCGCGATAGGCCATCTCGCTCGCGTTCGTTTTCCACGTAAGCCAAGACACGGCGTGTGGTTTCCCCGACGCCTGCGCCTGCGGCTCGCGATTCCTTCATGTACCTAAACAGGCGCGAGCCGCGCCGTCCTGTGGAAGAGTTTTCTCTCAAAAAGCGTGGCGAGGCAAGCGGGCAGCGCGGCGAGGCAAGCAGCCAGCGCGGCGAGGCAAGCGGCCAGCGCCCGAGAACCTCGGTTCCAGCTTCAGTTTCGATGTTCAGTTATTTTCAATGCATTTCTACAATATGGGCATTAACTTTCATGCGTTCGCGCCAACATGACTCACGCTCGCGCAGCTGTCTATTGACCGCCCTTGCTTTTTCAATGGTTATCTTGCTGGTTTCTCTACTTTCCATTGCAGTAAATACAAAAGAACTAGAACGAAATTCAAAAAATTTATTTTTCATAAAAAAATTCATTACTATCCAATATAATCTCCAATATAATCCAAGTTAATATCTCATCTATTAAGTCCTTATTGTAGCCATAAAACTATTTAGACAATTTAATATTTGCATTCGTTCCTTGTTTACGCTTTTTAGTACTTTTTTGATGCTGTTGATCTTTATGTTCTGTCATTAATGTATGTTTATCATTGTTTTCATTATTGAATGTTTATTTAGACAATTTCAGGAGATATGCATAGAGCACGTAAATCTGTTCTCAACCAAAATACCTATTTGGATTGATCAGTTGATTATATTTGTGTGCCTCCTGAAATTCAATAATCGCTCTACCCTGTGAAACACGCACACTCCAAAGCTTGGTAGAAATTCAAATAACGAACGCAAGCCAATTGAACGATAAACCCCAGTGAAAGAATTTGCAGCGTTTTTATTGAACCTCAACCCCCCCCCCCCCCCTCCCACAATGAAAACATCTATAATTTATCAAGTCCTTTAGCACTCGTATTGCGTTAAAACTTCCCCAAATCCAAATTTAAACGATGTAGCCAAAGGTAGACTGATGTAGAGGAGGCACACAAATATCATCAACTGATCAATCCAAATAGGTGTTTTGGTTGAGAACCGATTTCTATGCATATCTCCTGAAATTCAATAATCGCTCTATCACCTCTAAACACGCACACTCCAAAGCTTAGTAGAAATTCAAATCATGAATGCAACTCAAATGAATAAAATTGAATAATAAACCCCACTGAAAGAATTTGCAGTGTGCGTGATTCACAGGTGATAGAGCGATTATTGAATTTCAGGAGGCACACAAATATGATCAACTGATCAATCCAAATAGGTATTTTGGTTGAGAACAGATTTACGTGCTCTATGCATATCTCCTGAAATTCAATAATCGCTCTATCACCTGCGAAACACACACACTCCGAAGCTTAGTACAGGTTCAAATCATGAACGCAAGCCAATTGAATAATAAACCAAAGAGAAAGAATACTTATTTACCCCACTAATGATATTGAATAATATTTACCTATATATCATCAGCGTTTCATGCATATCAGAATGCTTCAACCCGTGTGTCGGCTATAAACTACAACTATCAACATCGGCTATCACTCCAGTATCCACATTCACTACAACTCGACGCTATCGGCATCACTAGGTTACAAACAAACAATAATAAACCAAAAAACGCAAATGTTGGCACCATAAATCGGGCCATACATCGGGAATGGTTTGACCTACGGACGTGGGGAGGGTCTCATTCGATTCCTCATGGTATGTTCTTCAAATAGGTAAATATTTAGGCCGATTCGACTTGTTTTGAGGTTTTTAGGGATTTTACAAAACTTTGACAGCCCTTAAAGGGCACTTTAAATTGAGTGAGAGAGCTGGCTTAAGAATTGGGGCGTCGTCGGACCAAGATGGATTTTTCCTGAAAATTTCAGATCTTTTGCTCCAGCCGTTTGGGAGAAATCGTGCGTACGGCGTACGTCGGACGGACGGAAAAATTTTTATTGCAGGTTCGGATTCTACACCCTTTGAAACGTAAACCATGAAATTTTCAGGGGCGGTTAGAATTTTTTTTTCCAGAGCGATTACAATAGTTTATTATTGAATAATAAAGCAAAATTAGAAATCTAATGAAGATAAATAGTGAACAGCTATTAAAAAAAAAAAAAAACTTTTAAAATAATAAGAGATAACCCATATGAGTACTTCACGGACTAAAATTAATGATTATATAAAATTAGCAGCTATATAAATGGCCTATCTACTAAGTACATCATTCCATGGAAGTGGAATTTAAATTTTAATAATTAACGTGATGTAAATATAGTCTTTTAGGTAGGTACTTCATAAAAATTAGAAGTAAGAACCAACTCCGGGCTGGGTCATCAGTTATCTTTCAATTGAAGAATGTAACATTTGAAAAGATGTAAATGAAATCATATATCGCGGGCTATCAAGCCCGATCCAAAAACTGAAAAATCACTTTTCTTCTAATTTTTGACGAAGATTCTTTCGAAGTATTTATTTTTGAAAGGATTAGTATTCAGTTATCTTTTTCTCATGTGTGTGTGAGGGCGCATTCCAATAGGCGCCCCTCTACTAATGAAGCCTTGCTTGCAGAGGGACGTCCTAAATAACGAGGGGCTTATTCGCTTTACATAGCTCGTTATGAATTTTGCGGCCTACATTGCATAAACATTGCACGATTATGAATGTGATCGTGTAATGTTTATCCTCAGCTCTTGGTCGTTTATAATAAGGGCGTGTGGGTGGTTTTTCGTTGATGTCATCATGTTCTCCCCAAAACACTCATCAATACTAACTTGATCAGATTGTGCATTCCCTGCAACTGAGTGCAGTCTGAGGCTTTTTTCTTTGTAACTGTGAAATTTGTTTCTAAACGTTTAAACCCGCCAGAGATTTACGCTGATGGCTACGTAATACATGAATAATAAACCATCAATCAGTTCTTGCGGGTCAGCCAAAGAGCCCAAGAGACTGGCGGGTCAGCCAAAATGAAATTATGACTTGGGAAGGACGAAAATTTAATTTACTAGCGTAATTGTAATATCTCTATTCTCTAACATGAAGTTGTATCTCTAATTTAAAGGATTGTGCTGCTTAGAGGATTGGAAACGAATCACGTTTGAAGAAACTCGTTGAAAAACTAATAATACCAATGTTCTTCTCACTTTCTTCAATGAGAGTGTTCTGTTCACTTTGTGAAAACCGTTAGGATCGTTTTTTAAACAAGGATCCACTTTTTGCAAAAACATCGGGTTAGCCGTAGTCAGGGTCTTCAGAGAGGGTTTCTTCAGCGGCAGGTTTAGGTCGTCCCCACAAATCCGCCTCTCTCTAGTTGAACCCCTTTGTCCCTGATCGTTATCTACCTTCTGAGCCATCAAGGGAATAGTGTCCGTGGACGGGCCGTAGCCCCTCGACCCATAACCTCTCCGGGAAAGAGCATTTTCCGCGGTTTAATTAACTCGAAGAAGAGCTAAAGCGAAGGGGGAAGAATTAAATAAGGGAGTGGTCTTTGCATGTGTACTATCGTTAATGATTCGAGTACATTAGCTCGGCCACGTAATAAACTGGCCCTCGCCGCTTGACAGGGCCAATGCCACCGGCCACGCAAGGCCGTAAATAATTATACCAGGAGTAAGGAGGCGGTTCTCTGAAAGAAAATGCAAAGTTTGTTTGTGTCTGTTGCTTCGTTATGACCCGGAAAAGCTGGAACAGAGTTGTGAGAACCGTTCAGGGAATCACAATAATGATAGTGCTTAATTACTGTCGTCCAATCAAGTATCTTTTCTTCAGGAATGCTTAACTTTTGGCAAAAGAAAAAACAAACAGCCCTAGTGTATTTCCTTAGTTGGTCTCATAGATGGATGAGTGGCAGAAAGCGACATAGCTACCTGAAATATTAGGAATGAGTAAAGGATATATGGCGATATTTTGCTTTGATTTCAAATACAAATATGCACCTAGGGTAGATGGGCAAAGACACGCATGGGCTTTCTGTAGGGAATCCGTGCGGTTAAAATTTCGGCGAAGAGGCGCGAGTTCTTTCTTGGTAAAAGTCATTGCTCTCCAAAACTGTAGTAGTTTTGTCGATGGGAGACAAGAAAATGCATCAAGTTTGTTTTTTCTCTTTTTCGTGTAATGTTTCGTCATGTTCTAAGTTAATTATGTCAAATGTGGTTTGAGCTGTGTTCAAAGTAAAACTTAGAGGAATGAAAATTGAAGAAATTTTAATTGCTATTGTAGTTTACTCGGCGGTACAGTTTCCTTGAGGAAATTCAAGGAGAGAGTTGATAATACGGCCTGGACAGCGGAGGCATTGATCTTCCCCCGACCACCCGCCGCGGCGTCACACAATGATCCCGCGAGCCCCTCCCATGTTTATCTGTCCACCCTTCTAGACAAATATTTCTTTCGCTATCGCGCACCTAATTGGATTGAAACAAAAATCGTTATCCAATTTGGCGTTTTGTTGAACAAAAATTTGTTCAAATATTTAATATTCCTTCGATCGAAAATTCTACCAAAATGATGCAATCTTACGTACATACAGTTGCATATTTAAGTGCTTCAAGAACCCTTCACGGTAGAATAAATGAAACTGAAATAATATGGAGCAGGTGAGTTTTTAACTCTCTCTTTAACTGGTGTCTTTTTATATTATTATTACTAATCATATGTTGAATTCACAGTTGTATTTCATGCACAAAAATTATTTATTTTGTAAGATGGCATAAAATATTGATAATGCTGTTCTGAAGTTATGGTGTTAGAGGAATTCACTTTACAACCTAAAGGGAAACATTTTACTAGTTCTATTTTACGAACAAAATGTGTAAATTTGGCTCGAGTTATCATTAGAATTGATCTACACTTTTTCTAGTTGTATTTTAGCCTTTAAATTTTCTTCTAGACTAGGATTTTAGACATAATCCGTGAAACGCAAATAGATTTTTGTAGCCAGGAGCAAGTGGTTTTTGAATTTGGGCCAAGTTGATTGGGTTATTGCTTCCGAGTACACTATACGCAGCGGAAGGTTTGTTTTCACTTTCGGGAGATGATAATTTTGGTTTATTATTCAACAATTTTATTTATTAAAAACAAATTCTAACCCCCCTTGAAAATTTCATGGTTTACGTTTCAAAGGGTGTGGAATCCAAATCTGCAATAAAAATTTTTCCGTCCGTCCACCGTACGCACGATTTCTACCAGACGGCTGGAGCAGAAAATCTGAAATTTTCAGGAAAAATCCAGCTCTCTCACTTAATTTAATGTGCCCTTTAAGGGTTGTCAAAGTTTTGTAAAATTACTGAAAACCTCAAAAAAAGTCAAGACGGCCTGAATTTGTACTCTTTTTGAAGAACACTCCACGAGGAATCGAATGAGCCCCTCCCCAGGTCCGCAGGTCAAACCATTCCCGATCTATGGCCCGATTTATGGTGCCAACATGCGCGTTATTTTGGTTTATTATTGTTTTTGTGTTGATATCAGTAACCTAGTGACGTAATGATGTAGTAATGTGGATACTGGAGTGAACTCCTAAAAGGCTTTGTATACATGGGTTGAAGCATTCCCGTAAATGTAGGTAAAATGCTACAAATTCTTTCACTGGGGTTTATTATTCAATTGGCTTGCGTTCATGGGTTGACTTTGATTTTTGAAGGTGATAGAACGATTATTGAATTTCAGGAGATATGCATAGAGCACGTAAATCTGTTCTCGACCAAAAGACCTATTTGGATTGATCAGTTGATCATATTTGTGTGCCTCCTGAAATTCAATAATCGCTCTATCCTGTGAAACGCGCACACTCCAAAGCTTAGTAGAAATTCAAATTATGAACGCAAGCCAATTGAATAATAAACTTCAGTGGAAGAATTTGCAGCGTTTCTATATTAACCTTAGGTACTAATCATATGTTGAATTCACAGTTGTATTTCATTCACAAAACTTATTTATTTTGTAAGATGCCATAAAATATTGATAATGCTGTTCTGAAGTTAAGGTGTTAGAATTCACTTTACAAGCTAAAGAGAAACATTTTACTAGTTCTATTTTACGAATAAAATGTGTAAATTTGGTTCGAATTACTAATAGAATAGATCTACACTTTTTCTAGTTGTACTTTTGCCTTTACATTTTCTTCTGGACTAGGATTTTAGATATAATCCGTGAAACTTGCATAGATTTTTGTAGTCTGGGCCAAATGGTTTTTGGACTCGGGCCAAATTGATTGGGTTATTGCTTCCGAGTACACTGTAAGCAGCGGAAGGTTTGTTTTCACTTTCGGAAGATGATAATTTTTTCCTCTACCATCAAAATTTCCACTCGTATGTTCCGAACAACTTACGTTTCACGTATATCCGTCTGTCCATGTATCCTTGAAGCAAGCCTAATCTCGAAAGGTTGAGCTGTAGATGGACCCCTATGAATTTCATCGTTCAGCAATCAATAGTTCACTACGGATGCCTAAACGTAACACTCATCAACTATAATCTTCTCAGGTGGTAGTGGTTCACTCTCGCTCAAATTTGGAGGGCAGTAGAAGAATAGCGGTTCTAAGTCTCTATTGAAGTAGTAAATTAGGTTTTTGGAGTAGAAATAAGTGTTAATTATCATAGATAATTCCAAAACTATTTCAGTTTTCAATAATCGGATTTTTGAAATTTCAACCATTTTTTTTTTGAAGATTTTACATTTTATGATTGGACGGATAATACAGCATGAATCAATTTTATACAAGGAGTTTTCTCCGATGTAACCGAATCCATGGTCCGCTCCATGTTTTGATCCAAAAGAAATCAAGGGGTATGCAATACGTATCTGTGCAAAATTGGTCAAATTGATTCGCCGCAATGTAAAAACGCTGCAAATTCCTTCACTGGGGTTTATTATTTAATTGGCTTGCGTTCATGATTTGAAATTCTACTAAACTTTGGAGTGCCTGTTTCATAGGTGATAGAGTGATTATTGAACTTCAGGAGGCACACAAATATGATAAACTGACCAATCCAAATATGTATTTTGGTTGAGAACAGATTTATTTGCTGTATGCATATCTCCTGAAATTCAATAATCGCTCTATCACCTGTGAAACACGCACACTCCAAAGCTTAGTAGAAATTCAAATCATGAACGCAAGCCAATTGAATAATAAACCCCAGTGAAAGAATTTGCAGTTTTTTCCTGAAAATTTCAGATTTTCTGATTTTTCCTGAAAATTATCAGAATGCTTCAACCCGTGTATCGGCTACAAAGCCTTTTAGGAGTTCACTCCAGTATCCGCATTACTACATCACTACGTCACTAGGTTACTGATATCAACACAAAAACAATAATAAACCAAAACAACGCAAATGTTGGCACCATAAATCGGGACATAGATCGAGAATGGTTTGACCTACGGAATTGGGGAGGGGCTCATTCGATTCCTCGTGGAAAGTTCTTCAAAAAGAGTACAAATTTAGGCTGCCTTGACTTTTTTTTGAGGTTTTTAGGGATTTTACAAAACTTTGACAACCCTTAAAGGGCACTTTAAATTAAGTGAGGGAGCTGGCTCAAGAATTGGGGCGTTGTCGGACCAACGTGGATTTTTCCTGAATATTTACGATTTAGTAGGTATTAAGTAGGTAAACAAGAGATACTTGTTTGAATGTGACAAAGTACGATTGAACGTATAGATGTTATAACTGTAGAAATGCTGATTAAGCAAGAATCGCGCATGCTCAGCACACCTACCCTATAAAAGCTCCAAGTAAGCTAGCAAGCTCGAGTCAGTCTTGTTGCGTTACCCGTGTAAGGCGTTACTCTGCCCGTCGTAGTACTGATTATTCCTTAATTGCTTATAGTTCTGTCTGTGTTAAATGGAATAAAGTGTTTTTTTTTTTTAAATTTATTCTCCTGAGCTCCCGACATAACTTAGATAAATTAATCCAAATTAAGAAAAAATAGTGAACTAATTGAAAGTGTACACTCAAGACTTGACTAGGCACTGAAACGCCTCGATTGTCCTATTGTCAAGGAAGCAATCTCAGTGGGATTCTTTGGCATCGACATCCACGGTCAAATCCTTCACGAACACTGACAAAGCTGACATATATGGATATGGACATCCAAGGTATAAATTCCGTAATATGGTGATTGTCGGTTCGAACATGACCTCTGCAAACACTCCCCAAGCCTACAAATGTCAGGGAACAGGGCAGAGTGAAAATCAACAACAAGTGTGTTACCAACTGGTCAGTAAAAAATGTTAGGACAGACCCGTATTCTAAGTTGGAAAAGCCAGCACATTGAATTTACGAATGAATAATCACAGTACATCGATCAACCAAACACGTCCACTTCCTTTCAAGATGCACGGGGCATTATTATTACTTCGACAAGTGCAATTCGAATGGGGCAAATGACTGGCAATATTCAGATCATCATCAGCTACAACAGATCAAAAGAGATTTGATGGGTCCTGGGAGCTAATCGCCCTTCAGGCCTCAATCTTTAACGATCAGCTAATAAACTACGGGCTTACGATTTGATCATTAAAGAGTAACTATGGGAGCTTTCTCTTCTGCAATATTGCCAGGACTTCAAAGATAATTTGTATCATTTCTCAAATTTCTTCGACAAAGATTCAAAATCGAAATCTTTTCTTCTATTTACTTGTGAAATTCTTTCTAAATTCTTTTTTCCAAGTATACAGTTCAGTAGATCAACTACTTTAAGTATATATGCATATAACCTGTCAATTTTCGGAGGTGGGAAGGGAATGAAACTGGTTTTCCTCCTCTGGGAAACTCGCACAATCAGCGGTTTCGTCTCTCTATAGTTTCCAAACCACCTTGAAAGGCGGAGCTGCGGAAATGGAAGGGACCGCGGTTAGACCTCCCCTTCAAGACCAGGAGGTCTTGATGGTTTAGTATCCTATTTCGCCATCTTTCCGCTCCCACGCCCGATAGACCCATCGATCGACAATGTCTTCGTACTCGCAAAAGAAATAGCTTCTTACCAAACCTTTCATAGGAGTTAATTTCGGAGCATTGAGCAATGATAAATCGGAATAACTTCTATAAAAACGCTGCAAATTCTTTCACTGGGGTTTATTATTCAATTGGCTTGCGTTCATGATTTGAATTTCTACTAAGCTTTGGAGTGTGCGTGTTTCACAGGTGATAGAGGGATTATTGAATTTCAGGAGATATGCATAGAGCACGTAAATCTATTCTCAACTAAAATTCCTATTTGGATTGTTCAGTTGATCATATTTGTGTGCCTCCTGAAATTCAACAATCACTCTATCACCTGTGAAACACGCACACTCCAAAGCTTAGTAGAAATTCAAATCATGAACGCAAGCCAATTGAATAATAAACCCCAGTGAAAGAATTTGCAGCGTTTTTTTTATTGAAACACGCACACTCCGAAGCTTAGTACAGATTCAAATCATGAACGCAAGCCAATTGAATAATAAACCCGAGTGAAAGACTACTTATTTACCCCAGTAATAATATTGAATAATAATCCCCAGTAATAATATTTACCTACATATTATCAGCGTTTCATACATATCATGATGCTTCAACCCGTGTATCGGCTATAAACTACAAGTATCCACATCGGGTATCACTCCAGTAACCACATTCACTACAACTTGACGCTATCGGCATCACTAGGTTACAAACAAACAATAATAAACCAAAATAACGCAAATGTTGTCACCATAAATGGGGCCATACATCGAGAATGGTTTGACCTACGGACGTGGGGAAGGGCTCATTCGATTCCTCATGGTATGTTCTTCAAATAGGTAAATATTTAGGCCGATTCGACTTGTTTTGAGGTTTTTAGGGATTTTACAAAACTTTTACAGCCCTTAAGGGCACTTTAAATTGAGTGAGAGAGCTGGCTCAAGAATTGGGGTGTCGTCGGACCAAGATGGATTTTTCCTGAAAATTTCAGATCTTTTGCTCCAGCCGTTTCGGAGATATCGTGCGTACGACGTACGGCGGACGGACGGAAAATTTTTATTGCAGATTCGGATTCTACACCCTTTGAAACGTAAACCATGAAATTTTCAGGGGGGGGGGGGGGGTTAGAATTTTTTTTTTACAGGGCGATTACAATGGTTTATTATTGAATAATAAACCAAAAGTATACTGCTAACTCATCAACAATGTACAACAGAGCTCCCTTGACCTTCCCGCATGCGTTTTGAGGAGCTTTTTCCCCAGGAATTAGAGTTGATAGTTTTTAACTTATAAAGGACAGAGCAATAGGACGATATTGGTGTAATTTTCAAAAGAGGTCTACCAAGTTAGTCGTGGCACATAACTTCCTCATATTAATTACAACAAACAAATATATAGACTGACGTGTTTTGAATAATCTTGAAATATGTAGAAATGAATCTTGTTAGAGAGGTTCAAGGGGCTTCAGGGATGTCCGGCGCTAATTCTAGGGAGAGTACCTACAATAACGATAAGATTACCTTAAAATTGATATGAGGTGACCAAACCATCTTTGTATGACTACCCTCCATATGAGGGCAAGATCAGAAGACAAGGAAGAGAGCGAATGATTCACAATGGATTTTATATTTGATTATGTGCAGACTGAAGCATAGATTCGTCAGAAATGAAATTCATAGGTGACCGCCTATAGAATAAAAAGCAAATTCCCTGAAAATTAATCAAAATCGAGTGAAACTGCGGGTGTTAAGCTTGTCAGGATTTTACTTTCGCCCATGAACAGCAGAACTAATGATCTTTTTCAATTCTTTAACTATTTGTATAAGCTACCCAAATTACATAGCGATGAAGTGTAGCAATACACAGTACATGACGATTAACAAACTTAACAGAGGAATAAAAACCAAACTGGAGTCAACGATGAAAGTGCCTCGAGCGAGGAAACACTATCGTGGACGAAGTCTCGAAACATAGTGAGGGAAGGATTGCGGAACGTGGGAGGCAGCGAAGCGGGCAATGGCTTTAATAATTTGTAGGTGAAAGCTCGAGTATTTACAATCTTCCACAACAGGATGAGATCGGAGGTACATACGCTACATACCCACGTGGGAGGAGACACGGCAACCTCATCGTTTACCTCGTCAGAGAGCACATCCAGACCAAAAAGCAATGTAGCGCATGTACTCCTTTTGTACTCTTTCCAAAACTTATTTGTGTACAGTATAGCTCGGAAACCAAATCCGGGAGAGGTATTCAAGTAGGAGTAGTACTAATATGTAGCTTCAGTGTTGTGAAATTCCTGGGGAACTTCGTTCTAAGAAACCGAAACCTTGTAACCCTTTTCTGACGACGTTCCCAAAATGTCCATGACAAAAGGAACTCTCACTTGAGAAATCCATTGGACCCTCCAATTTTTCTGGCTTGTTTTTATGCTATATTAACCAAAATTCTTATTGTCAAACTTCTTAAAAAAGAGGAAAGATTTGAAACCAAAGCTTTAAAGAGAGGAATATAATGAAGGGTTACACACTCAAGTTCTACTGTTCAGATGTATCTGAAATGGTTTTGGATCATGAAGAGATTTTCGGTGTTTGGGTCATTACTTCAAAACCACACTTGACTCGTATTCAAGGCCCGCAGATAACGGTGACCATACTCGCCACTGTTGGTACCTCATTGTTCGATAATCCTTTTCCTATGTGAAAATATTTAAAGCCTTTAATGGACTCAAAATTCCCCAAGCTGCTTTGCGCCGTGGGTTTTTCCCAAGCCACCCTTTTTCTGGCAAACGGTCAGTCACCCGTAGTCTCCCCCCCTAGCACCCTGGGGTTTCCCGGGGTAGTTGTAACCCCGTCCCTGATTGGTTTCTACTATCCCCATCTCTCTGCTCCCAGCGATTCCCCACTCCAAATTTTCTTCACTTCCCCTCCAAACAAAATTTTCCCGTTTTTTGGTTAACAGAATTCGGAGTCAGTTCTCCTTTTCGTTTTTAGCTATCTCTTACACCCTTGTTACTTGACTGACTTCATATCATAGTTATCAAAGTGACTTCACTTTCCTAAGTAGTGGCAAAGCAGCATGTTTTGTGATATTGTTGACTACCCGCTAAACCACAACTTCGACAGAAGCGCCCTAAGGTTTTATTCAAAAACACCTGTATCTATTTTGATTGATTCACTATATAGACGAATGCGAATTGAATTATATATTTCCATACTCGTTCATTGAGCATGTACGCATTCATTTGAAATACAGCCTCCATCAGTTAGCTGCACAACCGTTTATATCTTCCTTGGGTTCACCTTAACATCTACAATCTAAATTATGTCATGATAATTTCCAGCTTTCCATGTTCTATAGCTCTGAACTCAAAACTGCACCATTCGAACCATGTAAACCAAACATATACTGGAAAGAATATGGAAAACAGTCATGCATATCAATTGCAGATGCCTTGTTTGTCCTCAGCTAAATTATTTTTTCGTAAATTGCGAAGATGCTGGGGAACAGAAGTTATGTACGAATACGATTCCCATTTCTTCACAATAAACCGATGTAATAGCATCGAAGTTCTATTAAAATCGTTAATAGTGTTTCTTAAGATGAATACAACTTACTTTGAATGAGGAGTGAAAATCGGAAGACCAGTGAAAACTAAGACCCTCACAAGAAATTTGGACACAATTCCAAACTAAACCCCAGATAAAAAACGGCAACGAAAATTTGGATTTATTGCTTTCCGTGAAAAATACCCTTGTTATACTGAAACAAACATGTGAACGAGTTCACAAGGAAACTGCACACTGTTGAAGTTTTCATATGTTGGTAGGAGGCTAGTAGTCGGGAAAAATAAAGTTTTTTCAAGTAAGTAGGTACTTGACCTGGATAGAACTCTAAAAAATTGTGAGAAAAATGAATAATTCTCAGACCCTCGCTTATTTCATGCCCCACATCACGTCTCTATTTACGGAGTCAAAGGCTTTTTCAAAGTCTATAAATGCCAGGTACTCGTACAAAGGGCTTTGCCATTCCACACTTTGACTCCGTAAATAGAGACGTGATGTGGGACATCTTGGAGAAGTACGGTATCCCCCCCAAAATCCTGGGGATTATCAAAGCAATGTATGAAGATTACGAGTGCCAGGTGGTTCACGAGGGAAACCTTTCCGAGCCCATCAAAATTAGGACTGGTGTCAAATAGGGGTGTGTGCTGACGCTTTTTATTATCACGCTCGACGCAGTAATGAAGGGAGTGTTCCGGGGACGGAAACTGGGGATACAGTGGTCGCTACGAGACCGTCTTGAAGACCTCGACTTTGCGGATGATCTCTGCCTGCTGGCCCAGCGATTCGGTGACCTTCAAGCAAAGCTGTCAGCTCTTGAGAGTATTGTAAAGGGGTTGGCCTGAAAATCAACACGAAGAAAACAAAGGAGATGCGGATAAAGCCACGTGTTGACCAGGGGTTGAGGCTGCGAGGGGAAGAACTGGAGGGTGTCGACTCCTTTGTGTATCTGGGCAGCGTAATTTCGGAGGATGGTGGCAGCGCGATGTCAAGCTTCGTATCAAGAAGGCTAACGGAGCTTTTGTGCAGTTGTACCCTGTTTGGAAGAACGGAAACATTTAAAGGCCAACAAAGATACGTATTTTTAATACGAATGTGACATCCGTCCTTTTGTACGGATTTGAGACCTGGAAAGTCACCGAAGACATCACAAACCGGCTACAGGTCTTCGTGAACAGGTGTCTTATGCGCATCATGAAAATCTGGTGGCCTGAGACAATAAGGGATGAGGACCTTTGGGCTGCAACCCGTCAGGACGGAATTGCCAACGAAATTCTCCGCAGGAAGTGGATTGGCTACACCCTCAGAAAAGGCGATGCGATAGAAAAAGACGCGATGGACTGAAATCCACAAGGTATACGCAGACCAGAAAGGACCCAAGCACACGTGGAGGCGCTCAATCCAAAAATGAAGTTGCATACTTAAAATATAATAAAAATGAAGTTGCAATGAAGTTTCCATACTTGTACGAGCGACCCTGTAGGGAGCGAAGGCCATGTTTTGGAGTCATAGGCATGTACGAGCGGCCCCGCCTGATCGAAGGGCACAGATTAGAAATGGTACGAGCGGCCCCGCTCGAGCGAAGGCCCGCAGGCCAGTTGAATCCAGTGACTGGAAGATATCCGAGCGAAAATGGAACCCGAAGTAGCCTTGTTAACGAAAAGTTCGCGTGGAAATCAAGATACGATGTTGGTAAACGGTTACCCTAGCCAAGTATGTCCAAATCGTTTCTTATAAGTACCAGCCCAGATCGAATAACTGAGAAGTACCTACTTGGGTCGGGAGTCATGAGACTGTGATTGTCTATTTGCATGTTTTGACAGTGTTCATTTTAGAACAATAAATTGTACGCATGAAAAAAGTTTCGAGTTGGTGCTATTGGTTTCATTTCCATATTTCCGTGGGGCCTCTCGTACATATAAGCCTAGACTGACCGGGGCCGCTGGTACAAGTGCTCCCACACTGAGTGGGGCTGCTCATGTACCCCAACTTGCCCGCGGGGCCGCTCATGCCGTCAACCGGTGATAGACAGGGATGGATGGAGGCTGTTTACAGATGCCCTGTGCTTCACGAGGAGTTCAAGGAATTAACTCAAGTACTCCCATATTTCAAAAATCTCTTAAGGATCTAAACACAACAAAAAGTGTTACTTCAAGTGAAACTCGGCGCTAGGGCGAGGATGCTAACTGCTTAGACTGCGGCTGAAATTAAAAAAACATGGAACATTTTTCTGCGGTTTTCGTTTTGCTAATTTCTCATCATTCTGCTGGTTTCATTTTGCTACTTTCGTGTCGGCTATTTCGGCTTCACCTATGTGACGGAGGTGCCCTATTTCTACTGATCTCTGTGATCCACTGTCTAAAATATATCTATCGTTATAATGCTATTAGACTGATTGTGTAAATGAGGACTCGCAGCTCAGGTTCTCGCAGAACTCTAAAGGATTAAAGCGCTTATGATGACTCACCACTAACTTCCATAAAAGGAAGTACAGTATCTATCTCGAGTCACTCGTCTTGCGATACCCCCCCTCTGCGTTCCACTGCTAAAAGGTTGGAATTTTATTTATTCAATTCAATCAGTGTCAATTTGATTTGAAACGCATGTAGAAACATCAGTAGTAAATTAAATTTCATAATTAATTCCAGAAATCAATCGTTCACATTGCAATTGTGTGACATTGTAACGGCAGTTACTACCAAAAGTTATCATCTCACATTATTGACAGTCTGATAACGAGCCTATTCCGAAAATCATCAATGACTTTGCATTAGAAAATTGAAAACGTACAAAACACACCTGACAAAACTATCTTCACGCTCACAATTTCTAAGAATTTTCTTAACATTTTTCAAGCATAAAAACTCAAAAGATAGAAAATAAATTTTTTCATGAAACTAAGTAGCAAAATTGACCACCCTCCAGAAAGCAATTTCTATGTCTCATAAAAAAATGTTTTTGCGCACGATGTTCATTGTTATGATATTCTGTACACGGCTGCTAAAGATAAAAATGTAGAACATTGTTTAAGACAACAATTTATTTTATTACAACGAGGAATAAAAGTTTTGGAGAGGTTTCACAAATTTCACGGGCGGAGAGATTACAAAGGTTTATTACTAAAATAATGAATCAATAAGTAGGTATTTTTAAAAATAATTTACATTCGTATCAAGTAAAATGTGATCGTAGACATACTCATACAAGAGAGAAAGGTACTTTTGTTTCCCACAACGAAGTTCATACAATAATACCTACTAAAACACACCAATAACATCTCAATAAATATCAACATCCATATCACAGCTTTTCATAAGGTAGACGAAAAACAAACAATGTCAACAAAGTGTTATTCACGTCAAAATGTGCCTAGGAACAGAAAGTGGCAACTATGTAGATCTACGGAACTTACTTACAAACCATACCAAATCGTTAGTCATACAGCTGATTCACGTACATCAAGAGAATTAAATGTGCCTTCTTTACGTTCTAATACTGAAAACAGCTGCCAAATATTTCTTAATACACATGGAATAACTTAACAGGAAACAATAACCACGAGGTTTGAGGTACTTACAAGCGGTGGGAATTGGGACTGGGGAGGCTGTTTTTGAACTGTTCAGAATGGGAACTGAGAGGAAAAAACGGTCATCCATAGTTAGATCAGTTGTGCACTTATTGGTAACCTATTTCGTGGATTTCAATAATCAAAAACTGATGAGAGCAGTTTTTTACGAACCGATCACAAGCTGCCTTTGAGAACTGTGGAGTCCCATTGGACTAGTTGAATGGCAGAAGAGGGTTGTGAAGGAACAAGAACTGCAACTCAGATGTAGTTCTTCCAGTTCTCCAAGTGAACTTATCTTCTCACTAGAGGTACCTCCATAAATAGCGTATACTAGTTAATATCTACCCATCAAAAATTGATTATAGGCAGATTCTAGGTAGGCATTGTTAGTCTGATTGTGCAGGTACACTTGTATCCATTTAAATAGAAAAATTCGGTGATTAGGTACCTACTTTTCCAAACTGACATTGAATATTTTGGAGTACCAAGCCCAAAAATTCTCATTTTGGCCATTCATGGAAGTTGTGAGGGATATGGATAGTTCCTATTTCCCAATTATTGAAACTGGCATCTGAGCATGAGTCTGAAGTTTTCTAGCTTCAGGGTGTGAGTGTTGCAGGCATATCGTCTCAGCCCTTGGAAGGGGAAACTAGACCTGCTCTATGGCAGCTGTGCCACATAATGAGCCATGTGTTTACGAATCACTTACCGCATGGCTTCCATAGGCAGGTAGGAATATCACTCCTTACACGTTACCATTTAACCCCCACCCTGCCATGTCCCCCCACTCAACACCAACAGCCCCTAGATTTTTGAAAGCCCTGGGAATGTTTTGGATATGGATATTTCCCCCTTCCAAATTCCAGAAACTGCTACCCCTGAGCATGGACCTGTAGTATTCTTCCGTCAGAGTAATCCTCTGGGTGATGCAGGCATACCGCCTCAGTTTTTATAAGGGGCAATACACCATTCCACGATCTCCCTGATATAAAGCCGATGAACCTCAAGCTTCGTTCACACTACCTGATTCCAACAATTGTAACTCTTTTTTTAATCACCGGGAATTCAAACTACAAGTAATCCATTAGTATTGCTATACGAAATTTCGATTAAACAAGTGAAGAGAAATAATTGACAACAGATTGTGACTTTTGCTTATTGGTTTGACAACTAGTCATGTGCTTGACGGCCTCAGGTCTTATGATATAGGATGGGATAGTGCAGGTTGTTGTCAACTGTATCTATACCCAGAACACCTGATCACAAAGCCAACAGGTTATTTAGTAGAGAAAAAATGTAGTAAATGCTTTGTACCAAATAAATTTCATCCGACTACGATGAGCTTTCCATGAATTAAGTAGGTTAGCCATTAAACGATTCCCTACTTTTGTGCGCATGTGGATACAAACTAATCAAAAAGATGCTCACAAGGCTTCCTCAACCTTGATTGAACCAGAAACAATTACTTCGACATATGAACGGTAAGACTCTCTAAAACCTGCCAGTATTTTATACAATTCACACAAAACATTTGCGACAGCAAAATGATAAAATTATCATTAAATTAAAGTGGATATTAAGAACGGTGGAATTAAGATGCTGACTGTCCTAGTGGAATTGAACAATTTTTTGACTAAAGAGACAATCCTCGATCTCAGAGAGTTGAATCTAAGGTGACAGTGTGAATTGTACAATCACCTAATAGTATTTTGTGCACACTTCTCTCAGTCGCTTGCTTTTAATCAAATAGTCAGGAAAATGGTTCAATCCAACGAGAACAGTAGCATTAAAAGCGAATAAATAAATACATCCCCGAAAAAATAAATATGATATATTCTTTAATGGAGATGTATTTAGTAAGTAGTATTATGAACAGTGCATCAGCGATATGTCAACAAATTGACAGCTACTTCGAGGTAGGCACTCATGTACTTGGTCGACTTTTTTCTTTCATAATGCTATTCAAAACTTCGTTACTAACTCGAAATGTAGAAGTGAGTCATCACTTTACAAGAAGTTGATTCCGTAGTGTTTTCCGTTTTTAAAAAACTACTACCGCTGTCAGCACCGCTTAGAACTCTCATTTACTTAAAAACTAAATATCAAAAAGATCCCAAAAATGTCAAAGTTCGGTATTTCTAGGAAGTCCCATCATAAACATTTTCCTTAAACTTAATATAAAAATATTTTAAAGCCATTAAAAAAATAGGAACACAAAACCTTTCAAAATGTGGACAAGAGGTTTTAAAATGTTAAGTAATTTAAATGTACTTAGAAAACTTGGTCCATCAGTTGGCATCTGGAATCTCGTCAATCGCTCTGAAATAAAATAATAAATTGGAAGAATTAAAAATTTTTTAAATCGATCGAATACCAATACAATTGAAATACTGGTTAATTATTGTTATTATTGTTGTATTATGTAGAAAACGGTAGCCTTTATTGTAGCACTTATAACAGTTCAAGGAGCAAGGCTTTATGAGCAAATTTTTCATACCGTAAAACATTTTTTTGTATTAACTCTCTGCACATTATGAGCACAAAATGATTACCACTTGAGCGTACAGCCATGATCAGCTTTTTCAAAGCATATTTCGATAAATTTAAGCATTTTTTCTTGCAAAAATCTGTGCGTCATATTTGGGAATTAAAAAAACGTTATTTTGTATTTGTTTTTACGATGGAAGAGACAGTTTTCAGTAGTGAGTATTTTTAAGAAGGCAGAAAGATACAGCTGGACTTGAATTTCAAGTTAGCCCCTAACCAAGTGAGACCAGTAATATGGAATATTCTTCCATAGATCATTCGAAAAGATAACTTGCAAGCTCTAGGTGGGAATGCAAAGCAAAATGAAGAAGTACTATTAGATACTAGCATCCCAGTTTAAGTTTGTGTACTGGCTGGGACAACATACTTCCTTATTACGTAACACAATAAAACAGAAGACATGCTTATATTTTTTAAAGAGTAGGAAAATTAGAAGCTCAACCCTTGCTTCTACGGAATTAGCCTGATAATTTCTCTTATTTCGGTCTGGAGGGGTTCCTCCCCATCACAAGTACCACAAAATAAATGACGTCCACACAGACTTCTTGCCTTCTCATTCTGTATCATCCAGCAACCTGAGGTACTCGTACAGGAATATTTGAAGTTATTTGTCACATGGCTTTGAGAATCATGTCGGCCATGTGACGCCGCCCATGTTCGATGCCCACTGAACGAACCGATTACTCTCTATTATACTCTCTACCATATCGAGGAGTATGTTGGCCACTCACTGGTCTTCACGTCTTCAAGGGCCCGTGGATGGTTGTTGAAGACCCAGGAATTGAAGTAATCCCACAAAAAGAGGTAGCAAGGGGTTAAATCGCCGTTTAATAGTGGCGGCCACATTAAATCCCCTCTGAGACAGAATAGGGGTGCTGGGAAGTGCACCATCAAACATCCAGTGGCCCTTGGATTGTCTTCGCGTACCGTGTGGCAAATTCTTCACACAAAGACCTGCATCTTCTTCCAACAGGAAGAAAAGTGCAAAGCTTCTCCTACTGCCTCGAAGAAATACGTACGGGTTCACTATACACTCTTGAAGTAGCACTTGCATTGCAATGCATGAGGGTGAACATGGTTCCAACATCCTTCTTATTCTAATTCTATGATCTAATGATAATTGATCTAAGACTAATATTTACTAAGTCCAATTACAACACTTCTTTGGTAGTTACGATAATTTATTACCGAATGGAAGTTGAAGGATTGTCGTTTTCCTTGTCGGAGAGAATCGCAGGAATTTCAGAAGAATATTCAGAGGTACTCCACAGGAACATGTCCAGCGTTCTCTCAGTGCACTCTGCGATGAAGCGCACAAAAGGTCTTATGTCTCCTTCATTGGCTGTTACCAGCATCTGATAGTACCTATGAAAGGAGCAAATTTAATAAATATTTATAATGGTTAGAATAAAAAAAGTTCAATTTACAATTTAGTTAAAGTCGATCATTATAGTCTGATCGCAAGACCGATTAAACGAAAAAGTCGGAAAATATACCAACTTTCAGAAATTGTTGGCTTTCCATGCTTATACTTGTTTAATGTCCATATGAGCCAAAAAAAGTGTATACGAGGAGACAATTATCGAGCTATTTAAAGTGGACTCTAGTAAATATTTTCAAACGTGATCTAGGTTTCCAAAATTCATTTGAGAGTTTGATTTTCGGTTGTGAAAAAAATCTGCTACCATCTACCATTGTGATAAGATATCCAAACTAACCTTTGTCGATCTTGCTTTAAAATTATCACAGGAGGAAAACCAGCGTTCATAAGAATCATATTCATGAGCAGCCTGGCAGTTCGACCGTTTCCATCATGAAATGGATGGATGTGCACCAACTTGTAGTGTGCGATGGCAGCATAACGAACGGGGTGCAGCCTCGAAGTTTTCCAGTCGTTCAACCTGAATGACAAAGAAAGCGAGAAAAATAAAACACCGTGAAACTGTTCTGCGTATGCAGGTATGCAATAATGTTTAAAGTTAAAGTAGCGTATTGTATTTCCAACTTGTACATTTAATTTGTTCATCACATTTTCCAGTATTTCAAGTGAGTACAAATTCTACAAGTGATTTTATATATGAACCGTGAAGAACCAGTAGTAACGTCAAACGCCTTAAATTTCAGGTTGAATAGTAGAAATTTAACTTCGATTTACTGCTTACTTTATTAGATAGGTAGTTAATGGACGGCTATTCTAGTTGGTAAAGAATCGAATGAATGGTGAAGTACACACAGTAAAAAAATAGCTACAATATGAAAGCTACAATTAGTTACAATAATTGTAACTTCTTAACAATAATTCTTAACAATTGTTAAGAATGTTTTCATAGCATTTCAGGAACCTTGTGAAATGGTTCTTTTTATGCGTCTCCCCCACTTACCTACCTACAAAATTTAATAGTGAATGGTCCGTGGATCTTTCCGAAAATCATTGTTAGGCATAATCTTGATCGCAAATTGTCAGGCGATAAAGATCATCATCGTAATTATTCATACGTTTTTGTTATTTATAAACGAATATACTGGGTGTCCACTGAGTTATGGATCATCATTATTTATGGACAAAAAATGAAACATATACTTCTTGAAAATCAGTACAACTTCTGCTGAAGATTTTCAATATGGACACGTTACACATAGTACAAGTGAGCAAATGTGTGCAACGCACACCAGCATAGTTTTGTTTGTTTGTTTGTTTGTTTTTCAAGTAGGAACCCCCATTTTTAATTGCAGATTCCGATTCCACAAAATCCAAATTTTGTTTGGTTTCATGAACATTGGGCCCCCCAATCGATTTTATTGATTGACGAGCTCAGTAAACGCTCAAAAATGCGCAACTGCAGGATTTCGCACCCTTCCAAACGTCGTTATTTTTTTTATAGAAGGCATTTTTTTTAAATCTCCATGTTTTTTTAAGGATCTCCAATCTGACCACGCTGAGCACTGCACACGTACGCGATGCACACAAACGTTTAAAAAACGCTGCAAATACTTTCACTGGGGTTTATTATTCAATTGGCTTGCGTGCATGATTTGAATTTCTACTAAGCTTTGGAGTGTGCGTGTTTCACAGGTGATAGAGCGATTATTGAATTTCAGGAGGCACACAAATATGATCAGCTGATCAATCCAAATAGGTATTTTGGTTGAGAACAGATTTACGTGCTCTATGCATATCTCCTGAAATTCAATTTCACGTGTAAATACCTAAGTCACAATCACTAAGAGAAACATAAGAATACTCTATCGACAGACTCACCATGACTCGAATTGATTCATCAACGGGAGAATATTCGATGGAGCGGGTGGGATATGATCCCCAACAAAAACCTGAGTCCTTCGGAACGATCCACCTTCCGTAGGATCAACGTAGCCAAGAACTTTTTTGTGCAATTCCAGGATGTCTTGAATAGATATCCTACCAATTCTGTAAAAGAGAATTAAATCAACAAAATATGAGTATAACTCGAAGGAAAATAGTATTGATGGATGAAGAAGGTAATTTCTATTATTTTTAGGAAACAGCTTCATTTCAGGAAGAATGTTTTCTTGTCAGTAGAATTTGGAGGAATATAGTGTCTGATGGTTTGAAAAAATACCAACCGGTTAACTAGCGATGAATTGATATACTTGAGGGCTGCATCCAATCCCAGAATTTCATTATGCTCTGCAATACTCTTTCCACCAACTGCAATTCGAGTTTCTAAGATTGAACGAGTTTGGGACAGTGTCATGGTATTTCCTTCTATACCAACCGTATGATAGATGTGCTGCAAAGTACACATGGATTAATACATAGCATCTGAATATTAAATTTACAAATTGACTTGAATACTTTCCATTAATATTTAAACATCATCCACTAGGTCGTTTTCGGGAATTTTCTATGAAAGTTGGGATTGGTCAAGACTTCGCAAGGATCCAAGGATCAACATTTTCTACTAGTATTTATGAATGTAGTAAGATAGTGTCCCCATCCTTTCTACTCCGAAATCAGCACATGATTTGCCGACCCCGTGTTCCTGGTGATATCTTTCGTTTTTGGATTCATAGCCAAAGTACTACATCTTGATGTTTTCACCAGGACGTCTGTTGAAAAATGCAGGGTGTAACGACTACCTATCCACCAGTAGTAGTCTTTAAGAGTAGTTGACCAACAGGAGCTATAATTCAAGGTGCTGTAACGTAGTATCTGAATACTAAATTTATATATTGACTTGAATATTTTCCATAAAAGTTTAAATATCATCCATTTGAACATTTTCTGGAATTTCCTAACAAAGTTGGGATTGGTCCAAAGATTTCTTAAGGATCAACATTTTCAACTAGTATTTATAAATGTCGTTGGGTGTTTCTGAGTGGGTACAGCCTCCATCTTTTCTTTTCCGAAAGCAGCACAACATTTCTAGAGTCCGCATTCCTGATGTTTTGGATTTATAGTCAAACTACTACATCTTGATGTCTTAACCTGGATACGATTGGAGACTCTTAGATACTGTGCCAAAAAATATTCATTCCTCATCTAGTTTTAACGTCTGCTAAAAGATGCAGGGTGTAACGTCTGCGTACCTTTCTACAAGAAGCTCTTCCTTAAGAGAAGGTGACCTACAGGAACTTTAATTCTAAGAGCTCTAAAACACATTTCTTTGCAAACACGTGGAGGACGACAACAAATTTTTCGTACTCACAGGAATAAGGAACAGACGATTTAGGTATTTCAGGAGATGGATCCGTTGTAGGAAGATCGGTTCTCAAAAGTAAATACTCAAGAAAGCGATATTTTGCTACTGGCAAAATGAACTATTTGTAGCGGTGATCACCTGAAAGTAAGCTTCTCTCTTGGCTTTCTTCAGTGCAGGATTGGACTCGGGGATACTTGCAACGATGTCTCGTTTTTGATCTATCCTATGGAGTGTACTCATATCCATTTCTTCAACTACCGCAGCAACTCTCCCACGGTTCCTTGTAGCAGCACGATGGCCAGGACTGCGTGTTAAAGCCTAGCAAGTACACGTTAGAAATAAATGAATACGAACATGGTTATCAAATTTATTGTGCAGAAAGCTTCTAAGAGTTGAGATTTGTATATCACCTTCAGATACAGATGATCAGCTTTGACGATATCTTTGGCAGAAAACTCCAAAAACTCGCCGTAACGGTTCAGTACGTCAGGGTTTTTCGGTGCTAAAGCGACGGCATGTTCGAGCAGCTTTCGTACCTTGTCCATTTTTCCAAGACCCATCATCTCTTCGGCAAACTGAAGAGAACTCAACGCTTCAGACTCTGAAACTGTTTGACATTGATTAACAACGAGTTTGCATTACGTATTAACCTAAATCTCATGGGAGTCAGAGATGCTTCCAAATCTTGATGATACAAGAGATCCAGTAACCTTTCTATCTTCAATGTTTTAGTAAAGTACTTCAATACAATTCGTGCCAATACCATAATAAGACTTGACAACCATACCTGTCAGTTCACCGACAACCATCTGACATTAAAAGACTCCATGGGAAATATAAAACCAAGCCATACCATAGAACGGACAAACTGGAATACAATAAGGAATATAGGAATAATAGGGAATAAATTGTAGTTGTAGTAGTAGATGTGAACTAAAACTCTCAGGGCCCCCAGCATTGTACCTTCCTCAGAGTTACGCATTTAATCGAGGAGATTCACCCCTTGGTAAGAGGTTTGAGCCTCAAACTTTGAGGCCCTTAATTAGCTGTTCGCTTTGAACACACCTCATTGGGATTTGTGCCCCAAAGAGTTCAAATCAGCAGGAGGTGAGTGCCGAGCTTATGTGGGATGCCGTTTCGTCAGTCTCCTCTCATAACCAGCATAGAGTTGAACTTCATGTGATCCCAATGCGATGTAGGTAGAACCTTAGAGGGGCATAGCCCGCCATTGTGTTTAGTTCCCTGGGGTTTTTGACATTCAGTAATTTTGGTGTTGGGTTCCGCCACCATGAGTTTACTGTGGACAAGTCCTTCAATATTGAGCCACCTGTGGTTTGTTGGTTGACCCACGTGCTGATCTTTCTAAAGGCTGTTTTTGGATACCGACAGCCTGGCTCAGGGCCTACAAATGAGGTTTGGGAGCCCCTTCTTGCCAGCTCGTCAACCTTCTCGTTACCAGATACCTTTACCTTTATGCCCCGGCACCCACTCCAGGCGAACCCAGTTATGTTTGGCTAGGTTGTTGAGGGTTTGACTGTAGGGAGTTGTGATGAAATGGTTGGTGCCACTAATGCTTTTATCGACGCATCACTGTCTGAGAGGTTAAGGTATAAATTATGTGGTTTAAGCTAAATAATATGAGGAATCATCTATTCGGATCTATGTATTAGGAGTACAGGTACATAAAAGTATTTACCTTTTTCAGTCTCAGCTTTCTGAGAAACGAATGGTTCATGAGGCGTAGGGGCCACGTCATGGTGTTCCTGCAAATCCTTCTCTTCGGGCAACATGCTGAACACTCTCACAGCATGAGAAAAATCCCCTTTCTCTGTCACCCGTCCGTGATCGAAAAGCCGAAGAGTGGCTATATAAACCATAACTGCGAGTATCCCGGTCAGCAGAGACGTGTGGGTGACGAAAGTACTGATCATAATTTGAAATCGAAGTTCATATTAGTTTGACGAGTTAAACATACTTTGACAAATAAGACTCATCGCAAGAAACTCACGTTGGACGAACTTCCTGATGTGACAACTTCGGCATTCCACACATTCAAAATACGTCTGATGCACAAGTCCAACCGACACATTAACCAACGCATTTCATTACTTCCATAAAATTTTGTTTAAAAAACCAACAAATTTCCTTGAGCGGACACGAATAGAATCAGAATGACAAGCTTATCAGTTTATCAATGTTAACGATAACGGAAAAACACGTCAGTTTTTTGTTGAGGATGCACACCACAACAGCTCATATCCTTAGTTTTCCATTTCGTTGTTCAATAAAATATCGTATTTATTTTGTCTCCGTCTTGACCTCGATTCATGACTTTTCATGGCCAACCGAAGAATTAGTTTTAAAATTTCAATACGATAAGGAAGTTTTGAATTAGTTCTTTGCGTTTAGGGCTACTTTTTCACCTTATGAGCAACATTCTTGCATTGCGACTAAACATACATGAAGTTATTACGTGAAGTTATTCACTAATAAATTTATCATTTTATTTGATAAGAAATTAATAATGATATTTTTTCAATACTGTATAATTTAAAAAATTGGATTTTAGCGGTGAAAACGACCTGCTGATTTGAGGGTCGCGCATGCGCAGTAGTGGTGCGATGATAAGCTCTCAGCTGCTCTGCTCGTTCATCTCTCTTGCATTTTCTGAGACAATTTCGTGATTTTTCTCTCCGTGTCTCCCGGATTCATTTTCGCGAAGTGTCTCCACGGAAAAATCGGTCCGCTCGTTATAGAATCCGTTTAATTTGTGCTTCCGAATTGTTCCTTTATTTGTCATTTTCGTTCCGTATTTAGGTCACAGGTGAAAGGTGAGGGGCAGAAGAAAAAAAAATCTTCACGAACTTCCAGATTATACTAGCAGTGAGCTTGCAGATGGAGAATGAATTCGTAAGGGACGGACGAAACGAATTCGCCATGTTTTCAGGTGTATTGTGATTATGGTGTAATTTTCGGGACGGGGGATTTTCTTATGAGATTTGAGCATTTGAGAGTTCTCGAGGTAGCTTAAACTTTTTCAAGCTGGATAGGCTACCAGAGTACCTCCGCGATACCGTGGACTGGTTTATGGGGTAAGTTTCCATTTTCTACCCACGTCAATTGATTTTTCCTTTACAAACCTCACTTTATCTATGAATTATCTTTCTCATTAACTTGTTAAGTCACATTTTCAAGCGGTGAACCCTTCGGCAGTTTATTTTTCGATTTGGTCTCGCTTGAAAAGTTGCGAGATGTTGTGCAGTTTTTTTGCGCAGTCACCAGAACGGCGAATCTTCTCTCCTCTATTCAATACTTATTTTTAGCCATTTATGACAGGTTTTTCCTGCAATTACATTTGTAACATTATCAAAACGGTACTTTTCTCAACAGCAAAGCTCGTCGCAAAGACAAAGAATCGTCGTCTATCAGTTCAGAAGAACCTAAACTCTACCTTGAAGAAGCCTGTCTAGAGAGGAAATGCCCTGAAATAGACTTAAAAGTTCTGGTGGATCTACCTGCAGGCCTCGATTACAATGAATGGCTCGCTTCTCACAGTAAGCTGCACATTTTCACTTGACCCATTATTTTTTCCAAAATCACATAACTAAAACCTCCTACAATAGGTTTCACAGTATCCTCCCCAAGTCAGATTTTTCCAGTTTTGCTAGCTCTCGTCCTTCAACCCGTTTATTTATTCATTACCTCGCATTATTTTCTCAGATCCTTACTGTTTGGTTTTTAGTTAATATATATCCATATTCAATTGACAATGACCTTCAGTTCGTTCGTTGCGACATTTGTGTAGTTAGCAATGTGATTAGGTAAGCTAAACGGTTTTGTTCCACATCGTGATTTGAACATTTAAATGTATAGACATTTTCTTTTACTTACCTATTATCATTTACAATCTATTGGGGTTGGTCTAGTTCTGCCATAGATCGCAGCTTTTAAACTCGATCGATCCACCTGAGTTCAAGGGAAACTATTCGTGTTTGAAACATTTCTTCGGGACGTTATTAATAGATATACAGATATATCATTCTATTTTGAATAAATATGAATAATAGTTCGAAGATAACTAGATGGAACGAGTTCTAACCCAGTTCATCCTATAGAAGGCATCTTTGAACGTTCCAGTAGTGGTTGACATTTTATAAATGTGCTGGTGGATTGGCTACTCATTTCCACAACCTTGAGGAATAGCGAATTTCATCAAAGATCAGGGAAGAAGATCCATTTTTACCCATCTCCCGCAGGTTGTGTGTTATAGAGATTTGAGCCTTTTTTTTAAATCTGGTCCAAACTCATATTTATTTATTTATATAAACGAGCAAACCCTATTATAAGAAAGTAGAAATGTGGAATAAGTTTAGATTCACTGGTAATAACAATAATATAACTATGGTAAGGATTTGAAACCAGATGTGAGATTACAACTGCAAATTTAAACTAAAATGTTGGGGAAGACACAATTAACGAAATCGAAAATCTAATGAAATTGTTGAGAAAGTCCAACTTAGGATGTAGGTGAACATTGCAGTTCGCTAAACGAGGAATGTAGCACAACGGACGATCAAGAAGGTAATTCGTGGGGGTGAAACTCACGTAGAACGGAGGAGAGCTGCGGGCGGAAAGACGAGGCACAAAGATCTCTCCTAGTAGTGCTGGCGATAGGTACTATTGCTCCGTTCAACAGCTTGTGCAAAAGTACCAGGTCTGCCACACATCGTCGGCTATCCAAGGGCAGAAGGGATACCCGCCCATCAGGGCGGCTTAATCAACTTCATCCTGAGGAATCCCAAGCTTGAAAGCAATATATCGAAGAAATTTATGCTGGACCCGTTCCAGAGTATGCTTGTGGACTGCATAATATGGCGACCATATAGGAGAGGCATACTCCAATAGTGGCAGGACCAGTGCCTTGTAGCGGACAGCGATGGCCTGAATGTCATTGAACTCCTGATTATTCCGCTTAACGAAGCCCAGGGCGTGATAAGGAAAGCTGCTGATCAAGCAGCATCCCAAGGTCAACAATTTCCTCAATCCTTGAGAGCCAGTCACCGCAGAGCACACATTCACAGAGTAGTGGACTGGAAGAGCGGTTGAACGTCATCACAGAACACTTAACACATGTGTCTCAAAGACACTTTACTATGGAACTGCATGTGTGCCAGACTACATCCAAGACTGTGATCCGAACGTTCAGGATTCATTGCTGACAAACGACGTTGAAACATAGATAGATCACGAATAGTTTGATCGGTTTCTTGATTGACAATCTCCTCAATCCTTGAGAGCCAGTCACCGCAGAGCACATATTCACGGAGGAGTGGACTGGAAGAGCGGTTGAACGTCATCACAGAACACTTAACACATGTGTCTCAAGGACACATTACTATGGAACTGCATGTGTGCCAGACTACATCCAAGACTGTGATCCGAACATTCAGGATTCATTGCTGACAAACGACGTTGAAACATAGATAGATCACGAATAGTTAGATCGGTTTCTTGATTCTCTTACAGGTTGGGGAAATGTGATCGATATGGGTTGTTCTAGAGGCATAAAGTCAATAGATCACAATACTCGCCACAATTACACCTTTGTAATAAATATATAAGCTTAATGCATTTCGTTAACTTGGAATTCATTTAAGGGGTGCGGAATATAATTTTTTGAGGGGTTGTAATTGTCAGGTTCAGTATTGATGATTTATCTAGGAACATGAAACAGGAATTATGTACCTTCGTGCAACTTGAAATTTTTTGAAAGAAAACGAGGTTAGGAGGTGGCTGAAAAGAGGTGAAGGAGATAACGATGGTGATAGTTTTTCTTAGATTGAGTGGCTTGTGATAAAACATGCGTGGGTTCGTTAGTAGGTAGCTGACCCAAATTATCATAAATGTTACCCGCAGGTTTTGGATCCAAAAATGATAGGTGAAAATCAATTTCGTTCAATGTTCTTGAGAGTAGCAAAGAAAAAATCTTCACCTTGACTATTCGACAACCTTGGCCAGTTTAGTTGATCCTCTTCGAATGTGAAACCAATGACAGCGTGAAATTATGGGTCGCCAGCTCAGCAGTTGGTAACAATGAACCCTCAGCCTAACGAGTGGTTGCGACTGAACGAAAGTGAAGATGCTGCATCGAGAAATGTAAGTTTACTAACTTACTAGTTAGGGAAGGATCGTGCCCTTCATTTAAAGTTTACGTGCCATCATCTGGGCCAAGTATTTAAGAGTCACGCTGTGGACTATCCGCCACAAACGCTGATCGAAGCCTTAAAAAAAACCCAACGCCTTACCCACTTACTTGCCCACAAAAGCCAAAGTTAATGAATTTCTTTAATCGTTGAAAATTGCCATACAAGATAGAGTTCTCGATGTCATCTTTTAGATCGATCCCAAGTGATCATGTGGAATAGTGTCATGGTCTTTCGTGGTAGGCTTCTAATTAGCCAATTGTTCACCTACTGCGGAGAATAGTTTGAAAAAATTCGTACCACCTGTAATATTCGCAAATAACCCAGCCTGTGAATATTACGTAACTAATATACTAATACTACTTAATAATAATAATAATAACAAATGAAAATAGTAATGCTCCTTAGGACCTTCCATTCCCAAACACGGAGCTTTTGTTCCCATATTCTGAGCCCGTAGTTTTCCTTTTCGGAGCGTAATCATTTCCATGGAACAATAATCGACCCAACAAATGTTCTCTCTGTCTTAATATTAAAATTTGATACCCTTGTGAATAAAACTAATATACTAATACTACATAATAATAATAATAACAGATGAAAATATTAGTTTTCCTTTTCGGAGCGCAATTATTTCCATGGAACATTAACCGACCCAAAAATTGTTCTCTAAAATTAAAATTTGATACCCAAAATACCAAATAGCGGAATGAGACGAATGAATAACTTTTTGGGATGAGTGATTCAGTCCTTCACTGATCATTTTTCAGACGTTGAAGTTGTATGTGAAAACTTACTGCCAGAATACTGATTAAGGGTAACAAGGAGCAACAACCCCATTCAATTCAATTTATTGGACCCTATTCAATTGGAAGTAATGTTGGGTTCACCCGAGTTTTATCAAAAATTAACTGTTGAAATGCTGAGTAGTTTATAATTCTGTTTCATTCCCAAATTAGGATTCACTGATTCCGAAGAAAAGTGTGATAGCCGTACTGTGGCTGATCATTAAACTTGTTTTATCGATGTCGCGCCCTACTTTGGAGCCGCTCTTTCCATTATTTGTAGTTCATCGAAAGATATTTCCCTTGCATAAATATTGTGATTACAACAAGATAAAGAGTTCGTGACTCGGATCGGTACATTGTTCACGTTCTCTCTTAATCAGTATGATATGGAAGAGTTCACATTTCAAAGGATACAATAATCTGCAAGTCGCCTGGTTTAAAATTTATTTGAGACATTCGTTCTAAAGATGTCGGCTGTTCCAAATCGGAGACCCCTCGTACTCACTGGTCTAGCATGTTGGTGAAAATTATGTTGGCTTTTAATACGTTAACATACTCGGAGTTTTTCCTGAATAATAAGTCATTATAACTGTAAGCCTATCCGTCATTACTAATCCATGACTTTCTATTTTAGTTCCAGTAGTTCGTAGACTCTACTTAAAATTTGTTGTTACTTGCATTCCATTACACATCACACATTGAAGAACCCGTAAGTGTGAGGTTTGGCAAATTTTGACGCGCCATCCCAGCCAAAAAAAAAAAAATTAAATGGTGTAAAAATACCTACGAAATACGTGGCGTTCCTAGGCTTACATTGGGGGGGGGGGGGGGGGCTCATTGTTAGAAAATGTATATACTAATTATAAACCATAAAATTAAAAATTGGGGGGGGGGGGGGGTCATGACTCCTGTGAGCCCCCCCTTGGATCCGCGCCTGTACGAAATACGTGCTACGCTCTCAATCGCATGTTTAGGTCTGCCGGCAGCCCATACGGTCGTTTTCGTAGGCCTTATAGGCGAAAAAGTCTCTTATGACGTGAAAATTCCTAAAACGACAAACGTTTTTGGTATCTCTGGTTTTTGGAGCGAACTGGAAAAATTACTCGACGTGTAAAATTTTCAATTTTGATCATTTTTGTCACTTTTTGACATTATGGAAAAGGATGCTCGAAAACCTATGTTGAATAATTTCATTTTAATATTTTGGTGCATTTATTTTTGTATATTTCTCGTCATGAAAGCCAAATGATCCTAATATTGAAAAACACTGGGAAAGGTTTAAAAAAAAATTCTTTTCCCCAGACCAAATGATTTTTTTTAGATCAATATCGACCTCTACGAATTCAAGAAAACGATTAAAATTTCTGTGACAAGTAATTTGCGGAAAATGTCAGGATTTGTTGCACTTTTCTCGATGTTTTTCACGGGAAATGCATCTACATTAATTTGTTGAAAAACTTGTTTATAAAACCTGTTCTAGTTCAGATAGAACCGAAAATACCCTAAACGGGCAATATTAGGGGAGTTGGAGGGCTTGGAAAATGTTTTGAGCACTTTCAAATAGGGTGTTTGCCTCTATCCCTGGAATTTTCACGCTATAAGAGGCTTTTTCGCCTGTATTGCCCCATCAGAAATCCAGTTGACCTAACGAGCGATTTAGGCCCACGGGTATTTATTGGTATTTTTACATTATTTGGACACTTGGCTATGACATCTAGCAAACCTCAAAATAACGCCCTCTCTAACCAAATATAACGTGTGTTTTAAATTTTCATTCCACACTTGGTACACCACAGTACAAAACATATAAATTTGTATTGTTGAGGCTTCTCATCCTTTTCTTTCACTCACCCTAAAAATCATTATCCACCTCTATCTCTATTTCATACTCATCGGTTCTTAGAACATGTAATCATACAGTTTGTTTAAACTTTCTTTAGCCTCCTTTCTTATCAATTCCCGTCTTCATTTATTGAATTTTAGTTTCGTTGGGTGAACTGAAATACCGTTGAAAAAGCCAAAGTCTGCAGTTTGTTTGTTTTTTCCTCCAATAATGGTTATTGTCGTGCATGAGGATCGATTCAGGACGTCTCGTTGAAATCACCTGTTCATTGCCTTATTGATTAGAAGTGATCAGTGTGAGTGTAATGTCATTTCGAGTGTCTGCCCCATTGTTCGCATTCGGCTCGAATGACTATTCTGAAATGAACTCCGTGTAATTACAATATTTTAAAAAATATACTGTTTAGCTGTGAAGTGACCAATTTCATTTGTTTCTAGGTTTTAGTCGTCCAATTAATGATTTAATTAAAAATACAAACTTATCTATATTTCTGAGATTTTCCAATCAACAGCGATGTATGAAAAATTTTGCTGCGCTGTCGTGGTTACTATTCATTCTTGGTTTTTAAACTAAGAAATCGGTACGCCATCGAATCAGTTGAGTAGGAAATAGACCTCTCATGTGCAAAGAGCTGCAGAAGATACATATGAATTTCCTGGTCCAGTTCCTGTCATCCTCATATTGTTTACATCGTTAACAAAAATGCAGATTATGAAAATTTTAAAAATCTTGGCAGTTTGCCCCAATTATTGGTTTATTACTTGATTTGACATCTAGTGATTTGCGCGTTTTCCTCGTGCTTGATGAATCTTGTTCAACATATTTTCAGGCATTCAAGGGTGTCCAACGAGACGTGCGCAACGTACACCAACTCTGTTGTTTTCAAAATGGAAACCCCATTTTTTATTGCAGAATCGAATTCTACTCTCGATTTTATGAAAATTTGCTGCCTCAACCGATTAGTTAGATCGAGCGTTCAGCGAGGAGCAACTAATTTATTATCTGGCTAATTGAATAGCGAGTTTTAAATTTTGCTTGCAGCTCTCCTCTCTCCCTTTTGTTATTCATAATAAATTTTTTAATAATTAACGCAGTTGAGACCAACAAAGTTTTAATCATGACCAGTTTGGATGTATGGAAAAGGATGAGGGATCAATTGAACAACTTCGCTTACCAAGCTACAAGTAATAAACAAACAAACTGAAGAGATGTGTGGTGGCACCACTACGTCAAAGCCTAAATTCTGCCTGTACTTATGACATAATAAGTTATAGACTGAAGAAGTCCTTGCTGCAGGATGAAACGTATCTAATCTAATACGAAGAAAATAAATACTTACGCTCCAAATAAAAGATTCAAATAGCTAAATTAGGTTTGATCTAATTTCCTTCAATTTTAGATAAATTAGCTCTTAGGAGAAGTTAAAAGCTAATAACTTTAGCTGTATCTTTCAGCTGATGGGCAGCACCACCTTGGAAAAACTGCTGCTGAGTCGACGTACAAAATTGTTTTCTTTTCCAAAATCAAAATTCCCACTCGCATTTTGAGTTTAGACCATCCTGAAAAACTGTCGTAGATGGTTTCCTATGATTTTTATCGCTCATTAACAAGCCTGCGCATGCGCACAAGTGAAGTCCACTTATTTATCTCCAGGTTCTAGTGTGCTCAACTTGAGCATGTAGGGTACCTGGGGACAATATCTCTCAGTGGTCTCAAATCTGTTTCAACTCACTAATATCATCAGTAGCTTCTGCGCATTTAGCAAGTCTAATTTCTGCAGTTTTCATCGGGTTTTGATGCATTTTTCAAGGATTGCGCAGAATAGGCAGTCTCCTATGAGTTGCATCAATCATACATCAGTCTGCACATCTGCAGGATAATGTATTAATATGAGAGCGATGAAACTCTTAGAAGAGCATCTATTGCCAAATTCACACATTCCCTGACAATGTCATCAAAATCAAATGAGAACTGTTGAAATTAGACTTGGTTCAGCGATTTGCTGACACAGAAGCTCAGGCAGACCGACACAAGACGAAAGTCGTTAGCGAAAACGCTAAATTTAAGTAGAAATTTCCATTTTGGAGAAAGATAAAATTCCGATAAAGATTCCGTCTTAAACGAGCTAGCAGTTTTCCTCAAAGTTAGCTGTTCGCTTTCAGCTGAAAGATACAGATAAAGTCTTGTGCAATGTGAACATATATACAATTCTTGGCTAAAAGCATGCCAATTAAACAGTCGTTTTCCAACATTTTTAATCCATAAATAACGATTTTAGCAGGGAGGACGTCTCGTTGGACTTCCAATGTACTCGTATTTTGTCAGTATTCATAATTGTTGTAAAATGTCAATTATATAATGAGTTCATAATATTTGGTCTCTGTTTTCTATAATAATATAATACTTTTACTGATTCACTGAAGCCTTTTCAAATTTTATCATTTCAGCAATTGCGTTTTTCGATCACATAAATTTAGTCTATGGCACTATATCAGAATTCTGCACCATGTCAGGATGCCCCGACATGACCGGACCTCAATTAAGGTTAGTGTACATGTAAGGAATACTATTCGCTATTGATGTTGTTTTTTCATTGTTAGGATCATGTATACAGGGTGTCCCATAAGTCCCCCCCCCCCCCTTCCCTCCTAAAATCTTGAAAATGGGAGTTAACAGAAAAAATTTGGTTTGAATCTTCATATTTCTTTCCAAGGATCTCAAATATATTTGCGCAATTGACACTAATTTTCTTATTTGATATGGGAACCCCCATTTTGTATTACAGATTCGGATTCTACCCAGAATTTCATGAAAATTTGACGCTTCAACCAATTTTTTTTATTGCGCGTAACCGGTTCAGCGAGCACGCAAAGTTGCGCAACGACAAAATTGTCAAATAGTAGATGATGGTGAACTCTAAAGTGTGGCACTTGGATTTCCATTGTTTTTTAACGCTGATTCACGTGATGCTATCTGTTTTTTTTTTTATATGACTCAATTTTAGCGGAATAATGACCCAAATTTGTTTATTTCGCGTCCGTTTTTTAATTTTAGGCGCCTGTTTTCAGATTGTTATGGGGTTTAATTTATAGGTCTGGTTGAAAAATTTAAAAATATTATATTGAAACCTTCTTCAGTGAATGCAACATTGTATTCTTGTTATCTTACTAAAGTTTCCCTACGTTCTGTGCATGCATGGTTTATATATGGAGGCAGGGTCCATAACACCAAATCATCAGTGTAGCTGATAAAGAACAGTGACAGCTCTATTAAAACTAGAAAAGAATCGCATGTGCGGCTGTCAGGAGTTCCTTTTCACAGCATTCAAGGACCCAATTACTGCAGTAATAAATAAATTAATAATTAATAATAAGGCTCGAGAAGGTACGTCCACCCTCCTGGTAATGATGGGAACCGTCACAAAGGCCTTGAAGTTCTATCATTGCAGATAGAGTAATTTTCCTACTGTAATTCAAGTTGTAACATAAGATTAGGTTCTACCTAATTTCTAATTTTTAATCGACCTCCTCTTGGAGTTGCTACATCATTCACTACTGCACAGAAGGAGTACAGAAATACAAAGAAACCACTTCCCCCTTCATCACTACCCCTGATATCACTCATATGTAAGAAGTCATTGACTTATTGTGGCACGGTTGAAATCTTCACCGAATTCAAGAAGTCAATTAGAAATGCTTAAGAGTAACTGTATACTGTTTTTCAAGTCATTCCAAAACCCAATTTATGCAGAAAAAATAAGCATAATTGTTCGTATTGTGTGTATGACACGAGATCCTCGGAATTTATGATAATGTGTATGCGATTCCCGACCCATTCTTAAATTCCAAATCGATCATCCCAAAATTCATTGTTAAGTTTTTAGGGCTCTCAGTTTTTGATTTAGTTGTGCTCTACTTCATTAAAATTTCTTTTAACAAATTTGCAATGGATATTGTAGGGTAAGGGAAAAATTAAAATGTGGGCCTGTTCACATCTTACGAATCTCAACTATTACAAATTTTTCTTTTATTTTCAAGTGATTCTTGTTTTATTCAACTCAGAAAACTAAGTCGGCTCAAACAATAATCATGGTTCTGATAGTTGTGCTGATAACTAGCATTACCTGAAATACTGATTCCATCCTCAAATAAAGTGTTGAGAAGGAAAACCGTCCCAATTTAATAGTATTGAGTGTAAGAGGAATGCAAAGGGTATTAGATATTGAAATTCATCAGCTCGTATTGATCAGGATTACGAGCGAAACCAACTACTATTCCAAAAATGTATATCAAAATACACCATTAGTGGAGTCATTATTACTTCTCCTGAATCGAATGCATTGTATATTTCGTTTAAAATCTAAACTTGAACTTATGTATCTCTATTCCAATTCATTTTGACCTATTCTTTTTCATTTGACCTACTTATTGCACAATTGTCTGCTGCTTATTTGCTATTATTCGACCAAGCAATGAAAAATGAACATGAACATTAGAAACTTCTTTTAACTTTAAAACTTTGACCAATAAGCAACGTGGTTTTTTCACATTTATCATCAATTAATCATGAATTAATCAGTTTCATCGCTCCTTTAGCTCATTTCTATATTTTAACAATATTCAGTGGATTCCTTAGGACTTTACATTGAAATACTTACATTATGACGTGATAAACCATAATAAATTATTTTAATTGACTGATTTCAATTTTCCCAGGACTTACCTGTGGTTTGATGAAAAAGGAAAGAAAACTAAAGTGGCCGCACCCCAGTACATTGACTATGTCATGACGTTTACTCAGAAAACAATTACTGATGAAGCAATATTCCCTACTAAATATGGTGAGTTCAACTGTGTTTCAACGAAGAGATTTAATTTTTTAAATTGTGAGATTTAAATTATTTCACAATCTCTTAGATTTAAATGGTTAATTTAAAGAGATTTAATTCTTTTTATTGTGAAGTTTTTTCACAATAAAATGTATGGTTAGAGATTTATTTGCACACAAGGTGCTCAAATTTCAGCATAAGTCAATGTTATGCGATAAATAAGGGAAATTCGCTTATATGATCATTCTGCTTGGATGGCACTTTTTTAAACTATTGCCTTTGAGTCTATACCTGAAGTCTTAAAGACTAGGTTTCCATGGTGTCCTCCGGGTGTTTGCATGCTAATCACCTCGACCCTTGGAAATGCTGACTACTCTGATCTATCCATCCCATCGTCGTCTTAATCTACAAAATAATTTTCACAGAGAATGATGGAAAGTTAAAGACTTGAACTTAAACATCCATGCCCTTATAGGTTTTTTGCGTATAATAAAGGGCTTTGTCTCCAGTGGCCACACAGCGTTTTGGGGTAAATCACGGCTTTAGATCAGGAGGGTTGAATGTCCATAGCGTTTGATGTACAGAAAGTGTCCAGATTTCAACTTTTTTAACAGTATAAACTCGTCTCTACCATTTTGGTTCTATAATTTACTAGTCCTAGGGGTGGTAAAACGAACTTATTCGACCTAGGTGTCCTTGAACGGGCTATCGTCGAATGTTTAATGTTAAAATGTGATGGTTGACACTCAATCATATTCAAAAATCCCACCAGCACCCCTATAGAAAAGTAGCTGATTAACTTGTCAATGCACCAGCTTCATTGCACAAGGCTCTCCACGTACCATGATTCTGCTTCCATTTTGGGCAGACCTAAGGAGCTGTTCTTCAATAATTGATCCCATCAATTTCACCTACCTGGACTTGAAGAGATATCAAAGATGTTAATGCTTAAATGAATGTGGATACCTAAATTGATATCACGTGAGCAGTGCAAATAGCGCCGTCACAGACCATGTAAACACCAACTTAATTTAGTTTGTGTCAAATATCAAATCAAATCAAATAATTTTTATTGTTTCAGGTTAAAAACCATACAATAATAGTTCCAATTACAATGATAAACATTACTTCGTAATTCCAATTTAAAAAAAAAAAAATCAAAAACAAATCCAGCACCAATTTTTTCTGGAAATTATGTGTAATCCTATGTATAATACTAAACATTTTTTTCAATTTCTTGTGCACACATAATATTTTTAATTGATTATGATTATCCTAGACAAAGTTCTCTTCTTTTTCCAATACATAATGGTGCCTACAATTCCAACCCTGCATCCTCTATCAAATGGGCCTTAAATTTCCTCAGTCTACGGTATGCCAACATAAAATTTCCAAGCATTAACACCTCTGCCTCACTGCCACACTGCAACAAATCACCCCGGATACGCTCCTCACTAACTCTACGACTTATAAAGTATTTAATTATCACTTGCCCGAGAGCTGTTGGTCGACCTTCACAAAATCCTTTCCCACTAGGGTTGAAAATTGCCGATCGCTGGACATTCTTATGTTCGCCGCGGTTCTCTTAATCAGCAAGGGTAGATAGAAACCCAGGTAGGCCGCGGGGTGCCCACTGGAAGAGCTGATTAGCCGCGAATACATTCGACTAAATGACGAAAGCTGAATCCTTTCCTTATCTTCGTAGCTTGTTTTCAGCTCATAGCTGTATATTATAGCTTATTAGTTTGTGTCATTGTAATAATCGCTCTCGTTTCAAACACTTATTGTACCCCCTTTCTTTTTGACTCACTTAGCCTTTAATAAAAGTTGTGTGTGATCTCGCTACAGTTGTGTTACCAATTTAGCCATCCCAACAAGTGTCTATATTGAATCATTGAATAGAGCCGTTCATTCCAACCTCTCCCTTTTTAGTAGAGTTACACATTGAATTGTGGTGTTCTATTTGATAAGATACTTTTACAACGATGACATTTGTGGATTACAAGTGTTTTGGAGTAGTGTTTCTAATTCATTTCTTGAATAAAAGCTGTCATAGACACATTTATAACTTCATTCGTTTGAATTACAGCTAACGAGTTTCCTAGTTCATTCGAGTCGATCGTCCGAAAGATCCTCCGTCTCCTGTTCCACGTCCTGGCCCACGTGTACCACTGTCACTTTCGAGAAGTCGTCCTTCTCAACCTCCACGCTCACCTCAACTGCCTCTTCGCCCACATCATCCTCTTCAACGCCAGGTTCCAGCTCATTGATTCGCACGAGACTGAAATCCTGTCGGACCTCGTGTCGGCTCTGAGGCTCCTTGAGCCTCCAGAGCCCGAAGGCGCTGTGGCACCCGATGCTCCAGCGCCTGCTCAATAGGCTGTGAACGATTTTTTTTTTAAATTCTATTTAAGTTTTTACCTTTTCGGTGGTGATTTCTACGCTGTTTATAATATTCAAAATAACTGGTTACAGCTGAATGTTTCTGTAGGTTTCAACAGGAAATCAGAATGCAACAGACAGGGGACTATAGATATCTCAGTTTGTCTAGAGCTTAGTATGTTATTAGCCTGATCTAAAAACGAATTGGGCGCAATTCAAGAGCACTATGTTAAACAGTAAAAGGACGAGTATCGCATCTCAGTAGTAGTAGTGCCACTATTAATCCTCAAAACGAAATGTTGAGGACTGATTAGATTCAGTGCCACAGACTCACTTGTCCTTCTTCGAAACTCCTACCAACTTGTACCACCTAGACCAACATTTCTTTGCAGTCTGGTATCTGGATGTTGCCTGTTCAAATCTTTCTGCCACCCTCAATATCGATCCCCTCACTTGTCGATGTGGTACGGATATCTACGAAAAAGATAGCCTTATTTTTTATCTCGAACTCTTTTTCTCAACAATAATGTCGGTTACCCAATCTTTGCACCATCTGTTTCTGTCATTCAAAGCTCATAATACACTTATTGGTCACCTATTATCAAGACACTACATGAGATTGGCTTAAGCCAAAAATTAATGGATGTTCTTTCCACCCTTTCTCTGGAGAATAATTGACCCGATTCCAGACAAATCACTCTAGCATAATTGATAGTAATATCTCTCATTTCTTGATCTACCCGGTCCGTCAACACACTACGTCTTTCATGTGATCTTCTTTATCGTGAACTTGTTCGTTTTTCAGGACTTAATCTCAGTGCCCCTTCTGCATTCCGTATATCATCACCCTTTCAAACAAGTGAATCGAGCTCTATTCGTGATGAGCCAATTGTTAGCAGTACCCAAGTCTCTGGTTGACAACATTTCTATCAATTCAAATTTAAGAAAAAACACTCAGCTAGAGCCATGTTATTTTATTCTTCAACTTTAATTGTTTTTCCCCCTTGCACCGGCTGCTTTTTGATCTCCATCTTCTTAACATTTATTTTATGTATAAAGCTTACGAAATATTAAGAAAAAAAATTTTAAAAAAAGAGAGGAAAATTTTTTGAAAAACACAAAAAAAAAGAATAATTATTGTAGCGCTAGTGCTCTTTCTAAGTCATACCTTTTTGGACATGTGATCCATATCAACTGCATGCCCTTGCAAAAATTGGCATGTTCATAATTGTACTTAAAAAGAAGAAAGTATATTAAAAAAAATAAAATAAAAAATGGGCTTTGTTGTCAAGCTGTTGTTAATTATTTGTTAGTATGTATACATAATGTACATAGTGTATAGAGACTGAAATGCTTATGTATAGAAAGTTTAATAAATTCAGAGATGCCCTAAGAGCAAGGTGTAGATTGTCCTCTCCAATACTTCTGAGTTAGATGCGAAAATCTGTTGGAGAGCCAGCCATTTTTAACAATCAGCATATGAACTAAACTTGTGTAAGCTGTTTTGAAGCATCTCCTGTTTAAATTCAGTCTACCCAATTAAATGAGCTTTACTTTATTTACTTCGAGTAAAACAAAAACAGTTGCTGTGGCTGCACGATGAAATTCATGTACAGTTTCATAGATGATAACGTGATCTGTACTCGTTGAATGGATTCTGAAACATCCCCTTTACCCAATTCTCTTTTGAGCGCTTGTGTCCAGGATTTTTATTGAACCAATTTTATTTAGGTTAAGAATCGCAATATAAAGAGGCCTTCATGGAAAAATTTTACTTCTGTTGGTGGTTGTTGTATGGTGTCAATCACCGAATAGGATTCAGGCGGATCTCACAGTCATTTAAACTCAAAAACTACCTCGACATCGCTTCATAAACCTGACCTTTTGATAGATTTGATGCATGTTGGATGAAATAGTTATCCCACGAAGGATGTGGTTTATCATTGCCTAATAACTCGGAAACAGTTCTTTCATATTAGAAAGTGAAGAACCTATTCATCGCAGCATGCAGCGGAAAAAGAGGATTCTTGGTTGATTGTTAAAATTCGCTCCGTTATGCACAACCAACCAAAAGTTGAATATGTCTACATTTTTGTCAATTATTGATTAAACTATTGGAATCAAAGCAATTTTTCTCTTAATTATTAATACATGCATCACCGTCATGAAATAGGCTAAAAAAAAGATGAAACTATTTCAATTTATTACAAATTTTAGTAAATTCATTTGGATTTAAAAATGTCTTTCTGCCTAATTGTTTCCTTATGAAAACTTCAAAATCGGTTCTACTATCCTTCTTTTAAGAGCTCTTTCTGGTACCCAACAGTTTGTAGTTTCCTTTGAACTGAATTATTGAGAAAAGTGTTGAAGTGTACGATCTAGAAAAGTGTAGGAGTGAAGAAAAAGATCTTAGATATCAGTTGCCCAACGGGTTCCTTTATTGTAAGAATTTCTTGTTCTGTACATGAGTGGTCTTGTTGACAGAATCCCTAAAATTGGTGTCAAAGCTGGATTGTCTGGCTCGTTTCCCATTGTCCCACTCTACTGTCGAAAATGCCACGTGTAAGACAACTCCCGCAATCCTAGAGGTAGGATTAATAGTCTTAGACAGTAGTCTTTCCTAAAATGTTACCTGCTACAATTTGTCAATAGTGTAGCAGGCCGTTTGGGTGAAAAAGCAGATTTACAAGTTGCAGCTGCAGAAAAGCTACCGTAATACCTCCTATTATGGCAGGTTGAGTGGGACACGTCATTTATTGGGTTCATAGAATTTCTGTATCCCACAATTGGCGAATAAATAACTATGGGGTACATAGAAAGGAAATGATGAACCCAAGTGTTTCTATATGCCTGATTTGAGCCATATGAATTCCGATGACCAACACTATTTTGACACGCATATGGCAATGTATTGTACGATACCAACATCTTGTGTCAAATGTCAGACCGCTTGACTAACTACTTTCACATGCCATGCCACACATGCACTACCACTGCCAAATTAATCGTGCAAACAGACAATTTTTGTGACTGTATTGTATTGGTATAATAATGTTGGAAACAATCACTCGAGTCTGTTGTCTAAAGAACGCCACCGGTAACTGACATCTTGAATTTGAACGATTTACTGATACTTGATGGTTTTGTTGAGTAAAATTACCGGAAAGTGGTTGGACACACCAAAACAACTGAATTATGAACTTTCTTAGTATCTTAATCCCAAGTATGATTGGGTATTTTTGAATTTCACTCCGTTGACAACTAGGTAGGCGTTGGAAACATGGAAACTATTGTTCCACTCCCTTTAGGCACTCAACTATCAATAACTTCAACCGTTCATTAACCCCCGTACTTGTTTTAAACCTAATTAATTTCAACCTTGGAAATGGCTTGGCGTCCAACGGATTGCAATAATGAATTATTACAATTAATAAAAAACAAATTAAAAAAACTCGCTTTTTGGCCTTCCTGGTTTAGGACAACCTAAAACAAAACATTAAATATAATTGTTTCCCTTGTGATGGGAAAGGAATGAAAGTTAATCTACATTTTTTAAAATGGTCGAACATTTTATTTTAATAATATTGAGTTATAATGATATCCTCTTATTGAAAAAAATGCACAGCACACGTCGTGCACTTGTGATGTGAAAATTGTGATTTGTTAGAAAAAGAACACGTTGATTGCTTGGAGGTTTTTTGTTCGTTTAGTTATTAGGTACCTACTAGCTATTGTATTAGACGAGAAAGAAGGAAATTTATTTAATTTTTTTTTCGGTTTTATGGTTTTGAACCCCCCTTTTCAGCCTCCCTTGTTTTTATATTATTGTCAATTTTAAGGGATATTTTCGCAGTTATAAGTTATTTGAATTGAATCAGAAGTTCACTATAGATTTTAGTTGTCTCGTTACCTTCCTATTTGAAATGATATTAAATTTGAGTTAAACATGTCAACAGAATCCCATCCGTTTGAACATGATCCTAGTTCGAATTGTTTTGTCGATAATACACCTAATTGATGTTCATTATTTCGCTAATTCGTTGAAATGTGTAACTTATTTACGTAAGATCTGTGTTCATGTACCTTCCTGTAGCATCGAATAGATGAAGTTTCATCAGTCGTTTCGAGTAATATGCTTGTTCTTCTGAAACCCGTGTATTGATGAGATCAACAGTGAAAACTCGTTTGTCATCGTCCCAATTACTGTAGCCAATCTACAAACTTCAGAAAAGGCCGTACAATGGAGTATCTTCTGATTCTGCAGGTTTTATTATTACTCATAGACTATATATTATGCCTTAGAACCTTCAATTATAAATCAATTAGCGTTTGCCCATTGTTTGGAGTTCAAAATATCCACTTGTTGAAAGCCGAATCTACTTCGTGCAGTACCTGAATATTGAGATGAGAACGAACAAATTAGAATTCAGAGTTTGATGGAGCTTTTTCATTGTGAGTCGAGTTATGAGCATCGATCTAAACAAGGTAAATGTCGCAAAGAATTGGCATCGATTTATTCACGATATAAGTGGTCACAGACCACACCTGTGGAATTGCCAAAATCATGTTTCAATGTGATTGCAAGGAATGGCTCCCCTGGTAAGTAATGTGTCCTTAGAGTCACTGCACCGGCTGCAGAATGAACCAGGTTTAGATAAGGCTGTGAGTTATTAGCTCAGCAGATGTGTGCTGTTAACAGGGAAATGTATTAGGAGTACAACTTGGCGTCCAATATGCCAGTTAAGTGACTGAACACATTCAGGCTCTGCTCAAGCTTCTGCTTTGTGTGTCATTACCTTGTCAGTATCTAGATTTGAGATATCTAATATGTTCGTGTTTGTTATCTGAAAGTCGGGAAAGAATGATAATAGAAGATATACAAGTAAACGTGTTCACAATCAGACTGGCAAATACGAGTCTTCCGAAAATCCTTACGTCTCTTTGAAATCTGAAATACATTTATTGAGATTTTCAGTGAATCAAAATTTCCGGCGAAACTCAAGAAGTTTAATAAAGAATTATTCAGATTTTCTCAACCTGTTGTATAGCCTTTCAACTCTATTCCGTCACTTAATTTCTAGAACGAATTTTTTGCTCTTTTTGACCTCTTGAGAGAGTGGGCATGATTTTTCGATTTAGCTCTCTTAAAGGTTGAAATGTTTGTCAAACATATAACTATGAGGATTGTTATATTAACTGCAGAAATTAGTATGCTTTGAGAAGAGCTCTCCGGTACATGTCTTACTCGGCTGGTAATTGTGTATTTTATTTCTCCAAACACTCTACATCAGAGTAAAGCAGTTCAAACTCTCAATTTCTCACGAGAAATTCAAATGCATCCCTCAGTTTATTGAATACACAAACAATTATAAAAGAATCGTTGAAATTTCCTAGTTTCGTTATGCGGTACATACTTCATGGAATAGTTTCAATTGACCAATTTCGCCTTCCTCTGGATTTTGGAGTCACAAAACTCTAAGTAACACTTGCTGAAAACAAGCAATTCAACAATTAGTTTGCCTGTGCTAACAAGTATCAATTGATGAAACAAAACCTGTACTTTTTATGTTCCCTTTCGTTTCCTAGGCTAGTGATGGATTATATATTTTTCCTGCTAATCAGTTGACAATATATTTCTCTATGTAGTCAGTATGTACATACATATGTGTTAGTAATTGCTAGTTTTTAACAAAAAAAATTCTTCACTGAACACTTCACTTAGGTAACTACTTAAAAAATAGACTGCAAAAAAGCTATATCCCTAATTTTATGTATAGAGACATTATTAAGAATAAATACTATATTCAAAAGTTGAAGAAATTGTGTACATTTTTATTTTTAGATACCTTTTGACTTCCCTGAAATTCTGAATCTTTTTTCAGCACAAATCAAGTTGGACGTCATCAAAATTGAAGAGTTTCTAGATCGAAGTTTGAATCAAGCAGGTACGCGAATACCAGCAAACCAGTTTCATTTTGTCACCATTAAAACAAAAAAAAAGTAATTAAATTTCTTCTAAAATTTTGTAAATATTCGAAATCTTATTGTGATTTTCCAAAAACATTGGAGCCGATTGAAGTGGAAAAGATTTTCCCTACGTTTCGTCCATGAATGAAACTATTGCATTATGAATCGGAAATTGCAGCCTTTATGGCGTCAAGTTAATTAGAAATGTCACTTCCCTATATTAAAAAAGCTATAATAAATTTGATTTCCTGAAAGGATTCGATCGTCGTGAGTTATTTAGGCGGTTTTTGCCATGTCCACACCAGTTCTCATTCATTTACAATTTGATGTTACGTTTTCCTGTCAAATAACTAGCTCTTAGAGAGGGCGAACGTACAGCGATCCTGCAATTCCGTTTGAATCTTTGGAATGCCAACCAAACAAATAGGATCTCAGCCTAAGCGCAAATTCTCTCGGTTCATGTCATTCTATTTTGTTGAAACGAAATGAACGGATGGAGTAAAAGAGGTAAAACGCTATTTTTCAATATTTTGATCAGGTTTTATTGATTTTAAAAACATTTTGTTTCTGTTTTCCACCCTAATTCTGCTCTACTTATACAAGAAACCTCTTAAATTTTGAATTGTAAATTGGGAGAGAGCAATAGACAATCCATTGAAGCACTGCTCGTACAGCTTGTGGGTGATTGTCAAAAAAATTGTAAATATAGGTATGTTACTTTAGGTTTCCTTCAGATATGTGAGATCTTGTGTTGCGTTTCTTCTTTCAAAGTATTTTAAATACCAATGAGCACAATAATCATGGTCAGACAGGTAAGTGTCCGTTCATGAACCATTTTTTATTTGACGTTAAAAGCTCAATTTATCATTATCATCACCTGTAATGATCTCATTTCCATTCATTACATCTTCTCATAACATGTAGAGTGTGTATTTGTTGATGACAAATCTTTTAAAATTTGAAAACCGTTGTTATACCTTAACATAAATGATGTCGCTTAACGTGAATGAATTGCTTAGAAACTTATTTTAAAGTCTGTAACTGCAAAAATCATCATTACCGCCTACCAAAGGGGTTTCGCCCCTCTATGGGAAGCAAACAAGGGAATTTCACAAGACTGACGGTTTTTGAAGTGGGTGGGAACACTGCCAAAAAGTGGGAAAGGCTTCCCAACTAACCTCTCCACTTATCAGCAAGCAGGGTTGAAAAGAGTCTACCGTCTAGTTGTGTACATTTGTAGGTCTCATAACCACAACTCTATTAATTTTCAATATTGAAATGTATGCATGTTTTAAATTTATGTGTTTGGTTAACCTTAAAATGGATTTTGAAAATAGACCATGGTGTGTGAGAAACCTGCAATTCCTTAAGAAAAGGCAGGCTAAAAAACTGCATATTATCATTGAATTGATGCAATTTGGATTTGAGCATCATGTTGTTCTTTGTTTTGCTATTTGTGATGTGAAGCCATATGCAATTTCAGAAGAAATTTGGAGACGTTTCACTGCCGTACGATTTTACCTTGAATTACCTTTAGTGTGGTGGAACCGGGGCCGGATCTATACATTTTGGGCCCCCCTGCAAAATCTATCCTGGGCCCCCTTAACAGTACGTATGGATACGTTGCGCATTGCATGGTTTCGCGGTTCCTAGTTCCGTTGGAGAGGTTGATATTAATTCTTATATGGATTGTACCCGCTATTAATTTTCCTTTCCTTGGGAAATATATTAATTTTCAACAGAGCTCAGAGACCATTTACTAAGTACCAACCTACTTTTATCATTTAAATGATTAACAGGAGTACAATCCAGTTCTTAGTGACCGACCCGACAGTCCCCCCCCCGCTCAACACTCCTTCAACTAACCTTTGGGTGGGCTCCTTCCGCCCTTTGTTATCCCAGCATCACCACTTTTCCGTCCACCCAAAGGGGTCATTCGTGTACCTGCCACCTTGGTAAGCATTAGCCTCTCTGTGCTCTGGTTGAATCTACAGGTTTTACCAGGGAGTTGATTAGGCTTGGTAAGTAACGTTTATGAACACAGAATGCGCTCACGTAAACCCTTGTTAGCCTCCCCCCCAGCCGTAGCTTTCATCTCTGTTTACTAGCTCCCCTCCTCTGAGCTAGAATCCCATATTTGTAGGTTGCATAGGCAATTTTTCATCTTCGGTACTTAAATGTGTAAAATTAATCATTTAAATGATCTGGCTGTAGAACCATAGAGGTCTAATGTCCCGTTTTTTATTGTGAAACGTTTATTGCAGCAGAGATGCTGAAATATAGTTCACATTTAAACATCTTTTATATTTTGAGTAGGTACTCAATGGTAATGCAGACGTAACTACATGTTCGCTTCATCCGTTTCTGGCAGCATTCCACGGAAACTGAAGTTGTTCGGAAAACGTAAAGTTCGCAGTTATCGTAAAAATAGAAGCTCGTGCAGCTCTTCACTGCGATGATTCACTCAGTTTCTCACCAAGAGGGAATAGAGACAATTTGTTCACAAGCTTCAGAATTTTAAATGATCTTTTATTGAGTCAAGCGCCTCAATTGAAATGGTCAACTAACACATTTAAATGAGAGCGTAGTAAATGTATTGTAGCACCAATTCAATTTTATGAAATAGAATCGGATCGGTGCTAAGCAACAAATAAAAAATAATGAAATAGAAGAAAACTAGGTATTACGAATTTGGTTATTTAAAATGTCATCTAAATTAAACTTGAAAGAAAATCAACAGTTTTTGAGGGGATGGAGAATGAAGGAAAATTAATGTATTTCCCAAGTTGCAATTTCTTCAATGGCACTACTTGAACTTGGTGCAAGTTAGCTACTTTCAATATCTAAGCTGGGAGATTTAAGGAGAGACCAGAGATGGAAGGTAACTGTTCTATAAATTCCCTTATCAAATGCCTCGATTGGTGTTTTCCATGAGGGGGAAATTACGTGGATTTACAAAATGAGACAAAGAGAGCCAAGTACCTATATAGAATTTTAGTTCTCTCATTCAGGTTCAGACTCAATCTTTTTTTCAATAACCCATAGGTAACTTTATATTTATGGATTATTATATTCAATAATGAACCAAAAAAATGTGTAACCCACCTCAAAGCTTACTGTTTTACATTTCAAGACACGTCGATTTCAAAAATAGAATAAAAAACTACAGCCTTTTTCTCTCTAGTCTACAGCTTTTTTCAAAACTGCCAAACCAACCTGCAGGCCGTTTACGAAATTTGACTGGAAAATCCGACATTGATACAGATTGGATACAATTTAAGGATTAAACTATTAAGAAATAGAAATATCATTCGATGCAAGAGGGTAGTTTTTTGTTTGATTCAGACGAAAATTAGTTCCTTAAATCGAATGAGACCACTTCTGTTGCAGTGCGATCATCCGTTCGCTCACAAATCGCCGATCTATCTATAGATGGAAGAGTTGATGCTATACAAAATAACTGGCGACTGACCCGTTGACAGATGGGTACTTCAATTACGTACTAGCCATATCGTTGCCTCCGATTGAAATTTACATGAATTACTTATGTGCATTTTATTTGATCTAGTTCAATCTCAGTGTTTTATTAGTGGATGTTTAAGTCGTGCACGTATGCAGTGTATTGGACCATTGCAGTAATTTTAGTAACAGCTTTTGGTTCGTACAAAAGAGCTAGTAAAGTTAGGTGATCACGAAGTCATTTTATAAGTCAATTACAAGCTAGGGAGACACAATGATCACCTGAAGACACTTGAGGCTAATTTCTTCCATAATCTACCTATACTATCCTGCTGATATATAAATGGACCTCTCTTTAAGCCTTCTAGAATACAATTCATGGAAGCTGAATTAAGTATAAAATGATAAAGTTTAACAGTGATTTACGTAGAAAGCTAAATCATTCGCAACAAAATTGAGGAAACCCATGTTTTTTTTTAAACAAAACTATTAGTTGAATACGTGAAAAGGAACAACATTAAAAACATCGGACTTTCAATATTAACTAACTTTATTACAATTTTAACACAACTGTACATTCACCTAGTAAAAAATATTTTATTATCTGGTATTAGATAGGTACTGAAAATAACTAAAAGATAGCCTTACGAGGTAAACATTGCTTTGACACATTGAAAAAAAAAATTGCTCGCAAGTGTTTTTGTACTATTCTATTACATTTATAAAACGCTTGCTAATTAGTAGGTAAGTAATTTTATTCTAATATTTTTATTATCACAACACAGAAATTCCAAATACAACCTTGACGATTATGCAATCCAATACATTCATACAGTATGCATTTCGCCCTAAACGAACGTATACAAGTAATGAAGTTGGGAACGACAACAACAAATTGTGCTTAAGGATTGAGAACATATATCGTACAAATTTATATCAACTTAGCCCATAAAAATTAGGTATGCAGGTACCAAATTCTGTTTTATAGAAGTATCATCTTCAAATATTGTTTTCTGTTTCACAAACAATTTTTGAACGAGTAGTATTCACAGCCATGTGTCTGTTTTAAGTAGTGTTCCATGAACTGCAGATCCTCTTCTTCCTTGAATTTTCTATCATCTGAATAAAGTGACGGACAGAAAAAAATTCAATAGTTTCGTTTGAGCTAGATGAAACTAAATTTCAACGAATTTTGGAAAACAATTAGGCAAATTGAGAAAAATTGCAACTGTTTCTTAAATGTTTCTTCAGGACTAAACAAAAGCCAGTTGAAATCAACTGAAGGTGACAAATTGGAGCTTAAGAAAGTACCGAAAAATGCATTCTGATCGCATTTGCATACTATAAAGGCTAGGTATAGATTGTACAACTGATTTGCAAAAAGGATTGACATATAAAATGTTTTTCTTTAAATCTCGCACGGTTTTTGAGATGTAAGTTGAACTTTTTTTCGTGTGTTCAATGTTGACTCATTGAAATGATCATAACTCCCTTATTGAAGGAGTAACTTAAAATTTTGTAATACCGTTGAAGAGGGTTAAATTTTCTGCCTCTTGATGGAAAAGGGGAGGATTGGTATACGGGATAATCCCCTATTTTTGGGATAGGAGGCCAGAGTCACAAATCAACTCGGCGAAAAACATACAAAAAATCCGATTTTGAACTCATTTTTTTGCGGCACGTCAATTTTGAATGAAAAACTGTCAATTTCACTGTCAAAACCCACGTTTTTCCGCTTTTAAACGTCGATTCATCAACTAACTTCAGGCATAAAATATGTTTTGATTACCGTTGGACAGCATAGATTCTTGAACATATTTCAGGACTACAGGCTAAAATTCACCTCTGGATCATAGAGACCTACGAGCGATTGGAAAAAGTGGAGATTTTCAGGATTTGACAATTTCCCCTCGTCAAGTTAGTTTTTCATCCGAACAACTTTTGTTTTCTATCAGGGATATAGGAAATTTTAACGCTGTTTAGAACGGCATGATCACATCTGAATTTACTTCTTTGATTTAGCGAATATAAAATACACAAAACTTTTTGTAACTAACATAACTTGAGAACTAAACGAGATTTTAAAAAAAAGTAACAGGTACCAGAAGTTAAAAGCCTCTACAGGTTCAAATAGAAAATAATGTTGGAAAGAGATGTGTAACACTATCCGCTTTGAGTCATGTCACAACCTCATTTTTAAATTATGACAGCTTATTTAGGTGGAGTGGGTACCTAATACTTATTAAATTCCGCAAAAATTATGAAGTATGACCATATTTCTGTGCCATAAAGTATCAGTTTATGTTTTAATTCATAGTTTTAGTTGATTATAGGTACTTTTTTAAACATCGAGTTAATTTTATTGAATGGAAGTGGCAGGGTTTAAGGATAACCCAACACTAGCTAAAAGGTATTTTATAAAAGTTGCCAAGATTTAAATTGAAACATATTTCGAGGAGTTCAAACTGATATTTTTATGCAAGGAAAGCTGGAGGAACGAGGATGTAGGTCGGGAACCCAGAAATGAACCAACCTTTCCCAGAGGTTCCCCCTCCCTTCCTTATTGCACACACGTGACGAAACCCCCGATGGCAACAGAGGTTACTGACCAGCGACCTACTTGTGGAAGTAAAAAAAGGTGCACGCACCTTATAATACGCCACGAGGGATTGTAATTGTAATTATGTCAAGATGCGTTAAAGACAACGTCTTAACTGCCATAAAACAACACAAGTAATCTCATTTCAGAATGTAAAAGCGCAGGTATATTTCTAGTAAGTAAACGTTGAGATCTATAATTTTAAAAACCGCATCGGTTAGATAGGTACACGGGTATTTTTGACATCATGAGAATATTGAATCAATGAAGAGTAAAATTTTAGAGCTTTCATGCTTGGAGACCAAAATCGACGAAAAATTGCCGGTTCATCAATCATACGACACATTTCTACATGTCTACAAACCTCGTTAGATAGTGCGAATGATTCTATTCTAAGGAAGTGCATTTATTGCCACATATTTGTGAGAATTACCTCTTATATTACATTATTATAGCTTGTAACAGGCAAAATCATATAGCAATGCTAAGATGCGTTTGTACACAGCTCATTTTCTCCCCGGTTGAGGGGGACAATATGTTTGCTTACAAATTTATAAGTGGGTAAAATATAAGAAATAAACCTATGTATATTCATATTATAATGTACAGGGAGGGAAAGCACCTCAACAATCACCTTGTCGGATCCTTTTGAAAGAGTGGAAACCCGGGTCTTGATGAAGCCGCTTCCGCGTTACGGCGTGTTGCGTCCACTGGTTCGCCGAGAGGTGGTCGTCTTCCGCCACGTCCATACCCTCGGACGGCACGTTCGTCGGATTTTCGGCAGGAATACGATGATGTCCGTAGTAAGCGTTCGTCGAAACGTACGTTCCGGGAGCCGGGCTGACGTGAACTTCTGTGGGATCGAGCCCGGCGGACGGGTACTCGCCGTATATGGTGAAGCTTCCCCTGTTTCCCCAGCAGAGGTTTCCTCGCAAACCCGGCATGATGAAAATTTTGAAAGTTTGTTATGGAAAACGTTTTCAGAAAATACAAAAACACCGTTTGGCACCTTTCAATACGGGCGATATCGAGCGGAATGAGGGGAAAGCGGCCAAACGATGGAAGGGGGGATTGTTGATGGCAGGTAGTGACGTCAGGATCGCCATATTGAAGTTTTTGTGAACATGGAGTTACGACTCTTTGTTTCCATGCACCAAATTGTAACATCGCGTGCAACATGGCGCTTATATATTTATGAATCCTTAACTAATTTGATTTCGTAAAAGGGGAAATTAATTAACAGCTAAATTAATCTGCATAGTTTATATTTGAAAATGTTGGTTCATTATTTAAAATAAGAAACCTCTAGTTATTTGACGGTTAAAAGCACACGTCTTTAACTGTTGTTCCACCAAAATTATTTGTTTCCATAAAGTATTTAATTTAAATTAATTCATCATACCAAGCTCATTAAACACTTAAATGCCAATTGGTCCTAACAGTAATTTAGATCATGTTAAGATTAGTATGGAAATGTGTCTCTATTTTTGGAATGTGATATAGATATTTATCTCCTTTCTGTACCTTATGCGTCAGACGACCAGTCAATTCAAGTTGGTAGGTATCTTATCTTACTATCTGAAAAATAACTTAGCACCTACTTGATATGGGTCCAGACGATATGATAAGGTGGACCTACATGAGTCATAGTAGGTACTTGCGAAGTGGGCTTTGTTCATATCGTGACGTCACGGTCTTATCTCCCCCACGCGAACACAACAACCCAACCGCTGGAACGCCATCTCGCCAGTCGAACTCGAACTCGTGAGGAAGCAAGTTGGGGGAGATCGTGTTCAGTCCTTTGTTTATTTCAACATGGCGTCGTAACGTAGGCGAGTGCTCCGTCTTTTTAGAAGTTTTATTCCTGTGCAATATCTTTTTGGAAAATCAAATTCTCCAATCCTTCATTAATCGGTGCGGTAAATATCAATTTTCATCATCAGATTTCGGACCTGACCGGATTTTTTAAACTAAAGAACAAACATTTCCAACTACCTACAACTTCCTGCCAACTGGAACCGTTATTTGTCAGCATCAGGGGTTTTTTCGTCGTCCTACCTCCCAAGTACCTAATTTTATTGATTACACCCAGTGAAACCTTGAATTTTATTGCGCAACCAAGTTTCTAAAGTTGTTTCCAAGCGAGCTGCGTCTTCATCAACTTGAGTTATCAAACTAATTTGGTTTTTATGTTGTACTAACTTCATAATATCGGCACAAATTTATCCCACTTCGAAGAAGCCTATGTATGGCCTTTGATTGATTCATTATAAGTCATTCGCGGTAACTCAGTTTCACTTTACGCAAGATAAATTTCACAATGGAAGACTGCAGCATGAATTACGCTTTTGCTCGGAGGCTTCAACATCAGCAGATGAAAGTCAAAATGTTTCAAAAGGCCGAAAATATAGAGAATGAAGGGGAGAACAATTTTCCGGCCAAAAAACTGTGTTTCGACGACGAAAGGCTGTTTGGATCTGCCAAGACTTCGTATATGAGCCCAACCTCTTCTCCGTCTGTATCAGACAGGTATGAAATAACTCATTTATTATCTACTATGAAAATTAATGATATTTCCATTATACTGGTTAAGGTACCTCACACGTAGATGCTATTTGCGAAGGAGGCGGAGTGTTACGCGAAATTATTAGTTCTGTTTTCTTTCCTATCTGTTGATAAGCCATTTGTTGTCATTTAAACCCTCATGACCGAATAGTGATGTAGTATTCTTCTCTTCCCTAGATAACAATTGATTGTGGAGTAATATTTACCGGTACTATCCAGATTAGGAAGATCTCGACCGTTAGGGATTGTGGGAGTGTTGCCTCACAGCCTTGTAATGAAATGAAAACAGCATTGCAACAGTCTCAATTCGGTATCTTGTATTCCTGATCGTGTGCAGCGCTGAAATTATATTTTCTCGATGTCCCCGAGGTTTGAGGCGAATAAGTTTTAATCGTTGAAGGCTGTGATACATTTCTCACCCCCAGGAACGTTATGAAGCAGCAGAATGTTTATGAAATCCTCATTCTCTAGCATGGTACCGGTTCATATAATATGTGCATTTCAAGAGATTTTCAACTCTGTGACCAATGGATGAAGGATTTCAATTAGGTGGTTGCATGCATCCTAATCAATTTTTGTTATGGGTTCGCTTAACCACGGACACCTATGGAGGATAGACTTGGATCAGGATTGGTTGCTTTTGACCTCAGAATCGTATTTAGCACCCTCCTAAAATCATACTACCCAATATCAGTTCCCTAATCCAAGCATTTTAGTGGAAGGAACTCAAAAGACGAAAATCTTGATTTAGAGCTTCGCTCAGTATTTGACTCTCTGATCGCAGAGCATATAATTAAACAGTTACCAACATCCTCTCTTTCTCACCCTCTCAAACAAAAACACACACATTTGGTTATTCACGATCTACTCTGTCATCGATCAAGCGTGTACCTAACTGCATCAAATATTTAAACAATGTTCTCAAATGTTGGAAATCTCTCTGCAACAATTTTGTTTGGTAGGAAAACATAAATTACGTTGTCTATAATTGAAATTCCATGATTACGATGCAATTTAGATTATGTTAGCCACCTTCAAATCATTATTTAAACGTGGCAAATTGTTTCACAAAGGTTTATTATTTTTACCCCCCCCCCCCCCCTCCGAACTTTTCTTGACTGCTTTTTATGTGTCAAAAAAGAAGATGAAAACATTGGAAGTTTACAATTAAAACCGACTCCTGTTCTCAATATTTTTACCCTTAAAAATTACATTTTCCTAGTCAGATGAGCCTGGACTGATCGGGGACCGTCCAAAAGTACTTGGATATAACATCCCACTTGTCTAGTCAGTATTAACTTAAAAATACGTTTTTGGCCAGTTTTGGGATCATGGCATCTGTGCAATTAAAGATGACCAACTAGACCCCAGGTGGAGTCCATGTGCGAAAGGTGTGTGCTCATCATTCTTGTGGAAATACAGAAAACGTTCTATTTTACTCCGTTTTTATTGAAATGGGTTTCCGTAACTTCGTCGCGAGTGACTTAGTCCGTAGTCAACTATGACATTTGCGCGCAGCGTAGAAACGTGCTAAAATCGTTATTTTTGAGGGAAAAATATACATAAGCTCATATTTTGTGTTATTAATCAGCCCAAGAGTCTCAAATATGAGTACGTGGCGCACCGTTGCTGACAAAAACGTGCATAATAAAAAATAATTATTGTTTTTAGCTCAAAAATAACGATTTTAGCTGGGTTGCACATTTTTGAGCGCGCTGTGAGTGACGCGTCAATTTGTCACGAAATCAAGCCTAGGATCCGAACCTGCAATAAAAAATGTGGTTTGCGTTTGAAAAAAACAATCTACGTTGCGCACATTTGTGGATTAACTCGGTGCGCGCGAATGGCATAGTTGAATTGTACACCAAAAATGATCATGAGGGGTTCCGTTGAACCTTTTTTTTTAACATGATTTTTAGGGCTTTTAAGGGAACAGGGGTAGCGGGGATCTTTAATTGCGACACCCTGTATATATCTGTATCGGTACGTGGAGCTCTCTGGAGAGAGAGCTGAGCAGTTATTTGAAATCGCCTCTTTTCAACACACTGTTGAAAGCAGGAACCCTGTTGAAGTATACCTACCTACTTAGCGGCCTGTATGTTGAATGTATTAATGAAGGAGAAATTAATTCGATTTGAGTTGCGCAAATGTTTCTTCCCCACGAATGTATTTCCCAACGAAGTTGAAACGAATTCCCGATAACACCGGTTATATAAATGCCTTTGTAAAACGCCTAAAAACCCACGAATTCATTGTTTACTGTCGGTAGAAGGTTGCTCCTAAAGTTTAAATGGACCGTTTGTCTGTTTTAAATGGTCGGATTTAAATGGCCTTCCTCCACCGCTCGGCAATTGATAGCTCCACGTCCTCTTTTGACTGTTATTGATTACGGAGACTGTGAACGTGACCCGCTTTCGGCCTAGACATGTTTTATGAATACATTTCATTTGAATACAGGGCTTGTGAAGAGTTAGGAGTTTAAACTTTTGTTTCAGTGAAGCTTATTTCTTTCCCGACTGGTTTTTCTGTGGTCACCTACGACTCGTGCTAGTCTCTTCAATTACCGTAGATAGAGGCATTTTGAAGTTTTGGTAACACCCTTGTCGATTTTAAAATTGATTTTGGATTGCCCCATGGATTACAATTACAAATAGCAGCTGGAATTCTATAGAGATCAATTTCATTTTTATCTCTAGTTGCACAAATTATTTTCACTCGAACATTGGTAGGTAAATAGGTTGGGGGACGGTAACACTTGTCAAAAGAGGGTGGTTTTAATCTTTATTTCATGAATAATGTCATTTCTCTCATTATTTTGTTTCTAATTTTCACTAAAAGGATTCACAGCATTCTTTACTTGTAGAGGCTTGATTGTTGAAAAATTGTCAAACATTTTTATGAAATAGGGAGGGGACAGTGAAAAGCCAGATAATTTGAGAAAGACCCAGGAGTGATTCTGAGTGGGTCTGTAAGAGTTTTTTGTGCCAGGGGTTGCAGGTCGAATGCAACTTTTATAAACCTCAAATTCAGAAATTTTGTGAATTTAATCGAAACTGTTACAGTGGTCTTGGAAAAAACAATGTATCTACTGAATCACCTAAATCGACTCATCATTAGCTGTCCTCCAATATAAATTTTGATTGTTTTCAAAGAGTTTTTGCTATTGATGAATTCCTAAAACTAGATTTTGTTGTTGTTCCAAGTGGGTCGGAACCCAGTTCGCCAGGTCACTAGCAGACCTGACGAGATAGGCAGACTTCTTTCCGTAAATGTTCCCAATTCTTATAGGAGGAGGAACAGTTCATTAGGTAATGAGAAAAATAAAGAGCAAATTGTATTATTAATGGTTTTAATAACTTTCAAATATAGAATTCTACAATTCAGGTGATCTTGGAAAATTTTCTCGAAAAAATAGATACTAAATTTATCCGCCCTATTCAATATAACATAAGTCCGATTACAATGTTCTGTCTACCCTTCGGGTTGTACGTTGAATAAAATAGTAAAAGTCTATGACATAAATTAATAAATTAGCTGATACATCAGTGCATGTACCTATTTCAAAATTTGTCCATCGTATTTGAATTAATTTGTAGATCGATATTTTCAAATAAAATGGTTCGGATTGAGATTTGTTTCTGGGAAACCTCAATTTTACCGTTTTACCGTTATTTTTCGTTTTTTCAATCTAACGGAATGCAGGTAATGTAGGACTATAATCCTTGCACTATTCCAATTTTAAATTGAAATCAAATCAAATATCCTTCTATTATTCACTAGACTGTAGAATCACCGTTAAATATTTTACAAAATTCAAAAGAGAGAAATAAATTATGGAGTTATAGAGTAATTATTGGAATATGTATATATGGCTATTATAGAATGGTAGTCATGTTCAATGGATTTGAAAATGAAGTTGCCTACCGAAGAACTTGCTCTTCAGAAGAGTTAAAATTTACTTATTTAAAGAGAAAAACGAAAAATTGACCACAATGCCAACATTTGTGAGAAAATACTCACGTACTTTCTTGAAGAATCAGTTAAAAAATTGTTATCCTGTCTGAATCCTGCATCTAATTCTGTAATGTTCGATATAGGTCAACTGTAGATGTAAACAGCTCTAAATTTTGTTCTTCCAATGCATCCACAGGATTCTATCAGAATATTTCGACTTTAATAAAAAACTGACAATTTCTTGTCGTGCCGAGGAGTTGTGAGATAAATCTTGTTACCTAATCATTAAGGTAGCAGATTGTTAAAAGGCTCATATCTTTAGCCGTTACAACCGTCGTCGTTTTATGAGAGTTTTAAAAAACGAGTAAATGACCGTTGAAACACTTGACTGCATTCAGAGATAAGAGAACTATATCTGGCGAAGGTAATGGCTCGGGATCTGAAATTTACGAAACGTTTTTCCTTGCGATTGACTCGCTTGTTTGGTGATGCCACCCACGTGTTCCTGTATATGTTCATCTCCTTGTTTCGTTCTTTCTGTGGTTTATTTTAAAGATACTGCTAAGTAGAAAACATTTTATGCGAGACTTCACAGCTTTCCGTAGTATTTTATAACGTTTACAAATTCGATTTCTCCTGTGTAAAGCTATCACAACGGTGGCCCTCATCATGTACTTTACCATTTAGTTGCATAGTTTTCAGTTGTAATGAAGAATTGAACTGTGTTCGAAAAATTTAAACAAACTTGATGGTTGAATACTGCCGTCTTTGCTGTGAATCATTTGTCAAAGTTTTCTATGAAGCTCCTTTCTAGTTAAACGAATGCCCCTGAAGTTAATCATATGATCAGCTCCTTTGGTGGTCCTATGATGGTTTTAGGTGTTGTTATTTTGGTGCTCCCTCGTCTGTAGTTATCATTCTGAAATCCATTGACACACTGTATTATATTTTTTAATTCACTCTACTAGTGGTTCTTGTTGTTATAGAAATTTGAATTTATTGTCCCGCCGTTAAAGTCATTCTCGAGGTTGTTTCAACAATCATGTTTGTTTATAGTTAAGTTTGTTCAACCACCGGTTTATCTGTCGCATAAGTACACCATAATGCAGAACACATCCTCTGTTTGGGTCATCATATTTGCTTCTTTCATTTAAACTTTGTTCGCAATATCTCAAGTTTTTCGTGATCATGATACCGGAAACGTGTTAGTTTGTTATTTAGACGTTGAAATGGAAAGAACACTGATCTAAGCTTTTCGTTAATGTAGGCAGTAAAAAATAACAAACCTTTTGTACTCTAATTTGCTGCGTTTTCGTTTTTCCGGTGAATAGCAGATAGTTAATCTCAAACTTTGGTGATATCCTCCTTATCTTTCCGTTAAATGGAGAAGACAATTCAGTTATTTGCTTTCGTAACCCGTTCGAGTTATCCATGAAACCTGATGATGAAGCAATGTCACCGGTTCTTCTTTCATAGCAATCAATTCGAAACGTTTCCTATTCTATCGTAAGGAACTCGGATAAACACGACAAAACATATCTTGACGGTTATCTGTGTAATGACTCCGTCGGCGGTTGAGATTGCGATAGCCTTATGGTTACCGTCCACGTCACGAAGGAGGTGAGGTTTCCAGGAAGATCGCGTTCTTGCTCATTTAACTTGATTTCCTCTTCGTACTCGTGAACGAATATTCCCTGGTCGCGAATTTCTTTTTGTTAACGTTGTTAGTGTCGTTAATAACTAAAACTGTCGAAAAACAGCTAAAAATCGTTATTTCTTAATTTTTTTAGCTCATAAAAGTTTGTAAACGATGAAACAAGAAAACTCTAACTTAGGCAGAAAACGCTGCAAATTCTTTTGGGGTTTATTATTCAATTGGCTTGCGTTCATAATTTGAATTTCTACTAAGCTTTGGAGTGTGCGTGTATCACAAGTGAAGAGCGATTATTGAATTTCAGGAGATATGCATAGAGCACGTAAATCTGTTCTCAACCAAAATACCTATTTGGATTGATCAGTTGATCGTATTTGTGTGCCTCCTGAAATTCAATAATCGCTCTATCACCTGTGAAACACGCACACTCCAAAGTTTAGTAGAAATTCAATAATGAACGCAAGCCAATTGAATAATAAACCCCAGTGAAAGAATTTGCAGCGTTTTTTTTATTGAGCCTCAACACCCCCCCCCCCCCCCGACAATAAAAACATCCATAATTTATCAAGTCCTTTAGCGCTCGTATTGACTTCCCCAAACCCAAATTTAGAAGATGTAGTGTAGGCAGATGTAGAAGAGGCAACAAATATCATCAACGTTAGGTGTTTTGGTTGAGAACCGATTTACGTGGTCTATGCATATCTCCTGAAATTCAATAATCGCTCTATCACCTTAAAACACTCTTCGTCCAAAGCTTAGTAAATTCAAATCATGAACGCAAGCCAATTGAATAAAATTGAATAATGAACCCGAGTGAAAGAATTCATTATCCGTAATAATATTTAACAGGTGATGTAGCGATTATTGCATTTCAGAGGTTTCAAATATGATCAACTGATCAATCCAAATAGGTATTTTGGTTGAGAACAGATTTACGTGCTCTACTCCTGAAATTCAATAATCGCTCTATCACTACAACTCGACGCTTAGTACGATTCAAATCATGAACGCAAGCCAATTGAATAATTTCCCCGAGTGAAAGACTATGTTATTTACCCCATACATCGAGAATAGTATTGAATAATATGGTAATATTATTTACCTATATATTCATTCATTCCTCATGGTATGTTCTTCAGAAAAATTGCGCCTTCGACTTGTTTTGAGGTTTATAAACTACAAAACTTTCACAGAAAAAGGGCACTAAAAGTGAGAGAGCTGGCTCATCATTGGGGCGTCGTCGGACCAAGATGGATTTTTCCTGAAAATTTTTTTGCTCCAGCCGTTTAGGAGAACTCGTACGGCGGACGGCGGAAAAATTTTTGTTGCAGATTCGGATTTTACACCCTTTGAAACGTAAACCATGAAATTTTCAGGGGGGGTTAGAATTTTGTTTTCCAGGGCGATTACAATGGTTTATTATTGAATAATAAACCAAAAATTGTACTTGTCACAAAAATTTTCATCAAAAATCGATGGCGAGGCGCCCAGCTTCGAGTTTTGTTCTATTATGAATTTGGTCTAGTTTAAAAAAAAGTGTTTATAAGTGGGATCATTTAAAAACCGGACATAGGGAGGTCTCTGCAATGAATATATTACTTACTGGTATGTTTTTACACCCGTGGGTAACTCCCATCGTGAGTTTATATTGTGACGATGGGAACCCCCAGAAGTTCGTTGCGTTATCCGTGTAATTCACCATTTAAAGGCTTCGATTTAAAAGTCGTCAAGGGTTAAAAGGGGTTGGGGAATGGACAAAGGTCTCGACATCATTATCCTCATTTCCTTTCTCCTTCAACGGTCGGTCGTGCGGCGGGTTTACTGGGCGTCGCCGAAACTCTTACGCGGTTAATAATAGGCATTTAAACTTTCCACGGCGAGAGAAACTACGTCCTATCTGCGGGCGACATAGTTAAATGGGTAGCTCGCTAATAGATTGGGCTGCTCCATGTTCGTTATCTACATTGCATTGATTATGGTGCTAAGATTGACATATTTCTGAAGGCGATGCATCATCTGTCCGCTGAATATGCCTTAAATCAAAAAGATACTGTTAGCAACGAACTCATGGGAGGTAGGCAGAGTAACAGGAGTATTTCCTTTCTCAGCAATGAAACCAAAATGTCTCTGAATTTCATGGATTTGCATTCCCAACTTTCATGGCCCCAAAACCCAAAGCCCAAAGACACACCAGACCAAATAACAAAAAGCAAAATTGAAGGTTGCTGTTGAAGAAAAAAGAAGCACAATGTGAGAGTAGTCAATAGTGAAATATGTGAAGACATACTGCATATTATTTAGGCGTAAAAGTATCCGTTTCATCTCAAATGTACTGTGCTATATTAAAAATGGTGCCTATTGTAGGGAAAAATTTTTCGAGTAGCCATGTTAACACATATTTTATATCTGTACATAATTTGAATTGATACATTGATCAATTTCACGAGTAGACCATGTTCCAAAATCGTTGATAGTTTGCACAGAACATTATTTTATGTTTATGCATCTGTAAGCATAATTTGAATTATTGGATAAATTTATCAATTTAAGCCACGATTGTTGAATCTTTTGGTGTTGTCTCCCTCTGAGTGTTCTGTACTTTTTGCTTGTACTGCTTGCTCATACAATGCTAAATTTAGGAAACTATAATTCTAGAAATTTCTGCTACTGTTGGGAAAATGATAGCTAGGCGAGTAGAATATTATCATGTTCATTCATTCATTCATTCGACTGTACTGTTGGGAAAATGCATCACAATTCGTCTCTACATGTTTATGAATTTGCATGTAATTTGAATAGATTAATTTATCAATTCAAGTCACAACTTAGTACACAACTGTTCCTACTTTTAGCTTGAGCACATACGTGGTTCGTAAGAACATTTCTTGTTTTTAGCGCACTTGATAATCTCCTTCTTTTGCGAATCCTTGATAGAAATTGTTTTGCTTGTCCTTGACTTTACAACGATAGTATCTCTTCAATTTTATGATTACATAACCATGAAATTATCGGGGCCGCTCGCGAGGCATTCCTCCAGGCTTTTAGACATGTGTTTCAAGTAAAAAATTATTTACTTCGTTCCGTGAAGCAATTGGTCAATTAATTGCAATTAGTCGTATACATTGCATTTATAGCCAACGAGTTTTGGAATTTTTATAAATTAACGGTTTCCCACTATTAGTTTATGTCATTTTCACTAGAGAGAACTGTATTAAAAAATAATAAGTACACTAAAACGTTCATGAGGAGAAAGACTTCTTACAAATGTTTTTCTTAAGTCCCAAAAATTTAAATTTCGGTAGCGGTTCAAGCGTTAGTGATAAGCATAATCATTTTTCTTTGAAAATCATTTTAACATCGTATGTGCTCCTACTCACATAATTCTCTAGTTTTTTAAAGTATCTTATGTCATTTTATGTCATTTTTAATAGGGATGACTTATCCGAGACTGGTGATGCTTAAATATTTAAAAAGGCAAAATACTTCTTACAAATGTTTTTCAAAACGTCCAAAAATGTAGATTTAAGTAGCGGCCGTTTATAAGTTATTTTCCTTCGAAAATCATTTTAAAATCGTATGTGCTCCTCCTCGCTTGACTTTCTCGTGGAAACATAGAAGTTCTTTTCAATCCAACTACTTCGATGTTATGTGAACCGGAATCTCGAACGAAAATGATGACAGCTATTCATTGCAAAATCACGAAATGAGTGTCTTCAATTTTAAAACTGATCACGTTTTGGTTTTTATGTAAAACAATGTGAAGAGGCAAGTTTAGTGATTTTGTAGATTCTTGGTTGTTGTCCGTGTTTCTCTTTGGAACTCTTTTTTTTTCTTACGTTTTGTGTTCTTAACGACCCTTGGCAATGCGGAAGCATCGTTCTGCGTTCACGCCGGATGTTGAGAGGCCTTGGAACTGTAACGGGATGGACTTTAATGATCCACGTGAAAAGAAACAATCGTTTTGCTTCGACCTTAAGTTACTTAAACTATTAAGGTTTCCTAATAAAAATTAAATTGGAATCGCGAAGATTATAGATTGATTTGATTGTGTAATGTTTATTTTCATCGTCTGCTATTAAAAACGTGAAGAAAAAAAGCTTCAACATTGTTTTTGCCTATATAGACATTGGTAGTTTTTCTCCGACGAACGGTCAGGAATTATATGACAGAAGTTGGAAATGTGCAATTTTATAAATTGTCCTGCCCTATTTTGTATTCTAGCTGATAGAGATGTCAGAATTCGTTACTGAGGTTCTTTTTGTTAAGGATGTATGCTCTTGTTACTTTGTGGGATTCCATTTTTCATTGTCTAATAGAAGGACGTCTTTGCAACTATATGATTTGAAATTGTATATGCATATGTTTGACCGGTTCACTGCCATGATCAGGGTAAACACGATTTACAGGGTGGATCGATTTTCAAAGTATTTTTAATTTTTACTTTCAATAGAGAAAATTTGCAGCCTTTTAGATGTGAACACCCCTAAATGGATTTTGGAAAATACTTATTCCTTCAGGTTCTATAACTCAAGTGAAGTTTTATTTGTTCATCAAAAACCATGATTTGACCTTTCACTCGGTTTTCTCCTTCATCCCGGTTCCCTACTCCAGATTCTTTTTGTTTGCAGCTATGCACAGCTGATAATATATATTATTCCCATTCCCACTATCACTAGATGCGTTATTCGCAGAAGAGATCTGTTTTTGTGGTGTAATCTTCCGTAATTTTGCCTTGCAATCCGAAGATTTCATTTCGCATAGTGTTTCAGTGTCTTTTAAGGAAGCACTTCCACTAGAGTGGTAATAGTTTGTCAGATAGTTTGAAAAGCAGGAGAACTTGATGAAAACGTACTGCCAACTAATGGTGATGTTTTACACTACAACCTTTTCATCTTTGGTTTACTGAAAAGATGCAAAAAAGGCCCCTCCAGTAACGAAATCATTTCAGATGTCGTCAAAACAGTTATCTGTAGTTGGAATCAAGCTTCTATTCCAACTGTGTCTGATGATAGATGCCGAGCCATGCTGACAAAAATGTAAGGCGATTGTCAGAACCTCAAGAAATACCCTAAAACTCAGCAAGGGAGTGCAACTTTCATTAGAAAAAGAGACCAGTTCGAAAGTCAGTGTTCCAAACAGTTTGACATTTGTTCATGCTTATATGTTGACACCAATTAATGTTCGTGTGAACGGAACAGTAAAGTTCTGAAAATGGAACAACAGGTTCCTGCCGATCAAAGATATGAATGGAAAATGACGATTGGATCCATTGATACTGCTGCTTCTGTTAGTCTTCAGCATCGAATCATGCGGAAAAAAATGTATTTAGCCAGGCAAGAAGAGAGCCCTTCATACAGTTCAACTGTCCCTGATACAGTTCAGCTCAGATGAATTCAATGGGTCTGGGCTCACAGGATGATATTCATCGGATGATTTTGCTCCAACGCGTCCAAAGAAACGAACCACCCATATGACCACGCTGTTACCGAATCTTGCGATTGCTTGTGAATCCCAAGTATTATTTACAATCGTTTGTAATTCTGTTAATAAGTGTGATCATATAGGAACCCGGCACAGAGACCCTGTAATGCATACTTTACTTACCAATGAGTTTATAAAACGATAAATTTAAATACCATCGTTGTTATGTACATAATAAAGTCAGTAGTGTTTTTTCTCCTTGGCTCTTGGGGCGGAGTAATGGAAAGACACTCGTGGGATCACGAGGCAAACATGTGCCGTCCGGCGCTTAGTTACGTGATCCCGCTAATCAGCCTATTTAGGGCGGGTCTCCGGGGAAAGTTGCACTAGAAAGGTCTTTTAAATCTCTCATGACTTCGTCTATTTAAAACCCCGAACTTCCATTGCCGGAATTCCCACGGTATTCGAAAGGTACGTAATGTTCATGAGGGAAAGGGAATGGATTCCAACTGTTAAATCACCTCATTGCGTTATGTCATTTGGTGTATTTGAAGCGTCTGCTATTAACACATACCAGAAGCCTGCCAATCAATCAATTCCAACAAAATTCAATATGCCCGTCTATATGGGGAGTCTCAAATGTAACCCCAAAGAGTATCGAGATATCGATAGCGATCCATTGAGAGCATTTTTTGAATGCTTCACACACCGACTTTTCATCAAAATGAAATCAATCACAATCATTAATACCATACACTTGAACCAGTTATATGTTTATTATCCAACGTTTTGCACATTTCTTTGCTAATATACCCGTAAATACTGAAATGGTAGGCAGTGCTATCATTACCTTAGTTTCATATACATGCATCTAACCTAATGATCACACTGTCAACATTAAATTTATTGATTTGTTATAGAATGAGTCAAGGATTACGAATACGTGTTCTGGAATAAATTACTTAATGAAGTTTGTGTATTTTAAGTGATTCCGTCCATTGTAACGGCGCTGGAGGATTCCGTAAACCTGACGTTAAACTGCCATTTTTGCCGTTGTTAATTTGTCGGAGATTTCCCTCTTCATAAAGCCTCCATCTTCGTAAATACCGCCATGTTTTACTCTGGTAGGAATGGAGTTCCACTCTTGTTAATCGTATGACCACTGTTGACCTGTTGACAAAATTACGAAATGAGGTTAGGTTGTAGTTATACCGACATTCTAGAATTTCATCTTTCTATATCATCCAGTAATTCTACTGCACAATCTATTGTTCAATCCAACTATTAAATATAAATTTAATTGAGGAGTGTAATGGTTTTACTGTTTGAAAGATGTATTTTTCCATGTTGACGATTTTTATTGCATCAACATATAACTTATTAACAGTATTATTTTGGAAATGCGGATGAATATTCCAAACTAAGATAAATTACAGTTTTGTTAGTGATGATGATCATTATATAGGCAATTTTTTTGTTGCATTCTGCGGAAAAAATCCAGCTTTATCTGTTAGGAGCTTAACGAAATCCAGAGATTTGAATTGACGCCTGCAGCTTATGACATTTCAAGGCTATGTGGCAGCCCTGTTATTGATTTCTAAAATCCCTAGGCTATCATACGAATAGTCCGTGGATTACCATAATGAATGTTTAATGTTATTGTTTGGTTGTCCCGACTTTTGGAATGCCATTCAGCAGTCATGTCAATTAAAAACGCGCTAATACTAAACTAGTTGAAGGTAGTGATTTGGAAAAGTAGACCAATCGGTCATCTGCACGCCAAAAATCGCAAAGTTTCACGCTAACATACTTGGTGGCGATCCCTTGTACTATTTTTTGAAGTTTATGTCAATCGCCAGATATTCAACCATTGATTATTCTCAAACCCCCTCCTGTTTTCTGTAAAGGCAAAAAAACTCGTTTAAACTTTATATGAACTATTATTTCATGCTTCTAAAAGACATTCGTTCGTTTGGAAAGAAGAAGGGTACCTACATTGACAATAGTTCTTGGAGCATTGGTATTGCTCCGGAATTTGTGAATGATGTCTCCGTTTGTTTTAGCTGTACAGCCCACAGCTGAACTCCATAAATCCAAACTGGCTTAAGGACTTGGTTGTAAATTGTGAGCTTGTTCTGGATTGACGTGTTCGACAGACTCCCCCTCAGCCAATAAATTTTTTCTGAGTTTAAGAATGGGTTGCTCCTTCTTTTTCTTGATGTGAGCTTTCCTCTGGATTGTGGTAAAGCTGAAATATATTTATATTCGTTGTGCAGCAATTGAAGTAGGTATTGAGGCACTAGAGGTATTGCCATCATGTTCTGTACCTCGTTAGTTTATCGTTTCGCCTGTTCCTCGGCATAGAGGCACCCTGCTGCCTTCCTTCCGTCGAGATGATCCGATGACTCACTCGAGTTGATTGCTCTTCAGGAAGCAAGTTGAAACAGGAAACAAACGTTCTGCGGGTGGTTGACCGCCGTGGAGTCTTCCATTCTCTCGTGACCTTCGTACTTAATCTGTATGTTGCCACGGGAGAGTAACTGACGCACGTGTATTGTGATCTTTAACTGGACCATGCCTTTACTCCCATAATCTATTATAACGAATTTCTTAACAGTTATCGTGTGAGATGAAAGAAAAACTTATCAATAGATTTTATTCCTCTATCTGGGTCACAAGACGCTGCAAAGTACTTACTACATAAAGGTTTATTGTTTCTTTATTAGAACAAACCCATCTACGTAACTCTGAACGACGTAATCTTGTGGTCTAAACTCTTACACGCTTCTTGTAAATGCATACTAGATATCCCAAGGACTCCATTAACTTCGTGAACACATACCTTTAATTAGTCCATTTGTGCCGAACAAAAGTTGATTTCAATGTGTCTACAATGGTAGAATATACTGTATACGGGCATGACGTGGAAAGCCAATAATATAACATCTTGAAAAACTTGATTTTGAAAGAAACTCTTGAAAAGAAAATGAATTTGCAATTATTTCGTCTGATTCTACCCTCACATGGTACTAGGCAATTTCCATCAGGTCCAAGGACGTTCGCATTCAAATTCGTGTTCACGTTATTTTTTCCATCAAAGCTGATTTTTTCCCCAATCCGTACACAATGTATGTAAATAGCTTATTAAGCGTGCTTATAATTTGTTACTGCAATCAGGATAAGAAACTGCCAACTTGGTTGTGACCATAGCTTGCTCGTCTAGGTAACATTAATGAAAATATCTTTCGAAATGTTTTGGATAATCTCGAAAGATGTAGAATACAAATGGTTAGTCGATATGGATCGCGGGTCTGTCGAGCTAAATCTGCAGCAGACAGAATGATGATACGATCGTGTTGAAATTTACATAAGATTATCCGACCCTTCTTAATCAACTGCAATGGAATTTGAGCGTGATCGGACGTTGAAAAATGTTGGGTGTATGCTGCGTTTGTGTGTGCTCAGACTGATGTATTGCTTTCTGTGCTAAGACACGGGTATTGGCCCATCTAAAGCCTAACCAGCACATTCCATTGGAATTTCATCAAATTTGATGGAAATTTCATCAAAAACTGATGAAAACTGTAACGATTAGGCTTGTTACAAGAATCTGCCGACACACACAAAGACTGCCACGAAACAGAAGTTGTTCAGAATGGTCTGATTTTGATTTTGGAAAAACAAATTTTCATCTACCGAAAGTCAAAACAAAGCTTCCGACAGCGGTAGGCTCAGAAAAGATAGAGTTAGTAGGTTGGAGAAATCGGCCGAAGCCAACTAATTGTAATTCATTATCTGCGTTCGGTAGAAATATTTTTCAGAATTTTTCCTTGTGGTTTTGATAGCCAACGAAAAGTGGGTTGCAACGGTCACTTCAACGGAAAACACCGCCCGTATTCGAGTTGTGTCCTATGCTAATGACATCGACCACATCCCATCCCAGGCCACATTTATTCTGTATTTGAATACTAGCTCCTATTCAGATTTTTCATAATTCATGCGTATGCTAATACAGTGATGAAGTTCTAGGGCGTTCCAGATGATGATAAATTTCGCTTTCGTGCATGTCACTGCCAATTTGTTATCGTGCACGAATTCGTACGTTTTAGTACGAGTTTGATGCAATTTTCAGAAATCGTGGTGGTTAGTTTCTTAACCGTTGTCTTGGGGTACATTATACAACTGTTGCTGTACTTTTTGTGTTGTGTTTTGAAAGATCCATCAGTTCATAATCGAGTAAAATTTTTTATTGAAAAGCTTCTTTGAATTAACGAGTTTTAATTTTATCATCTCCAGTCTTTTTATAGAACGCTCGTTAACCCGTTGTGGTTTCGGTCTCGGTACGCTGGATCCGACTGATAACGGAATTCCCCGCGATTGACAACCGCGACAAATGTCTCGTACAAGCTCCTCTATCTTCGAATGGGATTTTTAGCGCGGCAATTTCTATTGTCACCACTTTCTCCAAATGATTTGAAGCTCAGAACTCTACATCGAGTAATCTTTAGCTGATGTTCAAAAGTTTACTGCAATAATTGAACGATCCATCTGGGTTGGTAACCAGACTTCGGTTATAATTTTCAAATGTTTGATCAACAATGAAACTGGTTTTTAGAACTTCTCTCTGAGGCAAGGGAACTCTAGTGTATTGGAATTGATCCAGGGACGTGTGGGACAACCCAAACATCCTACTCTGCAGTTTTTAACCGATTTTCGTGATTCTTCTTCCGTTCGTCGTTTTTCTCTAGTTGTGCAACAAAACATATCCTTGCTATTTGGGAAGGAACTGTCACAAGCATTTTTTTTAAAATTTATTTATTTACTTTTTGTGGAGTACTACCATCAAATGAGCTCAACAGTAAGATAAATACAAGTAATTTAACATGAGACATGAAGTAATCAAAACTATCGTGCAATAGCTGAAACAAATATAAATAATATTTCATTTTGCAATAACAAGGTTGACTAGATAGTTAGGAGCAGTTTTGTGTTCTTTGGTGGTCCGGATGCCACTTTTGAGGCGTCGCGATGATCTTGTTGGACGAGGGTCCTCGAGAATTCCTCCCACCAGCTGGGATGGTTTGACATCCGAGTGGCAAGCAGTGTGTATGAAATTTGCTTCATTCCATCAACCCATGGGAGATCCAGGTCATCGTGCAGGCAGTAATTTCTGACATATCAGGGGCAGCTTGTAATGAGACGAAGGGCTCGGTTCTGCACAGTTTGAATTAGAGGTGAGACGATATTTCAGTAACCGATATTTTGTAACCGTTACTGGCCATCAGAAATGCAACTGATACTGAAAACCAAAAATATCGGTTACAAAGTATCAGTCGGCACTGAAAGTATCAGTTCGGTTCGGTGTAGAGCCTGTCTGTCTCGAATAGATTGAGACAGGATACGCGATACACAGACCGACATACGACGAATGCAACATGCAGCGGCCTCACTTAACCATAGAAATTCATTGTTTTGCATAACTAGTATAGTATTACGTTACATTCGATATTACCACATTATGAAGCTAATGATAATACGATACTAAGTACTCATACAAAAAGTGACTATAACAGAGAAACCCAAAACAGATACGGCCATATCGCCCGGTTGAGAGAAATATCGGTTACCAAGTAACCGATATTTGTAACTAATATTTGTATGTCTCTGTATCATAAGTAACGGATACACTCAAATAATAGTTACACCTCTAGTTTGAATCTGTCGGATTTGTGTAGCGGATGGCGAGTTTCGTATTCCACAGCTATGAATGACTGGTCACAAGAATGACTGGTGTTTTTGGTATTGGTAGATTCCATTTTAATGAATTAAATGAAACCACCCAGATTCTTTTACGTTCATTAGTTTACTCTTCTGTTGAAATAGTATTTATAGGAACTCAAATGTTTAAGTTTACGGAAGTCAGTTGTTTCTGTCTACGTTTATTTCGTGGACGGTGTTTACAATAAATAATTACCACTTCTCTTAGACACGTATTCTTGGAAAGAATCCGTACGTATGGTTTAATTTCACGGTAGACGATGTACGTTTACTTTTTCGCTGAATCTAACCTCCAGCTGAAATCGGTTGAATGACGGACGGCAGCAGATATCGCCTTGGATCCGATCAAAACGCTGATCAAACTTGAAAATAATCCGTCGATAAAGCGGAATCTGCCAACCTAGTATGTCTTGCTCCGTTGCCAGACAATGGAGGCGACCGAGATTCGTGTTACGGGAGCACTCGGAGACGGTGGAATTTTTGCCTCGTGGCGTTGAACATCTAGAAAAAAGTGGGTTGTAACGGTCGTGTCAACTGTCAACACCCGTATAAACTAGCCTAAAACAATATCGGCGGTCACGTTCCATCTACTACTTCACAAGACATTTCTTTCTGTAACTTCTGTGTTTTAATACACTAATTATCATTGTTTTTGTTATAATTTGTCTCTCTTCCTCCCACAAGGCTCCCTTACTGGATATGAATTGCAAGGCAGTGTCGTAACGACACAGTACCATGATTATTCTCTGAGTGTAATTTTCGGACGTATTAAAGGGAAAAAATGAGTATGGACACTTTCTCTGAACCTCTTTAAGTTTTATTGGTCCACTAGTCAAAATTAGTTCAAACAAAACAACAATCACAAAATATATTGAGAAATTTCTCAAGCGAACCTGAGCGAGATCTGTTACAATTTACTAGGTATGTCACCCAATAAAGTTCAGGCAAATACATTTTATACACCACATCAGTTCCTTGTCATAATTCATCATTAGGACTTAGACAGTTCACAAGATCAGAGAAAATATCGAGGAAAGTAATCGAGCGAACAAGTGTACATTTGTAACCATTTACCAACTTGGATTTACACATCAAAATCAGGTATTAGTTCCTCTCAGACTTAATTCCACAACTAATACAATTCTTGAAATATTATTCAACTTTGAAATAAATTCTAGAGAAAAAAACGTTCAATAAAATTACGAATAATAAAATAAATAAAATTTCGTCATCAAATTTATTGCAGGAATCATCAACGCCTCCAAGTCTTCTTGTAGATTCTGGTGCTCCAATTCATGCTCAATTTTCTGGTCAGTGATAAATCAATTAGTTGGCGATCAGCAAACCATCACATGAAGGAAGCAGGTGAAGTCACCACAAAAATCAGCAGGCCTGAATTAGCATCTGAATAAGTTCAAGGAGGGACTATACGCAGAAACTGCTCCCTGTCAACCTTGATGCTTCCTCGCATTATACTATGTTTCAATCGTTAATGATATTCAGGAATGGGTTATGTTTGGAATGAATGTATCAAAGCAGTAGAACTACCTGTTGATTCAACAAGCTTATTATTCTTGGCTCCGGTAACGCGAATGCAAATAAACACGTTTGCGTTAGAACTCACGTGTAAGATCACCGTGTAATGGATCATTCATTGGAAAATTCTCTCGGATCTTCAACTTGTTTACTGTTTCCGAGCGTCACCCATTGATAGCATCAATTTTTTCGAATGGTTTCACGGAAATGTGGGTTACTGTGTTTTATTTCTTTATCTGGATTGTTGCCAATGATTCTTCGAGATGCTATTTGACGATCGTTAGGTGTAGATAACCGGTTACGCATATTTGGCGGTCTTTAGGTTTTGTTTGGTAATAGTTGTGTTCGTACTAGTTAGTAGTTATTGTTGTTGACAGGATGAATCCGGTCTGTATTACATAACTGTTAAAATGTGTTGCAAAATAACTATTTTTGCTTCCGAGTCTACCAAGGTAGCGGAAGCATTGTTTTCACTTGCGGAATGTGAAACATTTTTTTGTCTCCAAAATCAAAAATTCCACTCGCGTTTTGCGTTTTAGACCTTTCTGAACAATTTTGGTTCCGTGTCTGTCTGTGTGTCTGTCTGTCAGCAAATCCTTGTTACTGGCAAAACTACACGAAGTTATGGTCCGATTTTGATGAAATTTTCAGGGATTGTGCGGGTTGGGGTTTAGATGGTCCCCTATAGGTTTCATGACCCCGGATCAATAGTAGCCTCTGCGCATGCGCAAACGTGAAATCCTTGTTACGCGCATAACTCCGGGAGTTCTTGATCAATTTCGATGACATTTTCAAGGATTGATCGGTTTGATGTGTAGATGGTCCCCTATGAGTTTCATGACCCCCGGATCAGTAGTAGCCTCTGCGTATCTTAATTTTAACAGGACAGCTTACTCTCAAAAGGTATTGAAACACCGATAAACCAGATGTTGGAAAAGTTTACTTGTAGAGCCTACCGATCACGTGTTCTAAAATTTCCACTGAATTGAAGGAGTATTTATTTGGAAAACGATACTAACCCTCGAGAAAATAAAAGATCGGTTTAGCAGGAAGAATTTTTATTGTATGTGCAATCGGGGTCGAGTATAATTCTGTAATGTAATTCGTTCTATACAAGATGGTATAGTTAGTTATAAGATCATATTGTAATCCAGTGTATACTTTGTATTCATTGTATACACATTATAATAATTGTATACCATTGTAATAATGATTTTTTTTTTGGATATGCTCGCAGGTATATCCCTCTGAGGACAGGAAGCGATATGAAGACCAAGTTCAGCCTTCTCCCCGAGCCTAAGTCCAAACCCAAGAAGAACCCCAGGACGTCAGGCGACACTGGGAGTCCAGAAGGCCGCGAGAAAGACGCCGTCTATAGTAATCTCCTTAGGAACGAAATAGTTGGAGAACAAGACGAAAATAGTTCCACAGGTGAATAATCTACAAATGTAAAACAACAAATTTTGAAGGGTTTCAACATTTTTTTTTGAGGTCGGCCACGTAGGTCATTATTGAAAATGATACACCGAAAACCAACATTTACATTGGCTTTGAATGGGAGCTTTGTTTGTCATACAACTGTTATGTAACACTGATATATAGCTTTTCCAAGTCAAATTGAGAATTTTCCTAACCAAATTGAGATTTTTCCAAACCAATTTGAGAATTTTCCAAATCAATTTGGGGATTTTTCAATCTAAGAAACTATCACAACTAAAAAGGAAGAGGTAATGTTCCAAACCGAATTGACAATTTTTTATGGCAATCCAAGACTTTTGTTGAAACAAAATTAGTGAAGAAAATGAAAGAATAGCACTTTATGAACAAATTAACATTGAAATCAAAAAGACAAAATGAACGAAGAATACTTCTTAAAAATTACGCTCTTGATAAGAACAGAAAAAATCGAGGCCACTCTGCGTTTGCCAACGAAATTTCTTTTATTTCAATGTTAATTTGTTCATAAAGTGCTATTTTTTCATTTTGCTTCACTAATTTTGTTTTCAATAAAAGTCTTGGATTGCCTTAGAAAATTGTCAATTCGGTTTGGAAAACTTCCTCTTCCTTTTTAGTAGTGAATGTTTCTTAGATTGGAAAATTCTCAAATTGATTTGGAAAATGCTCAATTCGACTTGGAAAATTCTCAATTCGACTTGGAAAAGCTATAACTTGAAGAAGGGAGCGAATGACATGTAGATGCAGTTTGTTCGCTGGTACGCAGGAACTGATGCCAATATGCCAAAGTTTTTATTTGATAAAATGCCAGTTTTAGTGAACTTTATTGAAGATCCTGGAGAAGAAATTGAACCCAACATTTATGAAAGGGAGAAATTGCAGTTTGTGGGAAAAATACCATGAGACACCTTGTGTACTCGTAGTTGAGGGCCTGCTGCTTTATAGTGCAAATCACGAAAATGGTACATACATGTTAGGTACACATGTTTTGTACTGTTTATAAACCATTCCACAGTTTAGAAACCATTTTCCAGATTTAATCATTTTTCCTATTTGTACTGAGTCGTACTTTTGCTACCTTAATTCTTGGAATACCTCCTTTGCTCCCTCTCAAACTGGAATTTCTCCTTGAAATCGATTTGGATTCGGAAGGTTGATGAAAAATTCCAATTTGAGGGCTAATGGAAATGTTCGTACTCAACATTGATGTACTACCATCATGAAAACTATAAAGCAGAAGACCCTTAACTACGAATTCATAAAGTGCTTTGCTCTTGCTTGTTTTTGAGTTTGCAAAACTGTGTTGTTCATATACAACTTTTTTTTCCTTCTATTTTTCAGGCCTATTCTCATTCACTCCTCCTCGACCCAAGAGCCAATCCAGGTTGAATATTGAAGCAGTTGCTCCTTACTCCCTCTCACCAGTGTCTACCTCCAGCCAGCTACTTCTCAGATGCCCCCGTAAACAAACTAGAAGAATCTCAAGGTATGTACCTTCCAAGCACTTTGCACTATTGCATTTCAGAATATGGGTGAGTGGGGCACCATGGTTCCAACCACCATGGTTATATCAAAGTTTTATCAAAATTTGTAGAAAAATAAGACATTTAGGCTTTAAATGTTAACGAAATCCCAACCGTGCTTGTAGAAAGCTGGAAGCATCATTCTTAATCACCAGTTGTGCTGACATTCTGGTTCTCTAATATCAGGAGTGATGATTATTATTCCGAATCCCTTATTTGGAGCATGAGTTTTTATTTTCATCGGATACGTTTCGTCCTTCAACGAGGACTTCATCAGTCTTATTATGTCATCAATACATGTAGAGTTCTGGCTTAGACATGGTGGTGCCACACATCCTTTCACTTTGTTTCAATACTTGTAGTATGGGCAATTGAAGTTTTTTAAATGCTCCCTCATCCTTCTTTATATAAAAACTGGTCATGATTAAAAAACTTTTTATATTATTGTTGTTGTCATTAATTTAATTAGTGAAAAAAGGATAAAAAAGAGAAAAGGGGAGAGAGGAGTTGCAGGCAAAACTAAAACTCATTGCATGAACATCTCTAACAGATTAGAAAGTGAAAGGATGTGTGGCACCACCATGTCTAAGCCAGAACTCTACATGTATTGATGACATAATAAGACTGATGAAGTCCTCGTTGAAGGACGAAACGTATCCGATGAAAATAAAAACTCATGCTCCAAATAAGGGATTCGGAATGAATGTGGTCACCCCTCTACTTCACCCACTACTATGATTATTATTAAGAAATTGAAAAATAATGTTTGTAAAAGAGTGTTACGTTCTGCCTTAACTCAATTTTTGATAGTTTCATTTAAGTTGTGTTCACAAGAGCTTTGTGTTCACGTACTTAGTGTTATGTTCTTTCGTCTTCATAGAGTTGCTGCACACAACCGTCTTCTACGAAATGAATGTAACATAGAATCGAGTCGTTTTATTACCTACCATATTATAGTGTACTTCACTCAAACTGAACCTGCAAGTGATCAAGCAGGTATTCTGTACTCCTCTCAGGTTATGGGTTTATGAAACTTGGAGAAGTCATATTTATAGTATGTACAGTACCTAATAATTTATTGGTTCAATTCAAGGTAGATATTTTTGGATTCTATTTGTACCCTTACAGGTCTAGTTACATCCATACAACTTTACGGACAAACTTAAAAGATTAAATGTTCTTATTTGAAAAGTGGCAGCAGGAATTGGTTGCCAAAATAATTAAGGTAATGCGATTAAGAATAAAATGGACATTCCCATCATTAGGTTACTTATTTAATTTTATACATATTGGATTTAGCGTTGTTTGCGTCAAATTAGGATTCAGGATTCATGAAAAGCGTGTAGCTATGTTCTACTAGAAATCATTATTAGCCTTATTAGTTAAAGGTGGAATAATTCGTTGAACATCAGACATCAGAGCCTAATACTCTTCTCACATTAATTTACTTGTATATTTCAGAATCCCATTCAAGGTACTTGATGCCCCAGAGCTTCAGGACGATTTCTACTTGAACCTTGTGGACTGGTCGTCACAAAACGTCCTCAGTGTCGGGCTTGCAAGCTGCGTCTATCTCTGGTCTGCCACAACTTCCCAGGTCACTCGGCTTTGTGACTTATCAACAGACAACAACTCGGTCACATCGGTTGCTTGGAATGAGAGAGGAAATCTGGTGGCAGTAGGAACTCATCATGGGTAAGTGTTTCGTACAACTTTTAGAAAGGAACATATTTTAGCCCTATGCTACTGAAGACTGCCAAGTAGGATGGACAGTATGAAATTTGTCAAGAATAGGGAGGGGACGGTACAAAGACTCCCAAGGAATTGGGCAGTATAAAGACTGTACGTTATAACGTAGTAGTGAGCGATGCTAAAGCATGTTCCATGTTTCTTGTATTTTAGTGGTAAGCTCTAAGCAAAAGCATCCGAGGCCTCAGGCATGCCTCCTTTTGAGGCTCGGATTTTCTTTTAGAATTAGTGGTTGGTTAATGATACGTCACCTATAGTCGTTGGAATTACAAAAAACGATCAGTTCACAAAATACTTCCAGTGCTGGAGCATATTCAGTAGTTCTTTCTTTTATTGGTTTATTAAAGTTATTACTCCTTGCAAATATAGATATTGGAGGATTATGGGAGTCGAACAGTCCATTTTATGATATTTTCCATTCACAGGCATATAGAAATTTGGGATTCTGGAGCATTGAAACAAGTTGGAAAACTCACGGGTCACTCCGCTAGAGTTGGAACGCTAGCGTGGAACGGTGACGTACTTTCATCTGGCTCTAGAGATCGAAGTATTCTGCAAAGGGACCTTCGTGTGTCTCCCACTGAATTTGAACGCCGTCTTTTGGCACATCGCCAAGAAGTTTGTGGTTTGAAATGGTGAGTGATTTTTGCATATTTTTGGCTACACATGGGTACATAGAACGTTGGGAGGCATTATGGACATTTTCAATGAGACCCAAATGGTTGATGATTTTGGCCAGTCATCAACCCATCAAACCTTCCTTTGTCAAATTAACTGCATGTTAACACCAAAGAGCAATTCTGGGTGCATTTAATAGTCTTTATTTACTTACAAAACAGGCTAGTGTCAAATTTCAAAATTAAATAAGATTCAGGTTGTTTGCCTCTATTCTCTTGTTCTTAGTTGACAATTATGGGAAAGACCGAACTCATAGCTTTATCCACCAAAGGGTTGTTGAAATGATCAATTTGTGCTTAGCTCGTGGTCTAGATGTCAATATTTGAAGACTCTGTATGACAGCTACTTGGTGTAATCCATGAACATAATTATTAGGACCATGTAAATGCCACCCAAGGGCCTCCTCAAATATTTTTTATCTAATATTTCTTGCTTAAGTGATTGTTTGTGTCGTTGTATTAAACTCAATATAGAAAGTCTCTTGAGATATGTATATCAATATCGTGGATTGATTTTGTTTTCTAGGTCGCCGGATAACCAGTCTTTAGCATCTGGTGGCAATGACAACAAGCTCCACATTTGGAATATGCACTCTCTGAACCCCGTGAGCACCTATGACGAACACCTGGCGGCTGTTAAAGCTATCGCCTGGTCGCCCCACCACCACGGCATCCTCGCCTCGGGCGGAGGAACTGCTGACAGATCTATAAGATTCTGGAACACTCTCACTGGCCAAGCCATCCAAGTAGTTGATACAGGTAAGTGTATGCTTGAGTTTGTAAGTGACGTTTCTGAAGACCTAAAGTATGTTCTTTAGGTTTTGTGTGAATGTTGGAGATGATAGTGTCAGGGGTAGAAACATGTTCAACATTAAACTGCATCCCATATGGAATCATAGTTTAGAATCAGGAGTGAAGTCGCTATTATGGAACTGTAAGGTCTTGTAGTGTGATGTTAGGTCTGGTTAGCTTGATTTCGCCTGAATGAGAGAAATCTTATTGGCAGTAAGATGACTCTTCTAGTCGCCTGTGCAGTTGAACATTCAATTCATGATAAAGCGCCTCATCTCTCACCAGACTGGTTGAATCTTTTAATTATTAACTTATTATAACTCACGTTTTAGTTTGAGCTCGAATACTGGTACATGTAAATTGTGTATTAACACTGCATTTCTAAAATTTTAATTTCTTTTTCCTACAGGATCACAAGTGTGCAATCTTGCCTGGTCCAAACACTCAAGCGAGCTCGTTTCGACTCATGGCTACTCTCAGAACCAGATCCTCCTTTGGAAATACCCTAGTCTCACACAGGTAAGAAACGTTGCTATTCTATCCGTTTGTCTTAGTGAATGAACATTGCGATATAATTGCATGAACATCTGGAATTTCGAAATGTACCGTTGACACAAAGAGGGCGGGTTCGAATTTCATTTATTGAAATTGTAATTACTAGTGGGGTGTAAAATGAAAATAACATTTTATGGAATTGATGAAATCTCTGACTCGCTCATTGCTTACATCTTGGAGGACTCGATGTCAAGTTATCTTCATATATTCTTACTTTTTGTGATGGCAAGCAAAACGAGTGGTCTCTGTATTCTGGAAGCATGCCTTTGATTCCACCACTTGTCACAACACGTGGAACAAAGGTATTTCGATTATAACGAATTTCAAAAACGTGTCCCTTATCTCTGCTTCTTTTCTATTCACAACAAAATTTTAAGGCTGGTTAGAGTTAAAATATAATGTTTGAGTGTGAGTTGAGTGCTGCTGTGTGACTACTTGTGGCATGTACCCTCCACGGAAGCCTTCCATTATTGGGTATAATAAAGAAGAAGCAAAAAGAGAGCAGTGTGATAAATAACGACAAAGTGTATGTGGCTCATTTGAGACTGGCCATGTCCCACCTGCTCCAACTTCTGCAATGGCAGTCAAGCTCCAGGATTCAGAAGGAGGTTTGGCGGATGTGGTTCAATGGGGTACAAAAATGGATAATCAATTGTGGGGATTTAACAACGCGAATCTGAATACAATTAAAAAGTTCAATAATTTAACCAGGTGTAAGGACAGAGAGTTACGCAGATCTTTCAGTATAAATGAGGCTACTGCCCCAGATGTTTTATGCTGTCTCCTTTACACGCCGATGCATCACCACCAGCATCACTCTAGTTTATATTAATATGTTAATCACGCGTCTGCTCATTAAAACAAACAAACAAAACATAACTTGTTAAACTTGGTCACCTTAACGTTCTCTCAGGGCAATGATGACAGCTTATTGTGACTAGGAGGGGTATTTGGCAAGTATATGCCTTGCCCCTGATGGCTTTAGCTACACTCCTGGTGTAGATTCTCTTCCTCATGATTGCTGAACCATAGCAAGATGATCCTATTTCAGAAGTTGGCAACAAGAATCTTGCCATTAGTCTCTGTTAGCCTTCCTTGATGCTCCCAGAGTATTTCCCCTATTGAGCCTTGGTCTAGGTACATCGCATTTGTTTTTGAAATTATTTGCTATAACCATTTCTTATATGTGTACAACTTGACCACTATCTTCTCGATACTTAGATCTTATCCATTTACCTGATTCACTTCCCAGGTGTCTAAGCTGACCGGCCATTCTTTCCGAGTACTCTACCTTGCCGTATCCCCCTGCGGTGAATCCATAGTCACGGGTGCAGGCGACGAAACCCTCCGATTCTGGAACGTCTTCTCCAAAGCTAACTCCTCTCCTAGAACCCCCGTCTCTCGTCTTTCTCTCTTCCAAAACATTAGATGAAAACCTTCCAAATTTCTACTACACTGAATAATCCTAATCAACCCAAAAAGTCCTGACAATATATGATTCTCCCAAGGTATAAAATATATATCTATCTATCTTAAAAACAAAAAAGATTCGTTTTTATTTTTGTATTTTATCTTTTTTTTTTAGAGTAAAAATAGTATCTTTCAGTTATAAAAATTAACAAATGTTTACTTTATATTCATATATATATTTACTAAACTTTGCGCTTTACGAAATAGTTACATGATATCGTTAGTTTTACGTATTCGCAATTCAATCTTGTTTCCGTCATGCTCGAAAACACATGTTTACATCTTTTCATTTTTTATTTGGCCGTGGCAATGCTTTTTATTTTCATCCGGTACGTATCAGCAAAGGATTCCCTGTTTAAATTTTGTTCAGATCTATATAAAATTGTACATATTTAATTCGTAGGTGCATTTCACGATAAGTGATGTCGTCGTAGGTTTCATACCCTTTTCTTTGAAAGACATATTTTTGTTTTTCCGGCTTTTTTTTTTTTTTTAATTTGTTGACTTTTGTGTGCAATTGTGTCGATTTGAAGATTTGTACTGTCTATATGACATAAAGGACTGCTGATGCTTTTTAATTATGAAAAATAAATCGTTTTTATTTATTGAAGATGTTGATTTTAAAAATTATTCTGCCCGTACGATTTCCTCGTTGCCCGATGTATACATCAATGGCACTCATCCACAAGTAGTTATTCTTTAATGGTTCTTCAATGATTGCTGTACTCTTGAAGTTATTTGAGCCTTTGCTTTAGGACTTCTCTCTCATTTTGAACTCGCTAGTTCACCAAACTTCATGAGAAAATGCAGCATGGACAAGTATTATCAATAACAATATTGTCAATTTTGAATCTAAATCAGTTAAAAAATAGGACCCTTCACTACAGTTTGAAGTTTAATGATATTTGATCGTAAAAATAAGTAAATGTTTGCTTGAAAAATGATGATTTGTCATTTATAAGTTGTGAAAGACAACATAATAGGCTTGTGGATTTCAAAATTTGTGTGAAGAGGTTCGTTTCTCTTTTAGCAGGGAAATGGAAGAACTCACGATAGCTTGATAGCAGAACGGATGTATGTTGGCAACCATCTCCTTTCTATGGGGTTGGGAAGGAATCAAAGAAGATACTCGCAATTAAGGTCCTACTGGTATACCATGGAACGATTGTACATGTTAGGGCTAGAACTGGGTTGTCCAACTGGCGGGCCGTGATGCTATTACTTGTGGCCTGCGTGGGTTTTACCAAAATCATACATTTTCTTAAAATAATGCTAGATATAAAGATATTTTATTCTTTTTGTTATACCATCACAAGTTTTTACATCACAAATAAAGTGTAACTCACCGGGTATTAGTACAACTTTCGTCCTCCACCACGCACTAAACGATCTCCGCTCTTTCCAAAACTGAAATGTCTCAGTTCATTTGGGCTATGCCTCCTCGCTCCCTGCGGAGTAGCAGTACCCGCGAAAACGCCTTTTCCTCCATGAAACACATGCAGAACCACAACAGATGCAACCTTACAGATTCTTCCTTGCGTCAGCTCGCTTACTTGTACGAGCGTCCTCGTAGGGAGGGAAGGCGATGTTTTGGAGTCGTAGGCATGTACAAGCGGCCTCGCCTGGTCTAAGGGCACAGATTAGAAATGGTACGAGCGGCCCCGCTCGAGCGAAGGCCCTCAGGCCAGTTGAATCCAGTGACTGGAAGAAATCCGAGCGAAGATGGAACCCGAAGTAGCCTTGTTAACGAAAAGTTCGCGTGGAAATCGAGATATGATGTTGGTAAACGGTTACCCTAGCCAACCAAGTATGTCCAAATCGTTTCTTATAAGTACCAGCCCAGATCGAATAACTGAGAAGTACCTACTTGGGTCGGGAGTCATGTGACTGTGATTGTCTATTTGCATGTTTTGACAGTGTTCATTTTAGAGCAATAAATTATACGCATGAAAAAAGTTTCGAGTTGGTGCTATTGGTTTCATTTCCCATATTTCCGTGGGGCCGCTCGTACATATACGCCTAGACTGACCGGGGCCGCTGGTACAAGTGCTCATGTACCCCAACTTGCCCGCGGGGCCGCTCATGCCGTCAACCGGCACCTCATTAGACTCTCTACAACTGGACTGGCTGTGGACATTTCGTCATTGGTGAATGAAGCCGATTGATCACAGTCCTCACATTAGATTAGATTGTTCAGTATTCATGTAATGATTCTTGATGAAATCTTTAGGGCTTAGGTATATCTAGTTCATTCATACATAGAACTGTGGTTGAGCAATACATTAAATACAAGTGCTCTTGGTTTTAATCATTGCTACACCTCTCATTTCTTATTGTTACTTGAAAAATACAATATGGACCGCAACCTCATCAAAGATTTTGGTCTTGGCCCTTGAGGCCTTACAAGTTGGACACCCCTGGGTTAGAAGATAGCCTCCCTGGCACTTCTGTTTGAAGAATGAAAAACAAAAGAAGCTCATATTAAGTGGCTGATCAAGGGTTTTGTGTCTAGCTGCCAAATTTACTAAGGATATGAACCAGCGAACAGTGGTTTAGATTGCAAATCTACTTGACCAAAAGTTTTGCTCTCAAATTGCCGACTTTTTTCTGGCTGACAATGTTTCTTACGCCTTGTCCTACGTGAGCGGGAACTAACCGATACTGGTGGGTCGGGTCGGGCGCGTTCGGCGTTTATTGCGGAGAGGGCGATTTTCCGATCAAACCGTGACAACTGAGTTGTGTCCAGCGAACTCAAGCACACGCTACACGTAGATTGGAATCAAATCGGTTTGATTTGTTCTCCCCACAAACGAGCGTTTGTTCAAGAATAGGCTGAAGAGTCATGAATTCCCCGAATTCGGTCTTCGATTGATAATTTTCATGAGACGGTTGCCTTTACAAACGCCTATTGAAAATGTGATTGAGCAGAGCTGGACTACTTGAGACCAACAAAAATCGTCACTGTGTAATAAATTCAGAAAAAACGCTGATCGCATTGATTGGTAGGGAAGAAACTAACCCAACTAAAACGCAGCTCCCCTACAGAGGGCACCAGCGGCGTATCCCGCTGTAAACGCTTGCACTCGCATAAATCGCCAGTAATGCTGAATTCGCTCGGCACTCGTTCACGTAGGACGAGGCTTTACAGACGTTGAACTATCTTTTCAAGTTCTCAAAATATCCTTCAAAAGAACTGCAAAATCGTGAAATACTGTGTTTTTTACAAGGTGATACGGTGATAGAATGTAATAATACGTACCTATTAACGAAAATACGCAATTTTCTTTGGTAGGTAGTCGCCTGCTTCAATATTACCTAAATAGCACGAAAAAAGTTGTTTCAAACCTACGTACCTATTTAATAGTACAAAACATAATCGGTATAATTATTACAATGTATAATTATCGGTTACTAAGTGGACCTACCATCGTCTACTATGGGCATCTGCAAAACATGCCCTCCCAGCACCAGGAAATTCAGACTCCCCTTTGATTGAAAGCCTTGAATACCGAAAATCAATTTTTGAAAACGTCAGCCAAAAATCGACCTTTTTCAACGATCGAATTTCAAGAATCACGTCAATGTATAGAAATTATAAATCCTAAGTTTACCGTATTTATGTGAAATTGGGGATACGCCTTCTATCCATCACTAACATTTCTGTCTCTAGACATCTGCCTTGGTCGTTGGAATTTTTTTAGTTTGAAGATAGAAGTTTCATTCACTTCCTTAAGTATTATTAATGATAAACTACGTTTGTAATCGTTATTTTCATAATAACACTTCAACCATTGAATAAATAATTCACATTGTACCTACTTTGGAAAGGTAGGGCAGGTATACTTTAAACTCATTCGACTTGTGAGTCGCAGTTGATGGGTTTCTAAAGCTGGTTGAGTGTTTTGTGAAATTTGATACTGCACTTTCGATATTATCACAGTACGTAGGTATTATGTGCCGATAGTGGTGGCCAAATTATAACACACTACATCATATAGTTTTCTCAAAATTTATTATGCACATAATTTTCTCAAAAATAAAAATAAAAACGAGCAACGTAATTTTTTGTTATACAGGTAGTCTTTGAAAATTAAAAAAAAAATTATTTTTACTTTCCGTAACAAGTTAACATTGTCAATTCAATAAAATTAATAGGCCTAAACAAAACGAAATGTCTTTCATCAATGTTACGAGGGAACACATAAGATACAATGGTACATTTAAAAACACAAAACCGACTTTACAAAATAGAACGTACAACGCTAGCGTATTATTCTTTGTACAAAAAGAAAAAAAAATGAAATATCACATGACATGTACTCCTCTAGGGCATGATCTTGGGAAAAGTTGATTTTTCAAGCCTTCATAATCATACCGTTCAAAACAGAATATTTAGTAAAAACCAAGTATGAAATAATTTATTGGCATTGTTTCCATAATTTAATTAATTATGGAACATTAATTTAATTTCCCGATTTCTTTTGAATGCGAAATATTCACCTCATCAAATTCAAAATAACCTCTCTTCACCCCAGTTATCATATCAAAGTTCTAACGCAACTTGTACAAATTAAGTTGTTGCTCCAGTTATCCCAAGAGGATGAAACGTTTGATTGTACAAATTTTGATTTAAAATGTATGTAACATAGATAAAAATAATATAGACCGATCAACGGGTGTTAAATAACTTTTTTACTCTTAAAAAAAGTAGATTTTTTTAAACAATCCTAATAAAGCTACCCATTCAACATAATTGTACAGATTGAAAGGTAACCTAGGTAACTAACACACCTAATTACCTGATCGATAATTCGTATTCAAACAGCAATATGAAGTAGAAAATACTTGTACGTGTAGGCAGACGTGAATTTATTGATATTTATTTTATGTTTTTTGGCTAAAATTTTGTTAGGTAGGTGTTTCTTTTTGCATAAGTACTAGCTGGCTGTTCAAGCTGGTAGATTAAGGGAGGACCTTTTATGATTGCTAAAGTTCTTACACTGGTTTAGGCAGCTAGAATGATTACTTGATAGTTACTGTGCCTAATGTACTGTAGTTCGATCAACCAATAATTTGACCATCCCTCAAATGTTTGCTAAGGGTTACAGAGTATGTACATTCAATCATGCTCGAATCGCTTACAGACTTATATTTCTGCTAATTAATTTCGTAATTTAAAGCTCTTAATACGGCTGGTGACTACCATTTGAAGCATCTTCTTCATGATTGAAGCTCGTACTTGTTTGATATATTTTAATATTGGCGCGATTGATGAACAGAAAAGGAGTTTGTTGAGAGAGTTATGAAAAGCAAGAGATGTACCACTCTTCATTTCCCTAACATGGGAATCCGAAAAACTTGTCGCCAGATTGCTACTTACAAATCACAAGAAAATATGGGTGATTAAATGTCCGTGAACTACTTGGCAGAAATATGTCGTGTTCCACAACATACCTCGTATTTTATCTTCTATTTATATTCATTATGCGATAAAACCCAACTGTCCTTACGAAATCTTGAACGAACCATTAGAATTTGATTATGAAAGATTGACAGTTCGAAAGACGCTTCCACCTAGGTTTCTACTCAGATCGTCATTTCACAATCAATAACTACAGTTTCAGAACTTTGAACAATAAGAATATAAAGTTAAGGAGTAAATATTACATGGACCTCACTTTCGTTTCAAAGTTTCATGGTAAGAAGGCTACAATCCATTATTATAGCATATTTATCAAGTCCGTAAGAGCAGGAATATGGAAAAGTAGGTAATTAGGAAATAGGAAACCTACTATGACTTGTCATACAGGGTGCGGCAGAGTCGATCGACGAGTTCCGAAAGGTCATTGCTCGGGCTGTGGCAGGCAGTTAGGTCGGAAGGGCTCTTGTGTTCCAAGGGTCTGTAGTTTTTTTTAATGATTCGGACCGGAATGCATCGGGGCTTTACCGTTCGTACGTTTTACGAAAATAACCTTTCTGTGATAGCGACCCAGCGGGCGTTTAGCCTCAGAGGAACAGTGAATTAGCAGAATTTTCTTCACTGGGTTGCAGTTAATCCTCGTCAACTTCATGAAAGACCACTCCACTCATATCACCTAAGGTCACAGTTTGGTGTGCCGTGTTTCAATTCGGAGTGATAGGCCCTTACTTTTTCGAGGAGGGGAATGTCACCGTCACAGTAACTTCCCAGCGTTATGTTTTGATGTTGGAAACCTTCCTACAGCCTGAATTGGAAGAAGTTGAAGAACACGATTTGGGCTACCGCTCAGAGCTCGAATTTCATTAGCTGTTTAGAAACAGACGTTCTCGGGGCTACTGGTCTCACTGAGAGGGGACTTGGCGTGGCCAGCTCGCTCATCTGAGCATGAGTGACTTGTTTCTTTGGGGCTACCTAAAGATAAGGTCTTTAAACATCGTCCGCACTTACTAAATAGCTCTACAGCCCGGGGTGGGCTTTGGCTTGCCTAACAATGGTCTGCCATTCAGATCTGTTCTGTGCTCTTAGCTTCCAGTTTCGTAGACCAAGCTTTTTCAGGTCCTCCTCGACATCCTGAAGCCATCGAGTCCTTGGTCGTCCCATTCGACGAGTCCCCATCATCCTCGCATGCAATACGCTGTTTGGCAATCGCGTCGGCATCCGCTACACATCATCCACACACCCTTCCACAACTCAAACAGCGAATAACCGAAGAACTCCGGGCCATATCGTTCGCTATATGCCGAAAAGCGGTCGAAAACTTCCACAACGGCTACATCAGTGTATCGCTGCTGACGGTCACCAACTTAGCGATATAATTTTCAGAACTTAGATTAAAAACAACCAATATTTCCTACTGGTTCGAATAAATAAAACCGTATTTCTCCAATTCTTAAATATTTGGTTTAATAGCACTCCAAAACCCTTCAATCGGCTCTGCCGCACCCTGTTGCGCTTGCTCGGTAGGGGTTTCCGTTTTGTTTTACACTCCGTTATGACAGAGGGGTTGACTAGTTCCTCATTCGAATGGTTGAATCCTGCAATACTCAGAGGACAACCTGACAGATAGTGTCCCAGGTATAGCTTCAAGAACATAAGTTCCGTGAAACTGAAAAGAACTATCCATAACCATCACACTATCTATGTTATGAAAGGGATTTGGGATTCGAACCGAACAAGATAATGAATCTCAGCAATTATGTAAAGGTGAATATCAAATTGATAGCTATCCTGTACTTGAATAAACAAGAATAATTTGATTTTGTTGCGGAAGACGCATGAATAATTCAATTCAAGTTGTTATTAATTATAATTGCCTCGTTTTTGAGCGCGTTCTACAGCTTATAAATACGTTCTTGTGTACTCACCATATATGTTTAGCTTTCATATTGACATTTCGCATAAGGTCACATTAGTATCAGCAGCCATAATGCTAGGGAAATTTACTAGACGAATACTAAAATTCATTAAATCCCCATCATTTTACGTTCCAATTAATTCAAGGTGGTAGGCATCTGCATGGTGTCGGGCAATTTCAATTTTAGTACAATTAACTATATGATAGAGAATACCCATGTTGATTCCAATATTGTAGTACTGTAATAAATGGTCTGCGTTGATGTTTACAATACTAACCATAACTAAACACGAAATTACCTTAAAATCATAGGTAGGTTGTCACATAATGTATTATGGATAATCATTAAGATACTGATCTCATTTTGGATGTAGTCCATAACTTTTACAATTATGGGCATTCAATATTAATGAACCGACATAATGCACACAGGCACCTAGAATATTTATATTTGTAATTTATATTTTGCTAGGTATTGAAAATTTAAACTATGACTAGATGTAACTAAATGACTTCTGGATCATCAAGTGTCTACAGATGGGTACTCAAACAATATAAAATAATATCGCAGGGACGATAGTTATATGCAGCCTTATAAAAATTTTGATTTTGTTTTCCAACGGTATCATTGTTGAAATTCATCTTCCTATTATGGTCGGCTCGTCGGCCATTGCCATCTCTTCCGTGAGAGCTTTGTCCCCTTTTCTCTTCTTCGAGTAGACGATGAAGCAAACGGAAGCGAAGCTATTGGCGACGAATACAGCCCATCCGAGGTAGTAAGAGTAGCCGTACCTGTGGAAGAATCAGATATTCAAGTTAGTTTAACGTATACGGAGCAGTGGTGTAGGTGCTTACTGGAGTCAATAGGCGAACATCAATGTAGAATGAATTCAATGTACAATGAAATTCCCAGCTGAACAGCAAGTATTCCAAAATTGCGAATAATTGAAGGGTACTGAGATGATTCAGCTACAGTAATCATATGTTGACTGTTTTGTTGTGAGGTTTTCATCTGTATCTTATTTTCATTCGTGATGTACTGTCCAAGAGTCGCTGGCGCATTTCTGAAGATGCTAAATCACAAATTAAGGCATCTCTAATGCAATCGTCCCTACTAGTTACTGCAGACACAGCTCGAAAATTGCAGTCTTTACCTAGTACCTCCAATGCTTGTTAAAATTGGTCAATCGATTCTCCAGCCTGTTGTTTACGCGTAGCTAATAGAAACCTCGAGAATACTTCGCCTTTTGACTTATCGAAAACGTTTTTCAAAGCAGCTAGTGGTGAATCATACGTAAGACAGTCGGAAATATACCTACTCAAATACGGAACAGGAAAGAAAATACAGACCGACGGCAGAAAGAAACTCGAGCTTACTTTCAAAAAGGCACATATCCAAATCTGGGAGAAAAAGTTTTTTTCTCAATTTTCTATCTCTGAATATGAGTTGAATCAGATCCCCCTATCATTTCCGAACAAAACAGAACACATCCACGTCAATTCCGGGGCTAAAGTTATGTGTTTGCATCAAAAGGTAACAAATCCGTCCCTTACATTTTTTTCAGTGCCTTGCGATCGGAATGGATATGTGCCTGTTTGAAAGTAAGCCTTGAAAGAATCAAATTTTGATTCTTCAATGAAATCTCCCAGGATACGATGCTAGCAGTTCCATTCCTTAGAAGCCATGGGTGATTAAGGATCAATGTTAAAGCGAGTTGATTTTAATATTTTTTCCATGATTTTAGCTGAATAAATTTCAATGAAATAACTAATAACCTTCTGAAAATAAGGCTTTATTCAGCTAAAAACGTTCAACTTGGAAAATACATCACGAATGAAAATAAGATACAGGTGAAAACTTCACAAGAAAACAGCCAACTTAGGATTAACGGAGTTGAATCGTCTCAGGTACTGGTGAAAAACCCCCTCATTACAAAAATTTGATTGCGACATAATCGCAATTTAAAGCTTACCAATGAATAAACAATAAACTATAGCTCAAACCCGATAGAAAAAACCTTGTAGTGCGAGTTCAATTAATGAAAAGTGATAAAAATAAAAATATTTACGAAAACCAGCTGTCCCACCAAAAAATTTTCTTTATCGCAATACAGGTATAACCAGTTTATGAAATATGGGTTGTTCTTTGATAAGTAAACAATAATTTTATTATTTCAAAATTGTAGTTTTATTAAGTTTAAAGTGTAAAATTAAATCAATATGCAACTGTTTTTAGAAAAGTTGTCTCTAAAATTCGAAAGATATAAAAAGAATCTATTCGGCATCCGCAAGCTGGTCACATTCTTCCTCAGGAAGATCAATGGAATTCAAAGATTTGTATAACTGTTTTGCCTCCAATTTATCCAAAAACAGAGAGATGAACGAGATCCCTATATTCAGCAACTTTGCAGCAGGTTTGAAGTTTCGCTGGTTCTTTTGTTCTTACTCAATTTTTGCTATTTTGCCTTGGCATCTTTGGAATTATGCAGTGTAAAAGTGCTGTACTAGCCATTATAAGAAACTATTTTTTTTAAATCGAAGTACTCTCACTAGTCTGGCTTGCAAAAAGTTCCGAGTGGGGAACGCGAATCACAGAAACATTTAGCAGGTGGAGCTCATGGGGAAGGCGGGATGCGCGGCTAAGATAATTTAAACTGCAGTGATGTTGTTCTTCCCTTGTGTAGTGAAATCTCAACCTGCTCTTTGATTGGGATAAAGGTTTTTCCCCTGTACCCTCCAATTACTTTATTAAATTGGATTTAAATCGCATCTCAACTGGAAGCATCACTGGTGGTATTGTGCAGAGTGTCAAAGAAAACACTTCAAGGGGCACGATTGTAAGGTAAGCCATGTTGCCCCTCCGCTACTACACTCATAAACTCCAATCGCATATAAAAATATCTACTAAATATGTTTGTGAAGCGGAGCTGTGACTATATTAATAAAAGGGTGCGACAAACCTTTTGGTAAAAAAAGGAATCGATTCTAAGAGGGTAGTTCTAATTAAAAATACCTCCCAGACTTTATTTTATGTAGTCTTCATTTCCGAGTTATTTCAATTTTAAGATTGTTTTCGTGTTTCCAATCTTAAGTAACTGAAATGACAATGACTCCCATAAAATTCTCTTTAAAATAGATTTCCTCTCTCCGAATTGCATTTCAAGCAGAGCCCTGGAAGGTCTATTTTAACCCGTTGGTACAAATAGGGTGAGGCCTCTTGTTTCACTAGCTTCAATGGAGTGATATTTTCATCTTTTTGGTTTATTGGTTAAGTTTATTAGCCTACCAGCAGCCGGCCCTGCTTTGTATTATAGGGTCATCTGAGGAAGGTCCCTAATTGCCTCGATAGTGCTTAGGGGTAATTTATTTTACAACACCTAACAACCTTCAGCGTCGAAGAGCTAGTGCCACTACCCGTAGTTCTATCATGAATACAGAGGCAGCATATGGTAAGCGTTTGATGACTTGGACGTTGAGGCTCTTTACTGCAAGGCTAACATCATTAAGTTCCTTTGAGCCATCAACTTGAGAGCGTGTCCAGCTTATCGCTGGATTGTCACGGCGTAACGACACCTGGCGAAGGGCTTAGGAAGGGCCAGACGGATGAAACTATACAGACAGGTAAACGTAAACGTGCTTCAGCCGATCTTACCCTTCTTTTCAAGTTAATAAACAACAGGATTGTCCCTTTCTCTCCGACTAACTACTGGCGACCTTCCTCCGACTAACCCTTGCACAGGTTTCTCCGCAGCGCAAATCCCTTCCTGTCTACAAATCCAGATTTTGATTTTTTTAACTCCTCCTTTGCAACTTTGAAGTCAAAAATTTCCTCCCAGAATTATAATTACTAGCCAGAATTTTTCAGATGTTATCTTTATTTTTTGTATTACAAATGTTATCTTTATTTTTATGTATTTACAAAATTGAATGACAAAACTTTTTCTTTTTCGATGTGTATATTGGGCTTGCCCGTAATAAATAATTAAATAAATAAAAGTAAGCACTGTAGTGGTTTATTTTATTCATTAAATAGTTCTCCACCAATGAAAAAAGGAACACAAAATAGTTATTTTGGGAAAGTATCTCGATTTTTAAATATGTCAGCCGTATCTTGCGCTTTTATTTACGAGAACAATGTCCCAACAAAACCACTTTTCTAAACTTTGGTCCAGTTCTAAGTATACCAATCTTTCCAGTTTTCCGTACCTAATATAATACCTAAGAATTGCAGTCATATTAAAAACATGAGATGGGGAAAATTTTGGAACATTATAGGGGAAAATGTCAAGTGTTACGCACATTAAAGGAAGAATTTGAGTTTATGCGACTTTCCTTTTGTTGAATATTAGTTGGGTTCGTACGATCTCTCGTTCTTGTTCAGTTGGAAGAATAAGGATTTGATTAGGATTAGACTTCCAAAGTTATGATCAACAATGTTATTCAACGCATGAATAACTGGTATGTACGGAATAAAATTAAAACATTCGAAATAAATTTGAATCTTCTTTCGAAGAAAATAAGATTTTTACCAGTAAACGGCTGTTTTGGGGTGTACGAACGGCAAGTGCTTCTTTTCGTATTCAATGGAATTCATCACAACTTCAATGACCACCAAAACGGAAGCACCTGGAAAATAAATCATTCATGATAGAGTGAGTAACGAGAAAGGAAACAATCAAATCCAGTAATATAAAAATAATAAACCAAAAGTGTGTCCTAAAATATAACTACATGTTCATAACCAAAGAAAATAAAATAAATAAAACAGCCATCCGTACCGAATATCCTGGCGATTACTACTTCTCCTTACTTTTCTTCTTTCATCAGAATTTATTAAATATTTGTAGGAATAATATTTGGTATAGCCAAACGTACCCCGTGCACTTAGTTCGGTGGGCGCATGATATGCTAACTCCCGCACGACTTTAATGTCATGCTGTTGAGTATAGTCGGCGCCGTGTTACAACCGCCTCCAATTCCATACTGTGGGATATACGAGTGTAATGCACAACATATCGTTGGGTACCAAATATTCCATTTCAATTCTGTCATAGTAGTTGTGACGGTTGATTTTGCTTCCGAATCTAAGCGTTTGGTTTGACAAAGGTAAAGACTAACTTCACTCATGGGAGATGACCTTTTTGTTGTCTCCAAAATCAGAGTTCCTACTCACAATTGTTCAGTTTAGACCATTCTAAACTTTATTTAATGTCAGCCTGACCGCAGATTCTTTTATAAAGATGTATTCCTATAGTTTTCATAAGATTTTGATAAAATTGGAAGGGAGTGTGAGGGTCAGGATCCAGATGGTCCCCTATGAGTTGAAATTGCGGAAGAGTAAAATCCGACCAGCATAATTTTTTTAGGTTTTAGTGGTCCGATCTCCCTCACATTGGGAGAGTAGTTGGGGATGATCATTTTAGTATACTGCTGCGCATGCGTAGATGTAAAATCCTTATAACACTCCTAATTTCTACTGTTTGCACCGCATTTTGGTATGAGACGCTCCAGATCCGACGTGAGTACCTCTCACTCCATGCTGTCCATCACTGGGATTTCAAAGGCTAAGCTTATATCATTTTAACACAATAACGCACATTCGCAAACGATTTTCAGTTCATAATGAGTAATTAAGTCGAGTCATTTTCTAATTCTTTTATACATAAGAAAAATATGATTAACGACGCGTGGAGATGGTTAGGAGAGGTTTCACCCTACGTTCCACACCATTCCCACCCATCTCTAATCATCAACAGACGTCCCTAATCATATTTTTCGAATCTTAAGAGATATAAAATGACATTGGCCAGCCCCGCACCTATATGGGCTACCTTGGTATAGATGAGGGTTTAAAAAGCCGAACTTGGAATGGCAAAGTTGAAAAATCACCTGAGCTTTCACCTGGGCGCTTGATGAAATTGGTGTATTGTGGGTACAGAGCCTACAAAACAATCACTCATCGGTTCGGAGGTACTCACGTCGGGTCTAGAACGCAGGCCCATAAATTTTTAATTTTATGGTTTATAATAAGCTTATTTTGCAAACACACTTTTTTCTTCCTCTGATAATTATTGTACGGGAAAAAATGTTAAAGATAGACCTAAGTTTCATTGAAAATCTTTAAGTAAGGTCTTTAGGTAAGGACTTGGCTTTGGTTTGATAAAAAAATGTATTACATTTTCTAACAATGACCCCCCAAATGTAAGCCTAGGACCGCCACTGCTAGAACGCCTGTTCATTTTGATGACATTTTCAGGGAATAAGCAGGTTAGAATGTGGATCGTTCCATTTGAGTTTAATTACTCACAAATCAATACATTACTCTGCGCCTGTGCGAATGTAAATCCGCCTACCATGATTTCCAACATGATTTTCCAATGTTAGTCAAAATTAGGAGGGTGGTGATCTATCTCAATGATCTACATGGGGTGTCCAACGAGGCGTGGCCCCCTACCCTCTAAAATCTTTATTTTGGACAGATATTTTTTTATTCTGCATGTTTTTTGCCAAGGGTCTTAAATATGTGCAGTGTGCTCAATTGTGCGCAATGCACACCAACTTGGTTTTCCTATACTGAAAACCCTCTTTTCATTCCTGATTCGAGCTCAACGCTCGATTTCTTGAAAAGTTGACCCCTCATTTGAATTTTCCAGCCGCGCATAACCCAAGTCATAAAAATTGTGGAAACTAATGTTAGCAAATTCAAACTGTGACACATCAATTTTCATTGTTCAATTCGGCTGAAAAATGTTTACTTTTTGGACAAAACCGCATATTTTATGCTCAAAATTTGCATCCGATATAAATTGAATTTTCTGGGATTATGTGCCGAAAATTATACTCATTATTATGATTTCTACATAAAAATTGTCGAGGGTTTTTAGAAAAATGTAGAGGCGTCTTTGTACAGGGTATTCTCTTTTGACTCTTTGGAGTGGTGTGACAGTAGGCATGGAATGTAACTCACACCATTCAGATCAGAGTTGAACAGAAACTAAATTGATTGATTCAAATTGAATTAGATTGATTCAGTTTGAATTAATTCCACTATTAGCTTTAGTTCCAAAAGAAGGGCATCTTGGTTCATACACGTGTTTTGCGGTGAAGATGGATAACAAATGCTTGTTGCTTCCATCTTGAAATTAATGAATTTTTGAAACTAACTTCGCTACTTAGTTCAGTATCTTAATAAAAACTAAGAACTTATTCAGTTCTAAAGTGAGTTTTTTAAATGGATAAACCAACAACGATTAAGTTTTTAGTTTAAGTGAATTTTTGGTTAACTACTCCCATTTCTCATTCAGATTAATTGGATTCCATTTCAAAGTAAAAGTTGCAATTTTTCTTTTCATCTCTGGTGTTGGTCATTGTTCGGCTATAAAAGCGTTGAAATAAAAAATCTCTTGGACATTCTTGGATGGAGCTCCGCTGAAAATCACGTTCCCCCGGACAACAACGTCCGACCGAACTTGAAACTCTGTTAGAGCGCTTCAAGTTGCCGCCATTAAAGAGAAACTCCCTCATCCCTCGCGTAGTTTGGAAGTTGGGGAATCTCCGCCCAAAATGAGATCGTGCTCTGGCATCCTACCCGAGTTGCCGAGGCGTCGGCTCGCAAATAATTAAAGGTCCTTTCATAGCGTTGGTACCTTAGTCCAGTAATCATCCGCTTGCTCAATCTGGGAACCGCATCTTTCGGTTTTCGGAGGTAGTTGTCGATTTCAATGGGCTTAGGCTTCTAGACATTTAAAGTGGGTCAAATTCAAGTTTTCAAGTGGAAAGGAAAAACGCTGCAAATTCTTTCACTGGGGTTTATTATTCAATTGGCTTGCGTTCATGATTTGAATTTATACTAAGCTTTGGAGTGTGCGTGTTCCACAGGATAGGGCGATTATTGAATTTCAGGAAATATGCATGGAGCGACCAAAATACCTATTTGGATTGATCAGTTGATCATATTTGTGTGCCTCCTGAAATTCAACAATCGCCCTATCCTGTGAAACACGCGCACTCCAAAGCTTAGTAGAAATTCAAATCATGGACGCAAGCCAATTGAATAATAAACCCCAGTGAAAGAATTTGCAGCGTTTTTCCCCCACAATACCCCCCCCACCCAAAATAAAAACATCTATAATTTATCAAGTCCTTTAGCACTCGTATTGCGTTACGCGGTTTATTAAACTTCCCCAAATCCAAATTTAAACGATGTAGCCAAAGGTAGACTGATGTAGAGGAGGCACACAAATATCATCAACTGATCAATCCAAATAGGTGTTTTGGTTGAGAACCGATTTACGTGGTCTATGCATATCTCCTGAAATTCAATAATCGCTCTATCACCTGTAAAACACGCACACTCAAAGCTTAGTAGAAATTCAAATCATGAATGCAACTCAAATGAATAAAATTGAATAATAAACCCCACTGAAAGAATTTGAATTTCAGGAGGCAACAAATATGATCAACTGATCAATCCAAATAGGTATTTTGAGAACAGATTTACGTGCTCTATGTTTATCTCCTGAAATTCAATAATCGCTCTATCACCAGTGAAACACGCACACTCCGAAGCTTATTATAGATTCAAATCATGAACGCAAGCCAATTGAATAATAAACCCCAGTGAAAGAATACTTATTTACCCCAGTAATAATATTGAATAATAAACCCCAGTAATAATATTGAGGAATATTTACCTATATATTATCACTGTTTCATGCATATCAGAATGCTTCAACCCGTGTATCGGCTATAAACTACAAGTATCCACATCGGCTATCACTCCAGTATCCACATTCACTACAACTCGACGCTATCGGCATCACTAGGTTACAAAACAAACAATAATAAACCAAAAAACGCAAATGTTGGCACCATAAATCGGGCCATACATCGGGAATAGCTTGACCTACGGACCTGGGGAGGGGCTCATTCGATTCCTCGTGGTATGTTCTTCAAAAAGAGTACACATTTAGGCCGCTTTTACTTGTTTTGAGGTTTTTAGGGATTTTACAAAACTTTGGCAGCCCTTAAAGAGCACTTTAAATTGAGTGAGAGAGCTGGCTCAAGAATTGGGGCGTTGTCGGACCAATATAGATCTTTCCTGAAAATTTCAGATTTTTTACTCCAGCCGTTTGGGAGAAATCGTGCGTACGGCGGACTTAGGGAAAATTTTTTATTGCAGATTCGGATTCTACATCCTTTGAAACGTAAAACATGAAATTTTCAGGGGGGGGTTAGAATTTTTTTTTTTCCAGAGCGATTACATTATTGAATAATAAACCAAAACGCTGTAAATTATCACACAGGTTTATTGTTTCTAGATTAGAATAGAAGAAGAAATAATGTCTATTTGTAGCAATCAAGTAAATATATACGAGTGACATACATATACTCTTACATTTTTTGGAGAGGTAAATCAACATCATGGGACTGGGCCTTCGGCCAACTGGCCGGGTAGTCGGATATCTTTGCTTCCTGACATTTTCAATTATTTCCATGTATTTTTCAGTTTTAACATCAAAAATACAAAATAAACATTTATAACTTTTTATATTTTTATAAACTGAGGGAAACTTGGTAAACACTTGAGTAATCACGATATTGTTTACCGACTGGTGAGAACTAGTAGTTGAAACTACCCGCATGGAACATTTTATATTTTAAAGACTCCCTTGCGAAATCGTAGAGTTAGTTTATTCGCTTTACAGTGGAAATAAAGTGAGCCTCTAGTTAACTTCTCTCTTAGTTTTCATTCATTTAAGACATTAATCCTAATTAATAGCCTGGTGAGAACTAGTAGTTGAAATTACCCGCAAGGAACATTTTATAATTCAAAGACTCCCTTGCGAAATCGTAGAGTTACTTTATTCGCTTTACAGTGGAAATAAAGTGAGCCTCTAGTTAACTTCTCTCTTAGTTTTCATTCATATAAGACATTAATCCTAATTAACGTCATCCAACAGTACTTAAATATTTTCTTAGAAGAGCTCCCATACACTCGTAAAACTTACGACACCTTTTAAACAGCTTATCTATTTTAAGACTTTACCTATGCCAATTTTTTCAGATACACGTTTATCGAAAAAAAATTAAACTTTAGAAATATGTAAATTTAGATAGGCTTGTTGAAAAAAAAAATTTTCATTTCCGTTGCTAAAAGAGTCTAGCAAGTTCCTCTACCGCGGAACTGGTGAGGAAAGACGGTTATTGGCAGTCTCCTACGGACTTTACTCTCGATTAATTACGTAAATTGTTTCTTCGACGAAGCTGGTGTGCGGGGAGTGTTTCATAATTCCTGGAACTGATTGATAAAAATAGAACATCTTTTTTTAGGGAATCCACGTAGATGAGAAGGGGTGAAGGGGGAGTTATGATTAGTAACATCTTAACAGTTGGAAAAAGCCGTTCATGAAATAGAAATTCATAATACTTTGAAACATAATGAAATCGGAAGGGATGTTGAAAAACAACTACAGCAGTGGTCCGCTTAATGTACCTAATTCGTTCTTGAAGAATGTCCGTACTGCGGACCTATTAATTCCATAAGAAATAATGGAAATAGCGTTTAATCTGTTCTCTCGTCCCCACACCCACCCATTTCAATGTTTGTTTGTACAATTTTATTGCTAAATAATGACAGCTAAAGTGTAAATACATTATCATTAAAAGAAATATAAACAAATACAGTTAAAAATAAGGCAATAAACAAATAAATAAATGCATAAACTATGACTGCAGCAACAGTAATGGTTCAGGTGACAGCTGACCTGAATCGTCACAACTCCTCACCTTTTTACGCACGAGGATATAACGAACGTTCCCCTCTTTAACCACTTTTTTTGGCCCCATTTTAATTTTAATTTTCACAACTAAATAATAATAATATGCACAAAACACTGATAGTATTTGCATAAAGAAAGATAACGAGTTTTAAGAGAGATAATAATAAAGATCGCGTAAATATAAAGTGATTTATATACGGGCGAGAATTTTTTCGGTACAGGTACGAAACGATGGGTTCACTGGAACTGAGACAAAGGCATGTTGGGGTGGGTTTGCGGCAGTGTTGGTACCCATACGCCAAAATCTGTCCACGAACCATGTTCTTCCACCCGCTTCAAAATTCGGAAAAATATGTTCGTCCTAACTTTGTACGTACAAAATTTTCAAGAATAAGTCAGTACGTTAACCGAAATGTACGTAGTCCAAATATACGTTAAGCGAGGTATTACTGAATTCAGTGTAACCGTTTTGATGGTGTTGCATGAATAGAAAGGTACAATTTCAAATTTAAATTGTACTAGTCCAAATCATGCTTTATCACCCGTGAAACACGCACACTCCAAAGCTTAGTAGAAATTCAAATCATGAACGCAAGCCAATTGAATAATAAACCCCAGTGGAAGAATTTGCAGCGTTTTTTATGGTTATCAGAATGCTTCAACCCGTGTATCGGCTTCAAAGCCTTTTAAGAGTTCACTCCAGTATCCACACTACATCACTACATCACTACGTCACTAGGTTACTGATATCAACACAAAAACAATATTAAACCGAAATAACGCGAATGTTGGCACCATAAATCGGGCCATAGATCGGGAATGGTTTGACCTACGGAAGGGGCTCATTCGATTCCTCGTGGAGTGTTCTTCAAAAAAGAGTAAAAATTTAGGAAAGTTTTTGACTTTTTTTGAGGTTTTTAGGGATTTCAAAAAACTTTGACAACCCTTAAAGGCACTTTAAATTAAGTGAGAGAGCTGGCTCAAGAATTGGGGCGTCGCCGGACCAAACTGGATTTTTCCTGAAAGTTTCAGATTTTTTGCTTCAGCCGTTTGGGGAAATCGTGCGTACGGCGTACGGCGGACGGACGGAAATTTTTTTATTGCAGATTCGGATTCTACACCCTTTGAAACGTAAAACATGAAATTTTCAGGGGGGGGTTATAATTTTTTTTTTCAAGAGCGATTACAATGGTTTATTATTGAATAATAAACCAAAACAAAAGATGTTGAAACTGTATTTGAAAGGCATTGACCACGTCAAATAAAGGTGTTCATGTTTTTGGTTTATTATAGAAGAAAATTTAAAAGATCTACCCAACATAGTAAATATTTAGGTACAATTTGATTATGAGTAATCAACTATATGCGCTTTCTTCATTTAAAGTTTGTCAGACATTCACCGTTTTAGCTATATAAATCAGGCACTGTGTTCAATTTTTCAGCAAGAAGTAGTTCATTCATTCCATGAGACTTCTCCGAAGTCAAACCACATCTCATGAGGCAAATCCAAAATGTTATACTAAAATTAATCAACATGTATAATAAATGCTTACATGAAAGGAAATGAATACCCGCTGCCAGACGTTTAAACATGTAGCGGGGGTTTCTGAACGTGTAGATGGAGAACATGAATCCCATCAGCATCAGCATCACGCTCACTAGGCTAAAGAACATTTCTGTTCTTGTATAATCTGTAACATGAAATTTCGTTATAAAAATGAAAGTATTCAATTAATTTACCAACAATCAAATGCAGGTTAGTTTTACCGTTAACATTTTTGTCCATTAAAATGTTTTCCTTAAATCGATTAGTATTGCGACACTGTGGTCAGCTGAAGGCCCTTGTGGCTGAATTTCATTCCTAATCGATCTGTCACGCTGGAATAAAAAGGGGCTTTATATGGAGGCGGAGGGGTCCATGATGATGTGACACTGACTACGTCTGATACTCATTTCTAATGGTAAATAAGTAAAAGTGGACATTTTTGTAGAGGAATAAATGACAAAAACTATTATAATTCCAATGCTTTATCGGAATAATGATTTTTAATGTTGAAATTTGGCCAACATCATCAGTTGATGTTCAATGACACAATGAGAGGGGAAAATTCCAACTTCCAATCACAGATTTGGATCTATCGCACTTGAAAACCAACTTCGGGCAACATATTTCCAGTTCGAAATCCCTTGAACTTTATTCATAAGCCAAGAGGAGTAGATTTTTTGTAGAAGTTGCTAGTTGCAGGATATATTTCACATCCTTAATGTCTTTGTGGCCACAACATTGTATCTTTTGAAATTAAGGAATTTTCTTACAAAATGAAGCAGTTTAGTATTTCAATGAAGGGGCGGGGTAAAGGGTTTTAGATAACAGAGAACACAATTCTAGATTTAATAGTTTTGTCGTATGTGTATAAGTTTTTATAACATCTATATTATAAAAGTAGGCTGTATTTCCAGACGATATTGCCCTAATAAAACAGCAGGAATTTTGGTTTTATAATTTAAAAAAAACCATTATTGGCAAACGTTCCAGTTCAGGTTTCCATATTTACACTTTTATATTTCAAAATACAGCAAAAAATAAACAATTTTGACGATTAGGGCGTTCGAGTATCTTTTTTGAAGAATTCTTGGGGGCCAGTCTCTGATCTTTGGGATTGCTAGAATTGTGAGGAAATGGATTTTTAGATGGATATCCTGCAAAATTGACTGTTTTTGTGCTGTTTCTCGTTATATCCACCGGGTTCTATGAAAATTAAATTTTATAGCTATACATGCAGCGATACAGCATGACGAGAGTTTGTTTGAGTGCTCTTTTCTATATCTAAAATTTAGGAATACAGGTGAAACACCACATTGAATAATTGAGATTTAGCTTCGAACAACCCTCATCCGTATTCTTCTTTGAAGGTACTATCGTTGTTCTATCATAAATACACTTTTGTTTTGTATTTTCATCAACCAGAATTGTTAGTGCAAATTGTTATTGAATTGTAAAACGTACAACGTTGTTACTGTAAAACTATTCTAGAAATTAATCAATTCGAGAAACACTTACTAACAATATTTACGTCGAGGGAAGGATCACTCTTAATTTTATCGGCCGACGGAAACATTTCGTGCGCTTTGCACATTTCTGAAACAACACGAAGAGGAACACGACATTATTCAACTGTTCAAATTATTGAGTAAAATATAAAAAGGGTTAATACTTCTAAATAAGAATGATATTGATATTATTATGGTTGTTTACTGATTCTTTAAATAATGTGACAGTTGATGTCCGTACTCAAATGGGTAATTCTGGCAACCTGTGTGAATAATCAAATTCAAACAGAAAAAATTCCAATCTTCATTAATTTTTTCATAATGAGCCTTTGTAATTGATGAAGTAAAAACACTCTATAACACCGCCTCTATAAATAAACATATGTGTAGTATGTTTCAAAAATGGACGAACCATTAATTATTCATCTATCCGCAGTCTATCGTTTGGAGCTTTTCTACCGAACAACTAGATCAAAGTATACGAAATTTGGCTCAAAAATCATCCATCGACTGGTGAAATGCTTGTAAGGGTTGAAATATTGGGAAACTGAAAACTTAAAATAAAATAATCGGTTTTTCGATCGATTTTGATCGCTATTCTTGCTTCCAGCTGACTGAAACCACTAACGTACTTTGAAAGTTGAGAAAAAACGCTGCAAATTCTTCACTGGGGTTTATTATTCAATTGGCTTGCGTTCATGATTTGAATTTCTACTAAGCTTTGGAGTGTGCGTGTTTCGCAGGTGATAGAGCGAATATTGAATTTCAGGAGATATGCATAGAGCACGTACATCTGTTCTCAACCAAAATACCTATTTGGATTGATCAGTTGATCATATTTGTGTGCATCTTGAAATTCAATAATCGCTCTATCACTAGCGAAACACGCACACACCAAAGCTTAGTAGAAATTCAAATCATGAACGCAAGCCAATTGAATAATAAACCCTAGTGAAAGAATTTGCAGCGTTTTTCGCATGCATATTGTTCGTCGACCAAGAAAAAAACTGTTTTTGACTCCTTCTCACCAATTGTTGATTGACATTTCAAGATACGTAGATTAAAAATAATGAATAAATCGGTCCTAAGCTTTCCGCTAAAACTGCTGGGATTCCGTTAAAAAATTTAACATCGATCCGGGATGTGCCGGTCATCTCGGCAACTTAATTCAATGAACTCTAAGGGACAGTATTCAAGAATTAAACCAGGAGTGCCCACAGGGGGGGCTATGATGCAGACTGCGTCATTAAAATTCTTGGGGGGGAGGGGGGTCCAAAAATTCTTGGGGGGGAGGGGGCTAAAGTTGATTCGAACAGTGTTTAACGTGATGACATTCAAAAATATATTACATCACTGGATAGAACGTGAAAAATAGTGAACCTAGTAATGGATTCAACATTTTTGATTTGTTTTCCCACCTGAAATGTGTAAATGACAATGACCGTGCTCGAATATTTTCCGTTTTATCTATTACCGACTGGGTTTGAATTTTTTCAATACCTATATAAATCTTCCTTCAGTTTTAGATAAAATAAGGGGTGATTACGAGTATTTTTAAAAATTTTTTTGGGGAGGGGGTACCTACTTACATGGGTGGGGGGGGGGATTGCTTTATGAAGCTTGGGGGGGGGGGGACCTCTGATTAAACTATGAAAAAATCGAAATCCCAAAACTTTTGATGTGTGTTTTTAAAGCTTTTCGAGTAAATTCCACCTTTTGAGAACGTCCCTCTGAAGCACGGCTCCGTTAGCAGAGAGATCCCTATTAGAATTGATTCAGCTTGCAATTCATAACCGACTTTCTTGGTTATTTCTTGTTTGATCGCAATTTTAGTCTAATTGTGCTACAAACCTCGGAAATTTTGCTTTTGCTCAGTTGAGGGAGTAATAGCCAATCTTTTCAATCGCTGCTGAAGCAAATATTCTTGAGTAATTCTTGCCATTCTGTTTTTTGTTTCAGTTAAGGTTATGGTCCACTGGTTAAGAATATTTCAGCACACTGAATTTGTATTATGAAACGAAATGAATGGGGAGGGTAACATTGAAAAAAATCGATATTTCTTTACTTTTTTCATTTGATATTATTGACTCTTTCACCCATTCAAGCGCTGCGCATAACTAGTAGAATAATCATCAGATTTTCGTGATTTTTTAGTTTGATAAAGGATTTGGTATAGAGTAAGAGATAGGTTAATTATTAATAAAATATGTTAGAATAAATTGCAACGTTTTGATTCCCTTTTCCATCTACCATGCGCGAGGCCCCCAGAAAATCGCTAAGTCCCGACGAGAGAAGCAGGTGCCAGGTGGAGGCTGCCAGAGCGACACCTCGCTATCTGGGGCAGCCGTGTGTAGAGCGACGAACGCGCCGCCGGGATATTTTTATCGACTGTTTTATAGTTCGCGATGTTATTGTGAGAACCGCTTATTTAGACTCGTGGACAATGTGGGCACCCACTTTCGTCACCGGAGCTTCCAAACTTAAAGTAGGTTTAAGGAGCTCGTTCTTTTGTATATAGGTAATTTTACCAAGTTGGTTCCATAATATAGAATAAATACTGAATGCAGAACTCTTGTTAGGCACCATTCTCTGATAAGAGGTGAAAGTGGATAATGAGAGCTAAAATGAAACGGAATTTAACTATGTTTTCTGCTTAACTGCCTCATCGAACTGGCGAGAATGATGCTGTTTGGTGTAAAAAGGGTATACACAAAAGATTTTGAAATAATCCATGAATTACACGAAAATTCCTGGCTTTGATTTGTAAATGAATTTTGGAGATATAGAGAATAGAATATGAGTTTAATGGGTACACCTCCTCTTTTATGATCCATTCAGTCCTGACGAGCTCCCCTTCTCGCAACCACCGTGAAATGTGAACTTTTTTCCCCGATAAAAGACAGAAGGAACTTCCGATCACTGAGATCAATAATGGATTATTAATCGTATTTTTCAATTCAATTCAATTCAATACATTTATTTGTAAAAGGCAACTGGCTGGTACAAGGAGTTCGTACATAGTATACGGATATTAATCGTTAAAATAAACCATTCTTTTACCAGGCTAATGCAGTGGTAATATGTGATAATGGATTTCGGGTGACTCACGTAATGAAAAAAAAAGAACAGGTGTTATTCAAGCTAGGTCAGCAAAATAGAAAATAAATAATCCCTGGTGTACATTTTGCGTGATAGTGAACTTGGGTGAGTAAATTATTCGGCTCTTGATGAAGTTGAGAGCGTGGCGTGGATTTGGTTTCAGGAAAGTCGGGTTCGATGTGGAGGTGGAGGATATACATTTTGAGCTGCGATATTATGGAGGTGGCTGATAGTGTCGCTGCTTTAGTGTCTCTGACGATACTTATTACCATTCGTTTCTGGCAAAATTTGTATTGGTACATGGCCTGCATCTTGTTGAAGTCAGCCCCGAAATCCAGGAGTCCCTCCACCAAAGTCCTGTTTCTGTGGACACCAGGAGATAGTTGATGGTGGATGTAAGACTCAAGGTAGAATTTTCTTTATGGAATGTAGAGGGGGCAGCTTAGCAAAAAGTGGTCCAGTGTTTCTGGGACCTCCTGGTTGCAAGCCAAGCACAGCTCAGTGCTGAACCAAGAATATTTGTTATTTTTGTGGTAGAGCCGCAATGTTTGGTTGTACTGGCAGTTGATGAGGGCCATTCGTAGTTGAGTGAGGATGCGGTTCCTGTGGATATTGGTAGTAGTTCCCAGATAGACCTGCCGACCAGAAAGTTCACATTACATCGGTAGAGGTCACTGTAGCTTGAGCTGATGGCCCTCTCTATGCCAGGAGTTCGTCTCGTATTGGGAACTAATTTAAATGAACAAACACGGGTCCAATATATCCTTTAATAGGTTATGGCAATGTTTTGGGGATACACTCGTCTGCGTGGTATTTTCACTTCATTAATAAGTCGAACATGCAATTCAATAAGAGACTGAATCGAGAGGAGGAAAGGTAAATGAGTTTAAATGCGATAATAGCTAGTTCGATGAGGCTAGTTAGCCTATGCAGCTAACAATATGCAATAATCCAAGTTAAATGAAACGTTTTCCATATAAAATGACCCTTTTCCAGATCAAATTAAACCATTCCCAAACCAAATGAAACAAACATTTTCCAAATCAAATGGAAACTGCTGAGAAAAAGAGTGAAATAAGGTACCTAGATAGGTAAGTGTCCGGCAAATTGTAGGCAGATGCAATTCTAACAATCGTAAAAAGAAGTTTCAAACAAAATTTATGAATCTTGGGCATAGGATTATCGAACTGGACCTCAACTTTCATTTGATTCGGACATGCTGTGTATGACTCACCGGAGGGCCGTTACGGAATGGAAGGAATAGTTCCCTGTGGTCTACTGAACCTATTTGTTGTGATTTCGGTAGGTGATGACTGATCAACGGCCAAAATCACCATTTCAATTCAGAACCTTTTTCTTGACCTTTTCATGCACAAGGTGAAGAATATTTTCAGGCGTTTCCCTGGCAATACCGGCGAGAGTTAAGACGCCCTTTTCCACGGAATGCTGATGAAGGAATCCTGTTGATGCAGTTCAATGTACCATCCAGTTGTTCATTAAATAGTCCTGACCTTACTCATTTTGTACGGTGGTAGCTTAAGGGAGAGTGGTCAGTGAATACACCCACACGTTTGTGAACATCTTTTGGCCCCAGTGGCAAGCCGTTGCGCATTTCCTTGAGATGTTTAGGAATCTCTTCGCTTGTCTTAGTTAGGAGTATTGTGTTAGTGTATTATTTGTGTCTTGTCCTCTCATTTGTGGAACTTCTAAGTTATATAATTCTTAGGAACCCCTAATTGGAAATCAGGTCGAATTTGATTGCAAACTGATTCGTTTTTAGCAAGGTGATCAGCTTCCTCGTTCCTCTCTATTCTCTCATGACTCGGAAATCCAGAGTGACGTTAGTCTGTTGCCGTGAGCCGCAGCCATCAGGAAGATGATGCAACTCCAGATCACCTTTGAGGTGACTGAAATGGCAGAAATATCCGTCAGAGCTGACTGGCTGAGTGACAATATATAGAACCTTCCACCGTTGACTTTCCTGGCAATCCCTTGTGCACAATACTCAATTGCATGGGTTTCTGTGTGATAAATGGTGGCACTTGTCCCAAAGGGTTGGATAGAGCAAACCTGAGGCCTTGATATCCAATCCCGCCTTACCATTTATTAAGTCAAATACAGGTGTAGGTACTTCTTTTCCAAGGATGACTATGGTGAAATAGTTCTATATGGAACCTACCCCATTACTCTTTCTCCAGAAGTCAGTGCCATTTGAATTTACTGAGACCGGCCCGGAGGGATACCAAATACGGACTAAACCACTCATGATGAAGTTGTGGAAACCCATTTAAATAAAACCGGAATAAGATAGAACGTTGTCTATATTTCCACGAAAGTAAAGAGTTACACAGTTAAATCGATTTCGACGGTTAGGTCATCATCAGTAACAAACATGAACCAAATGTGATCAAACATGATACCAAATATTTCAAGCGAGTAAATAATGTAATCGAACGCAAAAAGAATCCGGGAAATCGGTTGGGAATAGTGGGCGTGTAAATATACATTTTCCCTTTCATCATTCCTCCTAACAAACAATCTGTCATCGAGATGAAATCCCCAATTATTCAAACATTTGAACCAGAAAAAAAGGGGGTTGGGGAACACAAGAATATCTTGATTAATGATTCACCTCCGTCAAACATAAATTTGAAACCAAGGTTCGTTGCTTGAATCTGGAACCGAAAAATAAGTCATATAAGAATCGTGAGATCAAAACGATTTAGAAACCTCTTCAAAATCAAATTCATCATCCAGAGAGACATACGAGTACACCTATGGTTTTTAGGACGTCCTTGTGAAGCAAGGATTCTTCAGCAGAGCGAAGCCTGTTAGAATTGGTGCAGGGGGTGTGGGACAATAAAATTTAAGATGAGAGACATTCACATATATATGTGACTCGAAGTATATATATATGTGAAGTTCGAATTTGAACTTCCAAGAGCCTGTAGGCACCCCATAACCCCTTAATAACCCCCCGCCACCCCCACCTAGGGGTTGAAATTTGAGTTCTCACGCCAAGTCGAGTGGGGTATGGATTTCTATGTTTTGGGATTCCTGAGATCGAATTTGAACTTCCAAGAGTTTCCTCCAATGACTTTTCTTGTGATATCTCTGTGATATTTGAAAGAATTAAAAGTCATTGGGGGAGACACCAGCATAGTTTGAAAGCCTTTTCAAAAATCATGTTCAATTTCAGTGAACCTGGGAACCCAAAGGTGTCTAGGGACTCTTGAAAGTTCAAATTCGATCTCAGGAACCCCAAAAACATAGAAATCCATACCTCACTCGACTTGGTGTGAGAACTCAAATTTCATCCCCTAGGAGGGGGTGGCGGGGGTGATTCAGGGGGAAGTAGTTTCCCCAAGTGCTCTCCTTGTCTGAAGTTAGAGAAAAAAAATGTAGAAATTCACTTAAAAAGATGTCGTAGTTCATCCCAATCTCATGACTCAAAATGAAGGTTCTGACACCAATTTAAGGGTAGTTTTTTGGCCATAGCTCAAAATTTTGGGAGTCAGAGGATTTTTTGGACCTTGGATTCGAATTCAGCATCGAAAAATACATAGGGATACCCTAGTCTATTTTAGGGATCTTGACTTTTTTTTTGTGGAACTATGTTGTTAGTTCTTGCCTTGGATACCAAATTGAAAAACCGTGACTAGGACTCACAACATCATCGACTTTAACTAATAACCCTCTTACCATGGAATATGATTTGGAAGACAGGGAAATTCTTAATATTCCCGATATTATATCATATCGGCCATCTGAGGACTCAAATACGATATGCAAATATATAAAAAATACATTTCTAAAACTTTTAAAATTTGTTTTTCCATTTTTTTATTATAGGGATTGTTATTTTGAGATGCCCCTCTTAAGACCGAATCTAGGCGGCTAATTTCTTCGCTCATCGATATGCGAGTAGTAATCAATTTATATTGTTTATATATAAATGGGGCACTCCTTAAAGCATCTAGAATACAATCATAATTCGTGGAAGCTCCGAGTTTAGATACTGAACTGTTAAAATGTTTTTTTGGCGTTAGTTGGGGAAATGGAGAAGTCCACCCCTTTGAGTACACTCATCACCGGAATTCAAAGGGGTCCTAAGCACACATACACACAAAGAACTCATCCCATCCCTCCCAAGGTCCCCTGGGTCTTTCTTGGATGTGTAAACAATGCCTACCGCCCTTACATCCACCCACTTATAAGGAGTAATATTTCTACCCTTATTCTCTATTATGTTCTTTCTCCACGAAGGTCATCTATTGGTTTGAAAGAGGCTTTTTCGGTACATAACCCGACAATAGCGGATTGTTCGAGGGCTCTTGAGTGTTTTTTTCTGCAAGGCTCCCTATAGATCCTTCTTAATGGATGTTTTGAAAAGATTTTGGTTTATTATTTTCATTAATGAACCTTCGTAATCGACCATGAAAAATAAAATGGTAGCGCCCCCTCAAAATTTGTTGTTTTACGCTTCTAGATTCGTAGAATCCAAAAAATGGAATCCTCCGAAAGCTCCGCCTGGATCTTTTTTCCGAAACTACTGAACCAAAGTTGGTGAAACTCGGGTCTAGTTGGGACTTCATCCGCGGATTCAATCTCAGTCAATTCTCAAGGTTGAATTCAAAGGTCTGAAATGTCAAAAATATCTACAATTTTTGAAGTAACGCTATTGAATTTGATAGATGTGCCTTCAAAGAATCGAATGAGCCCGCCCGGCCCATGTTCATCCGTTCGCTCCCCCTACGGGCTAGAACGTGAAACGTAAACACGAACGTGAACGTGAACATGCTTGGACACAGTAAGAATCGCCTGGATCATGTCAGTGCTAAAAATCAGCTGAAATAATTGTTATGGAATTTGGTTTCAAACGCCCTTTTGAAATCGAGTTTTTCAAGTCTTATGGTACAAGTGAAGCGTAGATAGGTGTTTTATTTTACCTATCTGAATTGCAGTTGTTCTATCCACGGATTTTTACGTCGTGTCCATATACAGTATATTGCAGGTATTGACATTGTATATCCTTACTGTATCCCCGAGAAATATAACCTCTTGCGCCACGTAAAACTGTCTTTGATTTGAATGGTAGCTTGATGGATCCAACGTAACTTATTGAAGGATTTGGAATGACCCATAGTCTGGCTTCGTGAGCTGTAGGTTTTGATATCAGCTTCTTTTTCTTGCAAAAGAGCTATTGAAGGTTTGTGCTCACGGAATTATAGTTAAGACGAAGTCATCTAACTGTTTTTGGACTTCTAGATATGAAGTTACAAGATGTGAAGTTCAGTGATCAGCTGAATTCTCTTGTCGCTAATTTCGTTCGCTAATTGATCTATCGTGTTGAAATATAAATAGGGTCCTTTTTACGGCATCTGGAGTAGTCAAGTGGAGGTATGGATGCTCTAGGCGCTGCGCTGAGCTGAAACAATGTACTCCCGACATCGTCTAATGTACACAGATCAGTGATTTGTGGAGATTTTAATTATTTTTTGGCACACTTGAAGTAAATACAATTCGATAGTTACCTTTAAAAATAGATAGGCTTTGATAGCTACTCCTAGTTAGGAATCAAAAGTACTCTTCCAGTAAGGAAAGAACAATAAACTATATCCAGTAGTTAAGTTACTTACCCTCACCACAGAGTTACTAACCACTTCTTGACCCACACCCAGTGATTATGTACTTTAGGGCGTTAGTAGGTAAATTCTTCGGGGGTGAGGGGAATTAAAATGTTCTTGTCTTGGACTTTATTTAAAATACTAAGATTTATTATCAAAAATAGTGTAAATTATAAATCGCCGACTCTCCATAAGGTATCAAAACTTTTCGCTACGGCTGCTGTGAATTGGGAAAGTATTAATTACGATAAATTGAAACAATCACTATCTCTGTTTTTTCTCGGTGCCTCAATGTTATTCATGTTTAGGGTGTTCTGTAAAATAACACGTTGCCCAAACTTATTACGATTCAAACTGCTGTTTGAAATTTCCCTACATTGCCGTCTCTCACGTTGACTCCATCGAAATTTACGACCACACAAAAACGTTTTCTGTCGAGCAATTATTTTGCGAAAACCGCCTCCTGTTTTTCCATAAACATCCCCACTCAATTTACTCCAATTCATTCTTGAATATTCCACCTGCTACGAATTGCTGGGAAATCTGAATCCCCGACCTCAACTCTAATTTTCTGCTCGTCGTTCTAATGTTACATCCTTCCATTGTTACATAGATATCAAAATATCGAATATGTAATGTTGAATGTAAATTTATAAATGGTTATTAACCAAAAATGTGTAAATAATCAGTTCTTTGACGTGATAATGAACAGCAGATTGTGGAAATTGCAAAAAAAGTACTCAATCTAGATAATTAGCTGGCATAATTAAAACACAAATGAGCTTCCTATACTTAACTTTTGCTTCCGTGTCTACGTATAGATAGATGGAAGCTATAATTTGTTATTCAATTAGGAACGTAAGCCTCATTTTGAATTATATTTCAAATCTTTCTAATTAATTATGGTAGCGGTTCAATGGAATGGAGGGGGGTAACGATGTTAAAATGTTGTCTTCACTATTTTCTTCTGTTATTTTATTTTTCGACCCCCTATCTTTTTAAACAACTTGTGTTATAAAACTTTATAATTTTAAATTTGATATCGGGAAGGGGTATGGAGGAAAGGGGCGGGGAGTTGTAGCCTATCCATTCAAATGCTCTCCATACCTACAAGAACCCCCAGCCCAATATCGTAATTTTATTTGTTCGATTAAGAATTTAGTCCGGTTTTAAAAAAATATTTACGCTTATGAGGGTGATCATATTAAAACCGGACCTAATTCCAGTAAGATTACTGTTGATTCGATATAACCATTCAGCTGTTGGTTTGAAAGAAAACCCCGTAGTTTTCTTACAGTGATTGGTGATAACTTTAGGAAGACTGATTCAGTCTCACTTTTTCACCAGATATCTTCTGCCAAGCTTCACAACAGCACAGGCTGGCACTTTTAATTAAAAAAATTATATTGTGCAGTTGAAATAAAACTGGGCTGAAATAAAGGAAATTATTTCAACAGTCCGAAAAATGAACTGAATAAAAGTAGAACTAGAAGAAAACATTCAGATTTCCACTTCCAAATCACACGATTGAGATAACAATTATTGTGGTTGTTTCACTTTTGGTTTAGAAACATTCTAACCCCCCCCCCCCCCCCCCCTGGAAATTTCATGGTTTACTTTTCAAAGGGTGTAGAATCCGAATCTGCAATAAAAAATTTTCCGTTCGTCCGCCGTACGCCGTACGCACGATTTCTCCCAAACGGCTGGAGCAAAAGATCTGAAATTTTAAGGAAAAATCCATCTTGGTCCGACGACGCCCCAATTCTTGAGCCAGCTCTCTCACCTTAATTTAAAGTGCCCTTTTTGTCAAAGTTTTGTAAAATCCCTAAAAACCTCAAAAAAGTCGAAGCGGCCTATATTTGAACTCTTTTTAAAGAACTTTCGACGAGGAATCGAATGAGCCCCTCCTCAGGTCCGTAGGTCAAACCATTCCCGATCTATGGCCCGATTTAGGGTGCCAACATTTGCGTTATTTTGGTTTATTATTGTTTTTGTTTTGAAATCAGTAACCTAGTAATGTAGTGATGTAGTAATAGGGATACTGGAGTGAACTCTTAAAAGGCTTTGTAGCCGATACACGGGTTGAAGCATTGTGATATCCATGAAACGCTGCTAATTCTTTCACTGGGGTTTATTATTCAATTGGCTTGCGTTCACCATTTGAATTTCTACTAAACTTTGCAGTGTGCGTGTTTCACAGGTGATTATTGAATTTCAGGAGGCACACAAATATGAACAACTGATCAATCCAAATAGGTATTTTGGTTGAGAACAGATTTACGTGCTCTACGCATATCTTCTGAAATTCAATAATCGCTCTATCGCCTGTGAAACACGCACACTCCAAAGTTCAGTAGAAATTCAAATCATGAACGCAAGCCAATTGGAATAATAAACCCCAGTGAAAGAATTTGCAGCGTTTTTGTATTGTTCCGAGTCTGTTCATGGAGGGCAGAAATTACCAAACGTTTGTTAAATAGTAGAACAGTGTTAAAGATATCAAGTCGGTCATGTGGCCACTCGACCTAAGCTATTCTGACTGTAAACATTCCGAGAATAGTGATCATACATGGAAGACTCTTGGCGTGTTCCACTATTTGAGGTACAATTTTCCGTGGAGTTTTCCGGCAAATACTCTTCTTACCGGCTAAACAGCTATCACCTTCTGACTTCAACTGATTGCAATTTCTCACCGTTGAAACCCTCTCACGAGCAATTTCGTCGAACGAGAGGTTCTAACTCGTTTCACGGGACCTTTTCGCGAGGCAGATGCCCCCACATAAATCCTCCGAAGTGAGACACCGCTGAAAGAAGTTTGTGTAAATACAATGCTCATAAATTCCAACTCTTTTCTCCCCTTCCGCGCCGGGTGCCTACAAATTTAACTGTTCTCTGATCTATTATTAGTCCTACTACAACATCGTTGGGACTTGTGGATCCTTATAGTTTTGTCGGCGGAGGGAGTTTTGTTTCGTGTACTTACCTATTTATAAAGTCAGTTTCTTTCTTCACATCGTTGTTCTTCGTCTAGTACGCAATTTCAATTTAGAGAGATTCAAGATTTATGTTGGGTGTTGAGTTATAATCTAAATGACTCACAACCGTAATGAAACATCCAGTAATGATCGAAGCTTCATCAAACGATTAGGCCCAACGAGATTTGCGTAGAATTGAAATTATAACTAATCTTGTTCACTTTCCCGCACCATAATATCACTGCTGTTGTTGCGATGTATACGTTTTGCAAGAAAATCAAGGAAGATCTTGTAATAAGCTCATCCAATGGAAATTTCGTACTAAATTTTTAGCATGAGGTTGTGGAAACCCACTTCAATAATGAAAACGTACGTTCGTTGTATACGTTGTCTATTTTCCTGAAATTTAGATTTACAAAGTTGGAACGATTTCTTTGGTCAATAATGATGACCATTTTGTTGACCCATGGTCATATCTAGTTCATTTATGAACTTTACCGGAAATGTCTTACCGTACATAATAGAAATAAAATGTTTTTATGAACAATACCAGAATGTCTTATCGTAGTCTGCGTGCATTGTCTAACCCCGGCGCCTCGCCCCTACATATCTCATAGGTGCCATAAGAGCTTCATTCGTATTTCAGCATTGTTCGATTTGCTGACTTGCTTAAGCTGATTGCTGTGTTCCCATACCTTGTAATTGACTTTTAGATCTCCCCAAAACAGGTGGATGACTTGGTATTAAATATATCTGCGTGAACACCATCCGGGGCTAGAAAGGAACAGTAGCTGATATCAAAATACCTTTAATAGTGCAGTTCGTGTGTTGGAAAATCGACTAATAAAACAACTGAAATTTAACGAGATAAAAAGAACTCTTGAAAAGAAAATTCCATTGCAAATCAGCTGATTCTATTGTCACAAGATAATATGCCAAGCACGTTCACATTCATTCATATTCGTGTTGACTTTCTCTTCTTTTTTTTGTTAAAGTTCCAACTTTTAGGGAGGGTGAACGGATGAACGCAAAGGGGCCCGTGTGTCTCATTCGATTCATTGAAGTGACGTCATTCAATAACGGACGTAGAAACATTAGTGTTAATTCAGAAAGTTTTGGATATTCTGATATTTTAATATTCCACCTTTTTGATCTCACCCTTCCTGATCAGCTGGGAGTAATGCCGAGAACCCAGCCCCATATAGATCCTAAAGTTAAGATCTATTACCTAAGTTTCAGCAGTTTCGAAAAAACAAAGTCCTGGACCCCGGACAGGCGGATTTAAAAAATTCGATTTTCTATTCTAAACATCTTGAAACGTGAAACAACTAATTTTCAGGGGGCTTAAACTATTTTTTTCCTGATTAATTAGAAATTTTCATTATTGATCTTAAATTTGGGAGTTTCGTAGAAGCGTCATGGCATACAAACCGTATGGTATTTACTACTCTAAGAAGTAGAAATTCCTTCGAAGGCAATTTTCGTAACAAATTAGGAGTTGTTGAATTTGATGTGGGAAATCTAGAATTTGACTTAAGAAATGATGAATTTGCATTGGGAAATAATTAATTGATAATCAGAAACAGTTTTCGAAGTCAATTTTCGTACAAATTAAAAGTCATTGAATTTGATGTGGGATATCTGGAATTTGTATTAAGAAATGACGAATTTGACTTGAGAAGTGATGAATTATAATGAGAAATATTTTTGGAAGACTGTTTACATTTCTAATTAGGAGTTGTTGAGTTTGATATATTGAGTTTATTGATGATATCTAGAATTTTACTTGAGAAATGATGAATTTGACCTAATATTTGATTAAAGACAGCATTTTTTCACATTTTCATGATAGCGTTGACACAAATTTACTCGTACATATATTTTAGCATTTAGAAGTTGAAAAATGTATCTAACTATTGGGGAGATGATCGGGATATAATTAATCATTGTTTTCCCTTCTTCCACACAACTGTCGTCCAAAATGGCCTTAATTCGTAAAGCTTGATTGACTAATTGATCTCTAATATGGCATTTCAATAATTCTAGTATACGGTAATGGGATTAACCTATTAGAACGTGCTCCTAACTATTTGAGAACACCTGAGGCGAGGAAATTCACTCACATTCTTGGCAGACGGTTTTACGAACTGGAGGAATCGATTCAGTTTTTACCTGACGACCGGCTACACTTGGCTCCCTGCCACTATCGTAATTCGATTAGCACGAGGGAGAGCCCAGTTCCTCTGTTTTCAACGGCTACAACTTGTTGCTCCTCGCACATTTGAATTCGAACCTCCATCGGGCACCTGTCCAACGGATTGCGGATTACTTTCGAGGGGAAAAAGGGTTTTTTAATTTCAAGATTCATTCCGTTCGAAAATAACCTTTTCATTATAGCGTTCGGAATCAAAATTTTACCGAGGGGCAGTTTTTATTTTAACGGTTTTGTTTTCTTTTTTTTTTCATTTTTTTTACCTCAAGATTTCCTCATAAAAGAGGTGACTGGTTCTATCACGGGGTGATCTCAGATTGATCTCAACTCAACAAAATGCGGTATTTTATGGATCTCAATGCTTTCTAATGAAAGAACTGGGCAGTCACATAAAAAGGTTCCATCACCATTGAAATCATATTTCGATAGAGACCAGAGCATCTCGGGAATGAATTTTCTAGGATCAGAAATCTCATATCATTAGAGATCCTTTATCAAAATATTCTCAAAGTGCTTGGTCCAATATAAATCAATGCATTCAGCAAATTTAAGACGTTTATTGGGGGCAGCATTAAGCGAAAGAGGACTTAGTAGTCAAATTCAAGGAAATCGTAGCCAAAATGGAAAATCTCCTAGTTTTTCTTCAAACACAGTTTCTCACTGTTCGTTGTAATTGCTTTTTGGTTTTCAACTGATCTAGAAGTGAGCTCTCACCAGAATTTTATTCTCCTTCTTAAGATTGGCATCCAATTCAGTCATCTTCTTTGTTGAGAATAGCGGGAAACCCGTGCTTCCCACGAAATATGGAATTCCTGTCGAAGGCTTGTGTAGATAGCTCAAATTTGATGACACCGTTGGAAAGTGCATTAAATTTTCTATCTTTTTGATGTCAGAAAATATTTTTTTTATTGCATTGAAGATGTACCATTGCTGCGCGAAATGGCAGTTTTGTCAAAATCTTGAAATCACCTGTTTTTCTTCTCGCCTAGAAACCCCATTAATGCTTGACGAAGAACTGTGCAGGCCTGGTAAAACGTGCGCCAAAATGTCAGCTTTCTAACGGTGTATTCGTTTTGGTTTCTAAAAATATTTTTAGTTAAGGAAACGGTGTTTAACTGCAGAAAAACGTGTGTTTTCTGTTGAAATTGAGGTTTTTCCAAAAGTCTCGACGAAAAAAGGTTGGAGGCGGGATATACGTAACTTTTCTCGCTGAATCGAATGGTGACAACGCCAGACCTCTCAAACGACGATTCAAGTTAGTTTTGTCGGATCCATAAACCCGTTTGTTTGTGAACAGCGTCTACGGTATTTCTAAGCTGTCCGGCCAAAGTCAAGATAATCGAAGAGCCGAGAGGCGGCTGTTGTTTGTGTTAATTTACGATTGATTGCGATGAATTGCATTCACCTTTTTGCTGACACTATAAACCATTATCAAACCAGGCCTCTTACCATTACCAACTCTTTTCTTTCGTCTCTTTCCTCACTGTATTTCCTTCAGCGTGGTTTCCCTATTGCATATTACCATTCATCATGGTGCGCTATAGCTACTGAACAAAGCTGGTAGTAATAACCAAAACCTTGGTGACAAAAAAGGATTAGTAGATAAAAAAATATAGTTTACTAGATAAAAAAAGGATCAGTGACATAAACAATATTATCTACCAAATTTTTGACATCAAATAGATCGATAGATCTTAAAAAAAATTGCTAGGAGGCATTTTTGTTCGGAAATTAGTTGTTCAACACGTAGGAGTCGGATTGTGCATAACTCCTGGGACTAACAAAGACCTGATGTTTGAGAATTGGGAAAGCTACGGAGGAGGCATGGTCTTGGTCAGGGGCGAGGATATGCAATGACCCGCACAACCCCGCGGTCTTGAAGGAGGGGTTGCTTTGTGCGCCGTGTATTATCAACCCCAATCTGATTTGGCCGCAGCATTGGGTGTCGCAATGTTGATAATTCGTTGTTTCTGACCAAATTCAGTTTTAGTAAAATATATAGAAAATTTAACGCTCTTTCCAATGGTGTCATCAAATTTGAGCTATCTCCAAAATTGAGGGAGTTATGACAGTTTTAATGACGTAAGATCGAAAACACGAAAAAAATCTTAAATCGCGAATAACTGGGAAACGAGGCCTCTGGTAAAAAAATGCTAGAAGGCATTTTTGTTCGGAATTGAGTTGTACAACACTTAGGATTGTGCATAACTCCTGGGACACCCTGTATATAAGGATATCAGTAAAAGTTTAGCCTGTATCGGGCTGAGACGTTTTATTATTATTGCACTAGCTTTTCACTCTCCCATTTGATGACTACCTTCTGTATACGGCTTCTAGCACGTTGGATGGATTTGTCCTAAAGTTCGTGGAAACTGATCTTTAGTAGTACTTTTGTACGGCACAGAAGCTAATATCAAAACCTCTAGCTCAAAAAGCGTAGTGCACGACACCATGGGTATTCCGTAGCTTAAGAATCTGCGTTGGGAACCCCTTGATTCACCTTTAATCATCGTGCTGCCATTCAACAGTTCAGCTTTCTAGCTTGTCAGAAGAAAGTCAGTACAGGTTTTGAGACGTCCCAGCGGAGGCAGGTGAATGAAATTGAACACCACGTCGGTACACGACGCAGAAAATCACGAGCAGAACAACTGAAATTTAGCTAGGTAAAATAAAACACCTATGTTATGTTGATTCAAAGGGAATTATTCAGTGACGTGAGGGTTGAGGGCTAAATTAGTGCGTATACATAGAGTTAGATAATTTCCAATGCCCACTTCTCATGCTGTGCCAATACTAGTTACAAAATCAAGAACTTTTACTTGAAATAATTTTTAAAACATCAAATTAGAAATCATTATACCATCAGATTAGGGATGGGACATCGAGACAAAACATCAATATTGATATCGATATCGATGTTTTATTTTATTTTTTCCCAATTTTGAATATCTACCTCGTTGTATTATCTCAAACAGCTGTAATTTGAACGGATTGAGATATCTCCAATCCGATTTTACCATCGTGTTCAGCGTGAAAAAACCTTTATAAAAGTGGGTCATCTGCTTGGGGATTTTCGGGTAATTTTCGCCCATTTGAAATGCCCCAAATCTCCCCTTAGGGTGAGACGATTGTGCCCATCTTCAAACTTAGCATTTGAAAGCCAAGATAGATTTTTGTGCGAATTTGAACTTTTAATCTCAATTCTATCGAGAGTTATCGTCTGGAATGTGTTCTTGGTGTCTGTTGGCAGTGGATTTAGAATGCTTTGAAACGGATTTTGATACAGACATTTTATGAAAATTCTCATGTTTATTTTATATATTTTTTATATTTCAGACCGAGAGCAAGTTTCTTTTTCTTCTAAAATTGGCTTATAGTGCAGCAGTTGAAAGAATTTTTAATCATTCCTTTTTTTAACGTTAGGTAGCAAGCAAACTGGATGGAATTCTTTCTGAGAATGAAGAGTAAACCAAACCGATGTTATCGAAGCCAAAACATCGATATTTTGATAATGTCGACGTCGATGTCCCATCCCTACTACAGATACATAATAAGGGATCTTGGCTAACGTAGCCACTTCCAATGACAAGTCAAAAGTTGTTATAACTACTGCACGCAATGTCAGATTGATAAGACAAACTTAATAAATGTAGCACGTCGTTTACCAATGTAGCAAAGCGATCTAGAAAGATCAAGAAAAAGAAAAAACAAATATAAAAAAACTCTCGACGAATATCACAACATCGGGGACTAGTACTGGACACGAGGGTCCGATGATGCTGTGCCAAGAGACAACAGAGCAAGTCGCATTCTGGTCTATTTTAGGGGCGGACGAGTTGTTTAGAGCAGATAGACGATCGGAGAAACGTAGTTTCAAGCATTCAGACTTCGAAAGCTCTCTATAGAAAACGGATAGATTGATTCGCTTTTGTTTAAACATTATACATTTTTAGAGTTAACTCTTGACAAACTAGTAGGTACGTGTAGCGCTTGGATGGATCGGCCTCCATCCCTCTTCCCTACATCGAAATGTTCAAGGTTTATTGCTGAAGAGAGGTTCGTAAGACAAAAATTAGGATCTAACATTGGAAAAAATAACGATTTATCACTATTACCCTCTTCATTCACCCCCTTCCGAAATTGGATATGAAATATGTTCAAAAACTAGAATTTCTTCTTAACCAAAAAAAAGATAGAAGAAAATCGGCGTCAGTACCACTTCGGCACTTGAAACAATGTCTACTATCGCCTCAATTCCCCAATTCCTGACAGAAGATTCAAAATTTCCGAGGTTTGTTTCACAGCTAGACTAAAATTGGAATAGAATAAATTTTTTTTTTCAAATAATCAATAAAATCAGATGAAAATGTGAAGAAATAACGATAATACACTATTATTCCCTTCATAATCACACTAACCCAAAATCTTAACTGAACAAAAAAAAGAATGACATGAATCGCTCGAGAATTCTCGATTGAACAGCGATTGAAAGGAATGGTTATTAGCCCCTTCATTTTTCTTCCTGTCTGCAAAACCAAAATTTCTGAGGTTTTATAAGAGCGAAATTCAGATCGAACACGAAAACGAATCACGAAAATCGATTGAAAATTGTAGGCTCTGGTGCGTCGACGGAATTTGGTACGAGCACAGACAATCACTTTTCGGTCTTACAATTGTCTGAAATAATTTTGTGTTCAGCCAAACACAATAACCAATTCTAATAGGCATTCCTCTACTGACAAAGCCTTACTTCAGAAGGACGTCCTAAAAAGAGAAAATATGCTAGAAAGCTATCGCGGTTGAATACAATACCAAGGTACAATCAAGATTTCGAGAATAATATTTCGGGCGTTGATTATTGTGATACTTTGTAATGAAATAATGAGATATGAAATAATACCAATTGTGCGCCGTCAGATGCAGAACGTATTTCGAAAAGGTAAAGAACTTGTAGGTACACTTGGTACTACAATTAAGAACTATACAGCGATTCGAGAAGGACGGTCCCGCTACATATTTTGGTGTTCCACCATATTGAAATTTCCTGATGTTTGGTTGAACATTTCCTATAAGCTTGTTAATATGATCGTATCCAAAAAAAAAAAAAAAAATGTTCCCCCACTGGTATACAACGACATCGAACTGTATGTTCCTTGGAGTAGAAGATTAGTACGTAAAGAGTAAGATACGATAGAAAAGAAATGATAAATATAATGAATCCTAGTTTACGTCATAATATGGAGAGGTGAGGTGATGGAATATTAATGTTGCCCCTTCCATTGAGCTGAATGCGGTTTAGTGCTCCGCCACTATCAGAGGATGACCCAGACGCTTGAAGGCGCCTGATTCATCTCCCAAGGCGACGGATTCAAGAATAGGGAAGGGCCAACTAACCATATCCATCACAACGTGACGTGAGAAAATTGAAAGGATACACGATTCTTCGTATAATCTGAAGCCAGACACGGTCATGTTGTATTCGGCGAGGGCCTAGTCGAGGCTAAGGGAAGTGTGTCGAGCTCTCGAGGTGCTCTACAAACAGCAAACATTCGGGTGACCCGCTTCTTGTCGGTTTTTACGCATAAAAAGAGACGAATATTCGCCTACAGGGGAACACCGTACCGTCGGCTCGGGAAATAGTTTAAACTAGTCGTAGAAAACCTCTCGTTCAATATAAACTTACACAATTATCTTACGTAAAGGTAATAATTTATTATTTTGGAAAAATAAGCAGCGTTCGTTTATATTATTCCGTCAATTTATTGAATCTACCTACAGAAATCTCGGTAGACAGGTACTCAGAAGAAAGCAATTTTGCAGTGTTCTAGACCTGTTACTAATCTTGCTTGAGTGTTACAAACTTTCTGTGTTGCCCGGAGTAGACTGACGGTTATCTGCTCAGGCTGTCTGAAGGGGTTGCTTCTTTACTTGACAGTAATTTGATCGTGATCTAATCGTCCCATTGCTATGAACCTACCTTTAGTGTCGCGGTTTAAACACTCCTGGTGAAACCGCGTGGAAGCTCATCGAGATTCCACGATATCACAAAGGTGAAAACGAACGTGCGGTATTCGCCTAGGCGGTACTATCCGATTAGCTCGGTACTCGGCAAACACCGGGCAGTTTGACACACATATATGCGCGATATGTGAGCACAGTGGTTGTCTTGGATTAGGATACGATTCGGACAAATGTTCGTGTGCTACGTACAGTCAATTCTCCTCTGGATTTATTGAAGACGAACTTCTTATTACTTATTCTGGTGGTGGATGATGTCATTCGGAGCCGAGAAATGAGTTGCCTTTTCAAGTACCTGTCTACCAAGATTTAAGCAGCTAGATTCAATAAATTGGAATAAATTGATGGAATAATAAAAAAGGATGCAGCTTATTTTTCCAAGATAATAAATTATTATCTTTCAGTTAATCTGGGTCTTTGCATATTTCAGGCTTCAGAGTGTAAATAGCGTATAAATTAGCTTAAGGAGCCTCTCAGCTGATCTCGGGAAAATGAATCTTCACGTAAAAGTCCTAGGAAGTATACGAACTAAATTACAGCTTGAGAGTTCAAGTAGTGTAGAAATTACTTAAGAGAGTCTGATCAGGGGCCTTTGCAAAGTCAGGTAAAACCCCTAAGGTGTCTACATTCAGAATAGCAACCTCAGAGTGTAAATAGCGTATAAATTAGCTTTAAAAGCCTTTCAGCTGATCTCGGGTTAATGAATCTACACTTAAAAGTTCTGGGGAGTCTACATACTAAATTACAGCTTGAGAGTGCAAGTAGAGTCGAAATTACTGAAGAGAGTCAGATCAGTGGCCTATGCTCTGTCAGGTTAAAGTCCTGAGGTGTCTACATTCTAAATAGTAGCTTGAGTGTGAAAATAGTGCACAAACTAACTTTAGAAGCCTCTCAGCTGATCTCAGGCCAATGAATCTTCGCGTAAAAGTTCTAGAGAGTGTAAGTACTAAATTCTGTAATCAAGCTGTCATGAGAGTGTTAATGACGGAGAAATGAGCATAACTAACCTCTCAGCTGTTCTAAAGCTTTTGCACCCTCAGGTAAAAGTCCTAAGGAGTTACTAACTAGAATACTTCTACAGTGTGTAAAAAGTGTAGAATTTAGATGTAGGAACCTCTAGCATAAGCATGATTTAACATCTGGGATAAGTGTAATACGCTGGGCAGTTAAGGACAGTTACCCTAAAACCTAGTTTCACAGCTTTTAATTTATTACCATTTTCTGAGGGAGATCCCCCTCCCCCCTCATCACCATTCTTAGGAGAATATTTCAGATCCTTGAGCTCTCCTTCAGGATCCTTGCTCTTCTTCATGCCTTAAACTACTTCTACCTGTGCCTAGGGTTTAACCTCATTTCTCTGCTGCTTTTAGAACAATGAGAACTGTACTACAGGTCCGTCTATCTGCTGAAAGTTGGATGCCAAACTCAACCGAAGCGGTGGACGGGAGAAGCGCGGGGGTCCGGAACAATGTAGGTTCAACTCGTATCATCAGCTCCCTCGGAAATAGAACACCCGGCATTTGGTTCGTCTCCAACGCTTCCCCGATCCGGCGGCCCGAAACCTGTGGACACCCGATGGCTTCAAAACAATAACCTGGTTCGGAACTTATGACCTCAGATATTCGGATTCCTGGCTTTTGAGAGGCCTCTGCCATCAATTTCAATTTTCAGCTGAAAAAATCGATTTGCGCTCCAACGAGTGGAACTGATCATAATATGGGGAGGGTGACTCTATCTGAATTCGTTAACTTCAAATTCGTAAACTCCGATCTAACTTTCTAACTCCCTAATTCTATCATTTTAGTTCATTATTTTCAATGTCGAACCTTACGATCAACAAAGAAAAAAATGTAACCCTTCCTCCGCCCTCGAATCAAAATTTGTTGGTTCACTGTACATAATACATACCCAAATTAAAAAAAAATTGCATTAAGATAATTTAAAATAATGATATGGGACGCGGTCTGGGGTCATACCCCCCCCCCCAACCCCCCCCCCCTGTTGGGCACCCCTGCCTAATATTACTGATCTCCTTGTTTACTGACTAAAGTATATCTATCGTAATAGTGCTGTCGTAAGAATCTACCACTTCATCAACTATAAACTTGGTCCATGTTTCTATGGTTGGTTCTCAACCTGACGATTTGGACGATATCCTGGCGGTTGAAACGAAGTCCGGAAAACCATGGTTTGGGTTTGATGTGAGGTTGAATCAGATAATTTTGGTATCCCTTTTTCTTAAGATATCTGGTCATAACTAACCTGCCAAAGGATGTTCACTGTATTTTGTTCGAATTTGGGTACGTTCGTGTTTGGGTACAATGACAACCCCTTAATGTAAGTCAAATACATGATTCAGCTGCTGGAGTGTCTACATATTTACCTGTACTTTTTACCAAGCACGTTTTTATACAATTTCGACTCTGTCTATTGATTGCGTTTAAACGAAACATACGTATAAATGAAACGTTAAAGTCTGAACTCGGTCGTTTTCAAATTTCCCTAATTCGAATTAAAACTAATCCCCTTTTGAAAAACAGTAAATGGCAAGAATGTACAGAAGAAGGGGGAGTCTGGCGTCAGTGGGGAGCTTCATTAAAAACGGTCTGACCCGCGCGCTCTTAATGAAATAACCGAAAGGCGGCCGGTTTAAGGGAAGGGGTTATCCAACTGGAGGAGGGGGAAGGGTTATTCGGGCGAGATGGAACGAAGGGATGCGGTTAATTGGTTGATAAAACTGGAATCCACCTCACCCCGATGCGACCTGAATTAACTCTCTCATAATCTCCCTTCGTCTCGATAACTCCCCTCGATAACTCTATAGTGGACACCGTCCCACGTTTCTTTCCACGTGTACGGTGTGCGAGGGATCTTTTTTTTCTTCTCTCCTGCCAACACTCGGGTTATTGAAATGAGTGGGCTTCGAATGAGGGTGGGGCGAGTCTCCAAGGTGATGGGACTAATGGGGCCAAAGGTCGACGTCTCGCTTTGTCTCGTCTACATCTACATTTTTCGACGATAGCTTGCTGAGAGATGGTGGGGGAAATTAAATTGATTTCATGGGAAAATATCGACATTAACTCCAAACAAGCTACCACTGAAGTGTGAAAAACAGCAATTGCATTCATGAACTTCCATCATTTTAAACTTGTAAGATCGTTTCCAATTATAAGTTTTCCTTCTTTTAGTAACAATAATAACATTTCAATTTGTCGTACCTAAGTTATTATTCGTTTTTTGAAAACCCAACCTACATAAAACTACGCATGTCTCACAACGCTTGCACACATAACGTTATAACAATACATCGAGGGTGAAGTTGGAACATTACCTACCTGAGATAGGGCTGGTCAACACAAAATATCTGGAATCCCGCTCAACAACATGGCGTAAGTGTTTTGGTTTATTGTTCAATAATAAACCATTGTTGTAAAACCCCCCTGAAAATTTCATGGTTTATGTTTCAAAGGGTGTAGAATCCGAATCTGGAATAAAAATTTTTCCGTCCATCCGCCGTACGCCGTACGCACGATTTCTCCCAAACGGGTGAAGCAAATAATATGAAATTTTCAGGAAAAATCCATGTTGGTCCGAAAACGCCCCAATTCTTTAGCCAGCACTCTCACTTAATTTAAAGTGCCCTTTAAGGGTTGTCAAAGTTTTGTAAAATCCCTAAAAACCTCAAAAAAATACAAGGCGGCCTAAATTTGGACTTTTTTTAAAAGAACTTTCCATGAGGAATCGAATGAGCCCCTCCCCAGGTCTGTAGCTCAAACCATTCCCGATGTATGACCCGATTTATGGTGGCAACATTTGCGTTATTTTGGTTTATTATTGTTTTTGTTTTGATAGCAGTAACCTAGTGATGTAGTAATGTGGATACTGGAGTGAACTCCTAAGAGGCTTTGTAGCCGATACACGGGTTGAAGCATTCTGATACGCATGAAACGCTGCAAATTATTTCACTGGGGTTTATTATTCAATTGGCTTGCGTTCATGATTTGAATTTCCACTAAGCTTTGGAGTGTCCCTGTTTCACAGGTGATAGAGCGATTATTGAATTTCAGGAGATGTGCGTAAAGCACGTAAATCTGTTCTCAACCAAAATACCTATTTGGACTGATCAGTTGATCATATTTGTGTGCCTCCTGAAATTCAATAATCGCTCTATCACCTGTGAAACACGCACACTCCAAAGCTTAGTAGAAATTCAAATCATGAACGCAAGCCAATTGAATAATAAACCCCAGTGAAAGAATTTGCAGCGTTTTTTCTTGATCGTTCCGATTTCGTTCTAATTAGCGTTAAACCTAGGCATAATTTTTGTTATACGGCTGGCGAAACTGAAATCAGTTATGATAGACGGACCTTCGAAACTTACAATCTACAGAGGCAGTGAATGACGGTGTTTAGTATTAGTACTTAATCATACTTACTATGTTCGAAATAGTGTGCATAGCGTACAGATATGTTGTGTGATTTAGGTGTCATTACTGAAGTAGGTATTTTAAAAGCCATCCATCACTTGGAGCTTCTTGTTTCAAATAATGTTTTCTTTGGCTCAAGCCTAAAACGCCAGAGGTAATTTAGCAAAAAAAGAGGGTCGCGATGAAGCCTTTTTACCTCCGAGAAAATTAACTTTCCTTCTCTCTCTCCACTGTTCCAAAAAAAGGGGCTCATTTGTTGTTCCTGTGTTATTGTTCGTAATATTCAACGGGTTTGACGTTGATTGATGAATCTCTATTGAAAGGCGTAACCAGAAGAAGATGGCGGTGAAAGGACATTGCGGCGGGAGGTGGGGGTTATTGTAATAAATTACTGCAGAGAAACTCTACCAGAAATTGAATAGGAGGAGGAGAACAATCAAGGCTTGCCACTTAAGGTTTATGCGTTTAAAAATAAAATTGCGCGCAGTTCCCCTACTATGTAACGTGTACACACGTAAACAAACGGTAAAGGATCCACTTTCTCAGAAAGAAAAAGGAGTTTTGGCCTTAATTTTCGGATATTGTTCAGCTATTTCCTTGCACTCGACTCATGGACAAATGAAGGCAAATCAAGTTATACACATTTCGTGCAAGGCATCTACATCACCTCTTTCGTAGTAGTAGAGGTGGTTCATCTGATTTCGGCGTAGATTATATAAAATAGGTGATTCCACAAAGATTGAGCAAGTAACAAAGTCAATGAAAGTCAAGTTAAGCTCTCTAGAGACGTGAATAATACAATTCTTCTGAAAATCAGAAAAGAGGTGTTGAAGTTTTATGCGTAGCTCCGTTCCTCGGATTTCGCATTTGAGTGTAAGCAGTGGATATTTATGTATATCGTATTCGGAGTGGTAATTCAATGGAACCCACGCGGCTCCATGTACTCTCCAAGCCTAAATTATTTCCAACGTTCGAGAGAAATTGAGAGGTTTTTCGTGTAGCATAATTTACCGATGAAAATGATTTCAGGGTTTGTCAGCGTTATTATGGTTTCCGTCAGAAACAGACAACTATCGCGAAATTGAGCGTAGATTTGTCGCGTCATTCAAATCAAGTAATAGAGGATGGAGCCCAATCAAACGTTTTTAGCGACGATGTAATTTTATTCATACCTATCATGTGCTGTTATATATTATGGACTGTAGGTATAAACAAATTAACTTGAATTGAACGACAAACCATTAGCGTCCATCTTGATACTGAGAAAGCATTTGATAAGCTGCAACATGAAAACCTTATTGACTTACTAAAACCATGCCTACCCGGTAACTTAGTGCTACTTATTCAGGACTATTTAGCCCGACTAACATTCAAGGTAGCTATTGGCAATGCGTTTCCTTCAGTCAGCCCTATCTCGGTAGGAGTGCCGCAGGGAAGTGTTTTGGGACCATACCTCTGCCTCCTGTACACCCAAAACTCTCCAGTTGGCGAAAACAGTATGGTGGCACAATTTTCTGATGATACCGCTATCATGCTGACGGAGGTTTACTCCGTTTTTATCAGAACTTAATAAGGTCAAGCATTTAGGATTAAACTTGTTAAGCACTAAAAACTGATTTATTGGACCAGTAAAGTACAAAAAAGTAAATAAAATAGGAATTTCTGTTTTATTAGGATCAAAACAATGAAATTATCGTTAAACTTTCCGACTACCCGGAGGTGTCGCGGACGTCGCCAGCCGTCCTCGGAGTGGACGTTTGACTCGGTAAGTTCAGTTCACATTTTTGACGATTTCGCTCGTGGCTTCCCGTTTATCATGTTTCTTACCACACGTCCCTGGCGTTTGATGATGTTGGGAGCGATTTTTATTAACGTGATATCGTGATATAGATTTTGAATTTATGCTGTTATATATTTTCAATGAATCGACAACGGAACTCCTCAATGAGTTAGTGAATAAAGGTCACCAACATTTTTTGCTTCTCACTAGGATTCGGTAGTTGGCAACGCCGTTATCATGCAAGTCTACCCCTCCCATGAAACGATTATACTCAGAGATCATCATTGCCATCGATCCCACCTCTGACAGTAAACGCCAGTTTTTGTAAGAGATACCAGCGATGTTACTGGCTACAATGACTAACGGGTTGTCATGCCAGTTTACCGCCAGCAAATTTGATGCTGAGACCATAGATCCTCTTTCTTTTTTCTGTAAATCTTTATTTGTCAAGAGGGGACATTTTTTCAGACTATTTTCCTGTGGCTCGGAATCCTTTCTCGGTCAGCGAATGGAATAAAGCGTACAATGAGAAGAAATCATCGAAACATACATAATGCAAGCTCGGATTCTCAACAACTGAGCTTCCTTCTCAACCACGCTTCCTCCAAGGCCCAAATCCGTAGTAAATTTGACCTAAGGTTGCCAAATCTGGGGCTCGGCTGCGAAAAGCAACTTAAATAATGTACAAATATTTCAATACCGGGTACTGAGAATCACAACTGACGCAACATGGTACCTCAGTAACGAAACATTACACAATGATCTGCGCATGGAGGTTGTCAGTGAGGTGGTACAGCGGCAATCGGCATTGTTGGCTACATCGATGCGACTCCACAACAACCCCTTGTCCGAAAGAGAACCATCCACAATACCTAATAAAACATTGAAGAGGAAATTTGTCACTGAACTTCACCTTGGTTTGGCATTTAGAGCCTAGCCACCTCTACAATTATTGTTGATATTATTATTTTATCTATTTTGTTATTATTACATTCGTGCATTTGTTACAAATCTATAATTTAATGTTGTACGAGTCATATTCACCGTTGGGCTAATGTATTTCACGTTTCGGGCCAGTTGTATATTTTGTTCCTTAAATCAATACTTTGTAAATGACTTTTGGTCAATAAACAAAATTCCAATTATTAAAAATTTCAATCAACCGTAAACTTTAAAAATGACAAAAATTTTTTATAGTTCTGAAACTCTTTTCTGCAGCTGAAGAATGTTCAGAAAACGTTGTTATCCCACCAGGACTTTCAGTTTAACAGTTTTTTGTATACCAACTTTACAATAAGCCCCATGGTGTGATATGTTTTACATGACCCAAAGATGCCCAATTTAAAATTTCAGCACCTTAAGTCGATTAGGAAACGAATTAGCCTCTAGAAAGTGGTAAATTTAACAGTTTTTGAGCAAACCTTACTTTACAAAACGGTTCATGAGCCTCTTTAGAGACTGTACCTCCGTACCCTGTAATTCAATTCTAGTTATACCAAATGAACACTATTTCAAATTTCAGCACGGTAAACTCCTACAAAAATGCTTGTCTACAGAAAAGAAAGTATCAAGATGAAGAGGACCGTCGATTTAACAGTTTTTAGTAAACCTTACTTAACATTAAGCTTCATCATCTGGTCTTACATCTGTAACTTGCAAATATATTCTACAAGCCCCTAAGATGCTCAATTTAAAATTTCAGCACTATAAGTCGATTAGGAATGAAATTAGCCTGTAGAAAGTGTTTTTTCCAACAACCTTAAATTTGTCAGTTTTTAGTAAGCCTTACTTGACAAAACGCTATACGAGCTGATCACTACACCTCCGTACCCTTTAATTAAATTCAAGTTGTACCGAATGAACTTTGCTTCAAATTTCACCACAGTTGGTAGGGTAAGGATAGACTTCACGCAACCGAAACGTGATTTCGTAACCAATTTGGGAACCGTTTTGTAACCGATTATCGTTACGACATTTCAAAACCAATTTCGTAAAAAACATTTCGTGATCGATTTTCGTAACACAATTTTGTGGAGGTCGGGCAAATTATCACTTCGTCATCATACAATTAAAATAATGAAAGACCTCAATTCTGTGGTTGTTGCGTTTTAGCCAGCCTGCGAAATCGGATCTCATTTTCTTCAGAAAAATCTGTTTTTCGTCAGAGACTTTCCTGTTTCTACGGAAAGTCTGTATTCTACATCTTGAAGTCTGTAGATGATAAACCGTACGTCATCCATTGAAATTAGGAAAGTGCGGTGTGAGCCTACATAAAGACAACGGATGTTTTGAACTGATCGATCGTTTGCACCCTTTTAATGACGTCCAAGACCCAAGTTATTTCCACTTGAAGGAAGGCATCATGAAAATTAGGCTACTAAACGAGTCCCTACCCCTCCTGGGGGGATCACGTTTGAAACTAGCGAAACCATGGTCCTGTTGAAAGAGATTGCCTCCCACCAAGAGAGGAAACACTTTTCTTTCTTTCTTTTGAGAAAATCCTTTCCAAACGATCAAACGCAGGCCCAACGACCTGATCCTGTCTAATGGTTTTCCCATAGGGCTTAGGCGCCCATTGTTTCTAGCTCTCTTCTCTTGAATGACTCCATCAGCCGCGAATCGATGCACCCAGTCAGCCCTTCCCCGCCTAGGTTTCTCGCCCATTGTTTGCTCTTCAATCGTTTTTCCCCTTGCTGCTTCACTGACTCAAAGAAACTTCTTACTACACACATTCTGCCCTTGCTACTTTAAATTCATACGTGAACTCATATTCTTCCACAATCATTTTCCATTCATATGCAGCAACTTTAATTTCTAAGTTGACGATACAAATACAAATTTAACAAAAAACATTGCTGTTTTAACTTCCGCGATGAAGTTATATTCGGGCCATGCGTTGCAGCGGTTGATGATTCGTCGCCAAGATTTTTCATAGAAACCCATTCTAGAGCCATCCTTCATTTGCCCATCGATTTTGAAAGATTTCGGATGACTAAATTGTGAAAAATTTGAAGGTGATTTAGGAAATCCAGGTTGGCGCGAGGATTAAACTTGATTAGAAGGGACTCATTTCCAGATTTCTAAGGTCGAAATTCTTTAACATGAATTACTATCGGTAACCTTGAGTAAGAAATGGGACAAGACTGACCTCAGATAAACAAAATAACAATGAGCAGATGATTTTTTAGTTGAACTGAAATTTTGTTATTCCTTTTGATTCGATGACATTTACAGATTTTATTTTCCATTTTCGAACAATGCAAGGAAGTGATAGTTTGCAGTTATGAGACCTGGATCCTGATCACCGTTTGGAGTCAAGTATGTGATGGATATGTTTGCTGGCAGTTCCCGTTTTTAGAATCCGTCGCTTTGGGAGATGAATCAGACATTTTCAAGAGTCTGGATCATCCTCTGAGCGTGGCGGAGCATTATATCCGCATTCAGCTCAATGGAAGGGGCAACTAAACCATTCCGCCACCACACAAGTATCAACAATGTCGGACCACTGAAATTACCCATTTCACCACGAATAATACGATAAGAACTCTCTTTCAATAATACGTAATAATTTATGAATAAATGCTATAAAAAATGAGGTTTTGTACATTAATGTTTTCAATTTGAGTGTGTAAGACTAGCGGTTTTCTTTTTGGGTGGGTAGCTGCTTACAAGGAAATTACTATACCATCCTCCATTGCTACAGGGCAAAGAATTTTTGTTGTCCGATTTGTTGCAGTCGATGGGAAATGGTCCTGATGATTGAAAGTTGGTTTCGCACACTGGCCCATTCTATTGCATGAGAGAAAGACTTGTCATTCGTCCACCCATTCGTCTTTGATAGTGATTGGCAATTTGTTGAAAAATACGGCGTAATCAAAGCTGTCGGTTCCATCACACGAGATTACAAAAGGTGTAAATGAGCCCTCCGATGATCTTCAGCCGCTTCATCATATCTCATATGATTCCTTTGGCAGCTGACTTAGCAAAGGTGTTCCAAGTCTGAGTACAGTACGAGGTGGCGTGGACTCTGATTATGCGTTGGTCAAAAAACACTGCTCTGCACTCCTCCCTGCTCATTGGACATGAACATCGGCCACCAATTACCATCCGTCTTTAGTAGGTATCCTTTTGGACACTCCACTCCACGTTTGTGACCAATCCTCCTTTCTTGCAATTTAAAACATGGCCCAGACTGAACCACGCGTCACAAGCTTCACACTTTTTTGGAAGGCTTGAAGGAGTGTGTCCGTAAAGAGCTAGAGCATCTCTGAATTGCAGTGGTGGCAAATTAATCCGTAATTTTTTATCAAAATCAGGCATTTGTTGGTTCCTGTTCGAAGATTAGGTCTCGCTGACTTCATGCAGATCAAAAACTTACCTAAAGTTTCCCAAATTGGTGGAAAATTTAATAGAAACGTTCGGACTTAACCAGTTTTGTTTCAAAACTATGGACCTAGCGAGTTTTGAAGAAGAACTGGCAGGACCTAACCGGTTTTGAAACTAATGTAAAGACGTGATTCAAACATACCTTCCTACCGTTGTTTTGGAGAATAAAAATTCTGGTCTTATTTTTCAAAATTTGGCGGAATAAATGACTAAAAATATCAAACCTTCTGACTTAACTTTTTACAAATATATCAAAAGCAAATATAAGCATTTTTAGACAGCTCAAAATTCTTGATTTCTTTTTTTTTCTAACAAGAGTTTTTTTTCACTAAAACTCTTCACTCTACAAACACGAAGTTCTTCATGATCTTCTAGTAGATCTTCTGGTGTGTCAACTTCAGGTTGATCTGCATTTCCACCTAGTCCTTGGTCCAGAACTCGTCAAAAACAATCAAGGTGTTTGAGTTCCCTCCTCGTAGCTCGAAAGTGGAGAGATTGAGTAGTTTCAACGTCGACTACTTTGGGCGAGAGCAAATTCTTTTAACAATCAAATGAAATTTTGAAGACTCTCTCAATAGCGTCGTGAAGACTATCATAGAAGCTGTTCATTCGTAATTTGTGTACTCTCCATTTTGTCATCAGGTCCAGCTTTTGAGAAGGATTAGAGGTGACAGTAATTTGATTTTTGAGCCTCATCCACTCTGAACAAGCATCATTTGCAGGTACTACCAAATTTAACAAGAGAGAAAAATTGAAGGTTCAAGAACAGAAGAAAGATTTAACTCTTCCTTTTTGGATGTCTTCACAACGGGTGGGTTCGTGGAGGTAGCCAGCTCTGACACAAAACTCATGGACTTAGACACTTATGATGCAAAATTTGGCGTTAGCTTGTTTTGTTTCAAAACACATCCCGGACTAAACCAGTTTTGGAAAAAAACGCGAACTTTGACCACCATTTTCAAGAGGATCTAAGCAGTTTAGAAGGAAAATTACCTCGCCATTCGATTTCTCGCACTGAAATCCTTTGGTAATGGTTGTTACCCCAAATAGTCGTTGTGAATTTTCTTGAACGCGTTAAGATTTCTGTTTCGTATTTCAATAACTTCTGCACGTCTCGGGCTATCGTACCTACTCTCTTTCATGTTTGAGAACCTAAGGGGCATTCCAAATGGTTCACATTATTGAAAGTTGTACCCTAGCATATTGATGTCCCCAGAATTTATGCTGCTCTCGTTGAGGCTTGATGATTGAATTCACTTTTAATTCATTCTTCCCTCATCCGTTTTAGTTAATTGAATGCACTGTCACCAATTTTATTTAGCTTGAATCTCCAATTTCATTAACTAACGAGCTTTTTTCTCTCTGCCTGTTATTAGAATGAAATATTTTTGCAAACGTTTCAGGCTCACAAAAGAAATACAATAATGAAGAAGCTTATACAAAACTGATTCTACTATTCACCTGACCATGCACATAACTTCTAAAATTCTGCTAAAAATAATTGCTTAATTCAGCATCTGTATTGCTACACTCACCAACTGGACTCACAGTCTGATTCTGCTTGGTGGTCCTGCATATCCTGAAGAGGCCGGACCTCGACCGGATGAAGAATCTTTGGCTTTGATTCATGAAGATGCCAGCTTCCGAGTCTGGCGCCGCGACTAAAAACCAGCCCTACGAACAGGAAGAAAGATCATAAATACCCATTTGATCATGAGCTAAGCATATGAATTTGCGTTTATTAGTAATAAGACGACAGAACAAGCCTTCTTTGGATTAGCTTATTCACAATATCAGTTCTGCAGTTGGCTCAAGTATCATGAAAGTTTTCCTTCAAGAAGGCTACGAGACAGGGAAGTCAGAAATGTTGACCTACTTGCACTTCATCACTCCTATTTCTCATGTGTGAGTTGGGCATGAGCCCTTATGAGAACAGACTAAGTTCACGACAACCCTCCCACAGTTTACAACGAGTTTTAGTTCTTACTACTTTCATGCTTGTCACTTCATGTTATACCAGATTCTTGAATGTAGAAACTCAAACACCTTTTCTGTGGAGATTCGAGCTTTTCTGTAACACTGAGATTCTGTACTTGTCCATGGGTTTTATCTTCCAAATAACTACTGATCATCTGTTATTCCTTTATGGTCAGATCAGTGGTATTTAGCTATTTTGCTCTCGGTTCGTCGAAGTTACGCTAACTTAGAAGTACTTTGGGATCATAGCCAGAAATCATTAATTGTCCCAGAATTTCGCAAAGGCGTGTTCTTCGTACGGATGTCCTTACGAATGGGTTATTGCGCTACCTTGATTTATGCCGCGATATGAAAATGTGTTATACCGTTCTCCAGATGGCAGATTAAAACAACAAATCACTGTGCCTGAGTTGGTTTCCAAGATAAGTAACGTTTGTTTCAGTGAAGGTTGCATATCTTTACTAATCCTTAGCACCATTTATTTATTTATAGCAAATGGAAAAATACAAATTACAGTAAATAGTAAGATATAAACATATGCCTGCCAGTTGAAAAGTTCATAGGAACTTGAGGGAACTGGCAGAGCTACTTAATCAAGCCGGAGCAGAAAAGTATGTACTAAACTGAAAAAAAAAAAAAAAACAAAAAAAAAAAAAAAAAACACTAACATAAATATGTTCTCTTAGACCAAAAAAACAAGCTAACATTACAAGATAATTTTCATTGAGGTAGGCAAAATTTCGAAGTGAGGAATGGGGTGGGATTGGGTGTTCTTCAATGAACTTCTGTTGTTGAAGTTCCTAAGATTAATATTATTAAGATAAAAAAAAAACCAAGCGCTTGTACAAAAGCACCTCTCTTGTAGGACTACCACCTACCTTATAGGAGGTACCACTAAATTATTATGGTTAGCAGTTCTTGTAAGGGGTAAATTAGATACACATGATTCAAATAAACCTAATTCAAAAACTGCCAAACAAGAAGAAAGTAGAAAACACCGTTTAATTTTAAGAACGTTAATATTCTTATAAAGAAGAATTGTAGGATATCGGATAGGCTTACAAAGTAATATCTTTATAACACTGTTCTGAACCATTTGTAAAGGTTTTAAGTGGGTCACATAAGCTCCACCCCACACAGAAATTCCATAATATGGAATGATATTATATTCCAAATATGGAGAAATTCCATTTATATAATAACATCAAAAATGAATCGGAATCGTATTTTGAAACTACACTTTGAACATCTGTTTCAAGAAAGTAGATTTATTCTTGCTCAAGAAATGAGCATTAAGGATCATTGTTTGTAACCTGTCGCCCGGTTTTTGTAAAAGATCGTCACTGCCATTCAGTACCTTAGTATAAAACGATACGAGTTCATAGTACTGATAAACGAAAATGTTTCTAAGCGTAGGAACTTCTGACTTCGTTATCTAATACATAATATGTCCCTTTTATGCCAAAATAATGAATATACCATTGTGTAGTTTCGAGAAAAATCGAGAAAACTGTTTCTAAATTTTGTTTAAATATCACAGAATTCAGTTTGCTGTTTGAGGTACTTTCTGTCCACATTCTGGTATCAGACCTTATTTATTTATTTGTTTATTTATTTACAAAACGGGCGGAGCCCAATTACAAATTACAGAAAAAAAGTTGTTCCTGTGCAGTGTTGAGGTGCAACGAACGTTCGTATTTACAAGAAAAAATCAGAAGAAATTTCACATAAAACAATCAATTAAACTGAAGGGAGTGAGAGACCTCCGCACGAGAAATATCAATGAACAAGGGAGAAGTAGTTTTATGACACTCCCACCCCCCTCGCCGCACGTAACACATTCGTGGTTTTGGCAAAAAAAATTTGAGATGAATATTACACATTCATGGTTTCGGCCTGTCAAATTTCCTATGAAAACTATAACTATAAAACTGGGTGTCTAGTAAAATTATGATACAAACTCAGGGAATCAATTCTACGTTTAATTTGCAATCGAAAGTGTCTCGTAGCATTTTTCGTTTAGAGGCTTCGTTTTCCCGCAATTTAATTTCTAAGATTTTTTTTTTTTTACTTTTCAGACCTTGTCTCACTAAAACAGCCGTAGCTCCCTTAATTTTGATTTAAACGAGAAAATAAGGTAACCATTGGAAAGAACATAAAATTTCCTATTACCCTGACACAAAATTTAATTTTTTTAGCCAGACTTTATTGGTGAAAAAAATGGCCAAAGTTCAAATTTTGAAAATTGCTTAAAAATCATTGTTTTTCTTAAGTTTTTTTTTTCGCTATCTGTAGGGAGGTTTTTTGTCAGGCACTCCTCGGGAAAAACTTGCCCAGACACTCAGCTTTTCAACGGTGTACTCGTTATAATGTTTGGACGTGTTTTTCTAGGAGAAAAATGAGTTTGAATGAAAGAAAACGTGGTTTTTTTTAAAAGCAAAATCGAGTTTTTCATGATTTCAAAACTTGGCGGTTCGGGTCAAGTTAGTTTCGTATTCTACATGATTTTTCACGCTGAATCGAATGGTGATACTCCCAATCCTCAAAAGAACGTATCGGGTTTCGGGTTTCAACAGGCATTTTGCGTTATCATTTTTTATTAACTACAGTAGGTTTTCAAAATGTCCCCCTCCTCGAGACGTTCCGTAGTTGGTGAGCATTTCGCATACCCCGGCACATTCGTGCACTCTGGAAAAACGGAAAGTATTAGTTTGATTAATCGCTCGGAGCGTGCTCAAAAGAGCCGCCTTTGTACAAGGCAAGGATTCATTGTTATTTTAAGAAGGAAAATGGACGTGTTTTTAGTGTACTAAAACTCAAAGCATTAAAGAGCATCCCCTGGGGTTTTACCTTACTCTGTAATTCAATTTCTGTCTGACACCCAAACTCTTATACTTCGATTAATTTCTCAAATTGGAGAGTAAAGGAGAAAACTCAACATGTCCATAAAATACAAATTCCTATTTTTCGGGCTGATTTTTTTTTGTCACAAGCACTATTGAATTATTTTTCATTCACTGGACTAATACAAAATCTGTGAAACATGATTATTTCTTTTGGGATGCATGGTTTTAATTTTTTCAAAAACGAAATTGAGGATTTTTTGAATCTCAATCTTGAAGAAAGTTATCTCTAAGAATGTCTAAGATTTATTTTTTTAGAATAGTTTAAAATCTGGGTATTGTTCAAGAATGTTCCAAAACGGATTTCTTTGAAGAAAAATATTGGAAAACGTTAATTTGGAAAGCCATTGTAGTAGCTTATTTTCAACCATAATTTGCTAATAGTTGTTGCAAAAAGATTAAAAGAACAATTTTTACTTCAAGATATTTCATCCATAAACTAAGTACATGAGCAGTGTCAATACAGAAATTTGAAATTTAAAATAAATTCAATTTTGACGTCTTACGAACAGTCTTCAGAAATTCCCAAAAGAACCAAACTACCCATTCTCTAACGTTTTCCAGTAATTGTCGCAGACTCTCACGCTGCTAATTTTCGACCACGACCGTTCTTCATTCTCCTGGCCTCCCTCCAAATCGAGCCTGTAAATTTAACATTCAATAAACAGAACAATATTTTCAGAATGAACCACCTCGTGCTTTCACCTTCTGAAAAAATTAGCGTAGGCGGGTTTTCGGAAGCGAACGTCTCATTCGCACACCAATCGAAAAATGTCGTGTTGGCCGTTGTTAGTTCTGACAAGCGCTTAGTGTTTTTTTCGGGGATCGGCCAACTAACCCACAACACTCGAGCCGCGAGGAGTGTCGCCTGGGTTCTTCGATCTCACTTATTATCTGCGCCAGAACCCCCTTCTCCTTGCTGTCCCAACATCGCTCCCCTTTAGTTCCTTCTATAATAAAGCTGTTGCTTGGCTTTTTTTCTTCTATTTTTAAACTCCTCTCTCGAAGTGCCTGCTTCGTTTAAGGAAGAGCGGAAGAAGAGTTTGCCAATCGGGCCAGCATTGTAGCTTTTATAATTCTGATCACCTGCAGCTTGGCAAAAAGTTTGATGTGATTCGTTTTAGTGGATTCAGTAAAATGGGACAATTTAGGCTACGTATCTAAATTGTTTTAGAAGACAATGCGACATGAAAGTCAAGATAAAAACGTTGGGCGAGTACTTCTCCCAAGCCAGGCATGGAACAAAGAAGGAAAACACTCATCACTACTTATGTCTGCCACCGTTATCCGTTGCCCCTATTATTCTCTGGAGTCTTTTTATATCAGTCATCAACCGTGCCATTTTCAATTGATGACTTGGCATCGCTAAAAGTACTAAACGCCACTTTTTCGTCAAATTCGAACTATTGGTTGGTTACGGGTTTGGGGGACTGTTTCTTCACGGAAATAAAGTCGCTGCACATTTTTTCACTGGGGTTTATTATTCAATTGGATTGCGTTCATGATTTGAATATCTACTAAGCTTTGGAGTGTGGGTGTTTCACAGGTGATAGAGCGATTATTGAATTTCAGGAGATATGCATAGATCACGTAAATCTGTTCTCAACCACAATACCTATTTGGATTGATCAGTTGATCATATTTGTGTGCCTCCTGAAATTCAATAATCGCTCTATCACCTGTGAAACACGCACACTCCAAAGCTTAGTAGAATTCAAATCATGAACGCAAGCCAATTGAATAATAAACCCCAGTGAAAGAATTTGCAGCGTTTTTTATGGTTATCAGAATGCTTCAACCCGTGTATCGGCTACAAAGCCTATTAGGAGTTCACTCCAGTATCCACATTACTACATCACTACATCACTAAGTCACTCGGTTACTGATATCAAAACAGAAACAATAATAAACCAAAATAACGCGAATGTTGGCACCATAAATTGGGCCACACATCGGGAATGGTTTGACCTACGGACCTGGGGAGGGGCTCATTCGATTCCTTGTCGAGTGTTCCTCAAAAAGAGTACAAATTTAGGCCGCTTCGAATTTTTTTGAGGTTTTTAGGGACTTTACAAAACTTTGACAAACCTTAAAGGGCACTTTAAATTAAGCAAGAGAGCTGGGTCAAGAATTGGGGCGTCGCCGGATTAACATGGATTTTTCCTGAAAATTTCAGATTTTTTGCTCCAGCCGTTTGGGAGAAATCGTGCGTACGGTCCGACAATACCGAAACATTGTGAATAGTGAAGTGTTCCCCACATCATCAGAAAATGGCGAATGTGATAATGTAATTAAGTGCGATTGCTTAGAAGACGACAGTGCAATCCACAGTTGAATAATTATCTAGCTCATCAGTATTCAACAGTAGTCTCTCGGAGAGATTACCTATAGTTAGACTAATAACAACAAGTGACTCTTACTTCAGTTTTATTTTCGATATTTAAATTTACGAAGGTTTTAAATTTGAAAACTACATGCCTTCATTTAGGTTGAAATTGTATTGACTAATAGAAATAATAATTATGATTATATTATCATTTAAATGATTAACAGGAGTACAATCCAATTCTTAGCGACCGACCCGACAGTTCCAATCCCTCCCCCCGCTCCACACTCCTTCAACTAACCTTCGGCTGCTCCTTCCGCCCATCGTTATCCCGGCATCACCACTTTTCCGTCCGCCCGAGGGGGTCATTCGTGTACCTGCCACCTTGGTAAGCACTAGCCTCTCTGGTAAGTTCCAATTTTCATGCAACATTACCTCAATATCTATTTTACAGATTATTTAACCATGTCCATTAAATAACTAATTTAGTTTCAATCTAAGATTTTTCCAAAATATCATCGGTACTTAAGATAAAATTAATCATTTAAATGATCTGGCTGTAGAACCGTTTTTTCATTGTTTGACAGTATACCTCCTTTAATTTCTTGCATTCGTCGCCTGGTTTTCTAAATTGAATTATGCAAATCCCACTAGTCCACACTGTGGACCGAGCAAAACCCCACAACTTGGTAAAAATCGATCAAAACACCACTTGTCCAAACTTTAACAAGGCATTTCAAAAATATTATAGCCTTTTCATTTAATCACTACTGTCACATATCTTATAATTACCGAGATAATAATTAAATTAAAAAATTCAAATTCACAGCCCCCGTGTGACGCAGTCATTGAAATTCTTGGGGATGGGGGGGGGGGGGAGTTGATTGAAACAGTTTTTAACGTGACGACATCCAAAAATACATTACATCGCTAGATGGAACGTGAATAATAATAATTATTAATTATTAACCTATTAATCAATTGTAATGTGGTTTGTTTTTCTATCTGAAAATGCATAAATGAAATGACAGTGCTCGAATATTGTTTTACATTTTTGTTTTGGGGAGGGGGTACCAATTTACATGGAGAAGCTGGTTCGGAGTTTGGGAGGGGAGGGGGTGCACCATGAAGCTTAGGAGGGGTAGGCACCCCTTGTTTATATATAATCCCAAAAGGAATAGGGAACCCTATTTTCGTTTCTAGTATATGAACAAATACCTTAACTCTAAATGAGCGTACTATAAGTTTGAAAATTAGAAGAAAAATGCACTAGGACGAAAATTAAAAAACGTATGTCATTTTTGCTAGCCATCGGAAAATCTGCGAAAATAACCGAGCAAATATTACAAAACGTAGTACGACACATTGGGTATAACTGAATGCAACAAAATCTCCAAGCACCACCGCCAGTAACAACTAAAACATTATTAATCCAAGTGTCAACCGATCCGTAGCTTTTCTAACCAAATTATTGAGTGAGGTCAGTACTGCAACGTCATCTCTCGTAAGTCACGTCGACAATTGCTTTGTTTCCGCTACTATACTGACCAGGTTCAGGTCAATTTTTTGAAACTATGAATAACCTACATTATCCTTCTTCAAACTTCTTTAACGTTACTACTTACTATTTCCAGCCCCAAAAGTCAATCTTTTGAATAAATTATTTGATAATTCAACAAGTTGTTTATACCTGGAAAACGAGTGTATCGACTAAACTTTGTTCCAACCAATACAGGGTTGTACTGAACACGTGCTTGTTAATTTTAAAGTAATTCCCAGTAAGAGACGATCAATCGATCAATCAGAGGCGATTAATCAATAACTAATCCTCTCGCTACAACGTGTAAAGGTATATAGTTCATTTAACCTGTGAATTGAAGGCGATCGTCCAAACGACGAGAGCTACACCGACAAGGCAGGTGCAGAAGAAGAGAAGCCGCCGTTCCATCAGCAGCAGTTTGGCCTTGTCTGGCGGGGGCTCCTTGTCCGTGTCTTTCTCTCCCTCTCCCATCTTTTCTCTGCGAACAACAAAAAATTACCCGATCAACTCATTTCTTCATTTCTACAAACAACATTTTGTGAAAGAGATTTAAAAGCGTCTTTCAAGCTGATGTGGCACTTAGCTTCATCGTATGGATGACAAAAACATATTGATCTTTTGGAATGTTTTTGATAATCTCGAAAGATGTAAAACTTGAGGTTGGTATCCAATTCGCGGAACAGAAATGCTTCGACATACATCACCGCCTTCAAAGATTAGTCGACCTGTAATGCGGGTGTGTCGTGCTCATTCTGAACTTATATGCGATTATGAGATCGCTTTTCCCTGACTACCATAAAAATTCAAGCCCCATTAGTTCCATTGAACCTTACGTAATTATGCGTGGTGGATTTTACGTTTGCACAAGCCGAAAATGATGTATTTATTTCTGAGTAATCAAACCTCTAGGAGACCATCTGGAGCCTAACCCACACAAACAAAACCCCATCAAACCCCATCAAAATCTGATGAAAACGGTTGGGATTAGGCTTGTTGCAGGGATCTATGGTCACTCGGACAGACACTCACGAAATGAAAGCTGTTAAAAATTATCCAAAATGCAAAATGCAAGTAAACATTTTAATTCCCTGAATTTATTATTAATTTTCAACTCCCGACAGTGAAAACAATGCTTCAAGTTAAACATTTACCCTAAAATAGAAAAAAAAAAAAAAAAAAACTCTCAGAATTTTAGAAAATCTTCAAGTTTACCAGCTACTTACTAAAATAGAAAATCATTTATGTGATCAAATGGTTTTTAGAAGGTCCATTTCGAGAAACAAAAATAGTTTAACGCTTTTTCGATTGCTTAAACCAGTAATTGGAAGAAGAATAAGAACTTTTATTTAAAAAATATGTGCATATACAAAGCAAAATAGAACAGTTTTTCGAAAGTAAAAATAGGCATCACTTTGAGCTGTCTGCCGAAGTTGAACCTAGTGGAAATCAACAAGATAGAATTGTTCAAAATGAAATTAAAAAGCCACATTCTAATTTTCAGAAATAATTTGTACAATTTTCCGAACTTCAAACAAGCTCACTGCCTGTCGCGTTACCAATTAAATTCATTAACTAGCACCTGACGATAAAACCACGCGTCGGGTGCACATTAGCCAACTTAATCCAGTGATTTCTATTTCTAGGAGATGAACAAAATCAATCTTTGCGATCGTACTAGCTCCAAAGTACGTGACCCTGTATTCTCTTAAAGTTGGGAAAACTGCGATAAAATTAAAAATATCCTCTTTCACGCCGTAATTAAAGACAGAACAATCCACAAGATCACGATCCCATCCAGGCCGATAGTTCAGTGCAACCATCTCCCATCGTAATCTCAAAATCCATCTCAGGATCGGCCAAGTAAGACCAAAATTTTCACGTGGATCAAGCAGGTCAGCAACAGTAACTAGAGCAGCGGTTAAAAGTGTAGATGGGGAAATTTTCAAAAATAAACAATCGTATCTTATAATTTATGCATTCAAAACTTATGCAACCTACAGCGTTTCGGAAACAAAGAGGAGGCTTATTGTTCGCATAGCTGTTTATCGAGGAAGAAAAACCTAATTGGCACAACCTGATCTGTAACAAAAATATAACTGTAAACATCTTTTCAAGAATTGACACAGTTTCGAAAATTTATGGTCGATACAAGAACCCCCTTTTTTTCATGACGGACGGGATCGTCTAATTTTGGACGTAGAGCTCTCCCAAACAATAAACGGAAGTCAAGCAGACTACAGGAAGGTGGGGATGTTAGGAGGGCTCAGACATTATTTGTATTGGTCTCAGTCAGCAGTTCCCGACTTCTCTGAGAGAATCTTGCCAACCTTTCGGTGAAATCACTATTTGTTGGCACGGGATCTATGCAACTCATCGAGTGGCCAAATTCTTTGTTTTACTCTTTCCGAAAGAATGTCGTTAAGTAGTTGCTGTATCTTTATTCGACCGTTTATTACGATTCAACTGTAAATTTTCAACGTGGAACGTATTTTAAGTTTGATGCGACTATCCTGAAAATATTTGGACGGTAGTTACTCCTTTTAATATTCGAAGCCATTAGCCTGCAATACTCAGAACTATTCTCTTAATCCATGACATAGAGAATGACCATGCAAGTTTTGCTCCAGGTTTTGTTTTTCTGAAGAAGGAGTTTGAAGAACAGAACAATCCATCACCTAGTTGAAAGAGTTGATCACTGTCTCTGCGTGCTAGCAGATTCTTGTAGCCGATATTGGAACCAATAGTTTTGTTGACCTATAACGGGGTTGATTTATGCTCTGCCAGCACACCATCCTCCCACCCTTACACTTATAATGGATATGGCACAAAACACACCTATTACAGAACAGAATTCTGGTAGGGAAATTAGCAATGACGGTGGCCATCCGCTGTTATAACAGACGTTGGAACGAAATAGTATAGTTGATAAAGTAGATCACTGTTTCTGCGTACCAACAAGGTCCAGTGGCAGATATTGGAACCAGACAGTCCAGTTGGTAGAGTAGATTACTTTATCCATCCCATAATCGGGTCTTTAAAGGAACTAGGGGTTTCCTATTAGGCAGGACAGAGCTATAAGGGTTAATTGTTAAATGGTAAAATTCATTGCCTATTTCGCCTATCGTTGTAGTAGGGGTGTAGCTCACACTCAAGTACCACTTGACTGAGGTAGGGAATGAATTAGTTACTCCTTCCTAGAGCTATAGCGATTGTCGTGCAAAACATAAACTCGGGAAACCTATATTACTACATCATAGGCTGCAATATCAAGAATTGAGGAAGCGGGAACTATCCATTTCCGTCACAAATTAAAATAACAGTATGAGTTTGCAATTTGAAAAAACCGTTAGCTATACAAAATTTATAGTGATTTTCATGTACAACCAAGCAGTACTGGGAATAAGTAACTTTCTCCTTTTCGGCCACTACAAAAGTCATTCAAGTCGTATTACAAAGCTGTTGTGGACATTTTCGGTAGCTACCCAGTTGATTAGTTACGTATACTCGTAACTATGATCCTATTTAAGGATGATTCCTATTTCACCAATGGTGGATGAGCAGGCCACCACTGGACTGCAGGAGAGCAACAAATTTCACTCCGATCAGATGGTTTGAGTTCCTTTACACGATAGCTGCCAGGGTTTACGCGTTACCGACGTTTAATTTTACATTTTAAAATGATTTACCCATTTCGTTCGAAGAAGGTTCAATAATGATACGATCGCGGTGAAACTCATATGAGATAACATAACTGACTGACATTCCCGACTAGCTTCCAGATTTGAGAGATATTGGACCACAAGAACCTTCTGAAGACTCTCCTCAAGAAATCCCAAAGATTCTCAAATGACGAATTATTTAGCGAGGATAAAGCTTTCACAATAACGCACCTTTCTATTAAACAGGCTCTGATGTTTTACCATAGACATCCAAGTACTTTGGCAGTTCATCCATCTGAATTGAATACAAAAGATCGCATCTTGAGACCGATCTGGTATCTGGCATCGCGAGTCCTCTGAGCCGTCTGGTATCTACTTCCCGACATCTCTACCACAACTTACCATTCATAATACGATATCTCCCAGCTTCTTTAGCCCACCCTATCTCTATCAGCAGATCCTCATACAAAAAGCAGTTTTTTCATTTCTTATTACTATTGGTTCATTTAATATATCTTTCTTACTGCCAATAGGGTTAATATCCCCCCTTTGTGCGTGGTTTTTTCTTCAGAAAAAAATAGTTAATTTTAAAAGATATTTTTTGTCACAATTTGGCCTCACCTCATGTGTTTCAAATTCTGTATTTGAAATTATGTACCTTTGGTATTCTTTCCACATTGCTAAATATACATTTCGAATATTGATCGAACTTTCAACCCTCCTGCACTATTACAGATAAAAATAAAACGAGATCTTGTAGAAAAAAGAATAAACAGTAATGAGAGAGATAAGTAAAACATTGTTCTCCACCTACTAACCACCTCTGAATTTAGAAAAAAATACACCAAAAATAAATTTTCTGATCAACCCTTTGATATTTTTAGAGTTAATCCCTAATTTATTGCCATTGGGTAAGCAATTGAAAAGAACCTAATACCTAACACCTTCAATACCTTTATGGAAAAGAAAGTTTTGGCCTCTAGATGCCAAAAAAAGGAGCTTTAAAATTAAGAGTATTAGATGATATTGTGGCCAACAATTCTAATGTACTTTGGTTTATGAAAATTTAGATCAAAACAGTTTTTCTACAAAAATGTTAAGAACATCCAAAACATTGAACAGGTTATAAATTTGAGATGTAGGGAAGCGAGTAGTGAAGTCTAGATAATCCGCCTATGGATAACATATGAAGATTCCAGGTACGTTTGATAGGTGGGCCCCACATAAGGGGGCTTTATGATATAACAGATTGCGCCAGAGCAAAGTAAAAATTCGTAGTGTGGCCATGGACATGAAGTTTCTAATTTCTAGACACAAAGGAAGGATTTCATGCAGGACTTGCTAAAATTCAACCGTACTTTCCCAAATTCCGTCCAAAGTTGAGAGAAATCAGACCATAAAAACTTGAGAAAATGATGCTTGAACTCAAAGATGACCATCTATAGTCTAACCCGCTTATTCTCTTATAATGTATTGTTATTCTTAAAGCTTCTTACAGGGATTTTGGAGTACTTATCATACAAACACTCTGACAGAAATACAATTGTAGCGAAATACTAGTGGGAATTTGGATACTGACGGAACAAATCGGTTCATCCCCCGAAACCTTCTGCTACCTGTAGGTACGCAGAGGAAACAGGCTCCATCATCACCATGACCGTAAGAGGGAATTTTCAAAATTATCGTAAAACATTTATGTTAAATTAAGCTGAACTTTAAGCATGTAGCGTGCCAAAAAACGGATAAATACACTTTTTATTGTGACAGAAACTAAATTCAAAGTTACTCATATTCAACGATTCAAACAAAGATTTTGCCTTTTAAATTTTTTGGTGTTTTTATGAAATTCAAGTGAAACGTTCACAATAAAGTTGAGCATTAATTTATAAACTACCTAATTTATGGTCGAGGAACTTTTATTGAGTGATATTCTTAATATTTTATATGTTAAAAATATAAAATGAACAATTTTTAGCGGTTTCAAGTCATTTTGTGGTTTTTAAAAGTACTTTTTGCTTCCGAGTCTACCAAGGTAGGGGAAGCATTGTTTTCACTTTCGGTATGTGAAAAATTTTTTGTCTCCAAAATCAAAAATTCCACTCGCATTTTCCGTTTTAGACCTTTCTGAACAATTTTGGTCCCGTGACTGTCTGTGTGCCTGTGTGTTTGTCTGTCTGTGTGTTTCTTGTTCAGCAAATCCTTGTTACGGGCAAAACTACACGAAGTTACAGTCCGATTTTGATGAAATTTTCAGGGATTGTGCGGGTTGGGGTGTAGATGGTCCCCTATGAGTTTCATGACCCCAGGATCAATAGTAGCCTCTGCGCATGCGCAAACGTTAAATCCTTGTTACGCGCATAACTCCGGGAGTTCTTGACCAATTTCGATGAAATTTTCAGGGATTGTTCAGATTTGGTATATTTTATAGTTGGTTCAATAGTTGAACATGCCTACCTTTATTTTCTCAAGTTATGCTCCTCCATAACAAAATTTACCTAAATTCAATATTTACTTCGCCTAATTGAACGAAGTTCCTTAGTCAATAATAATTTTCAATGATCTATACAGTCATGTTATGGATACGAGGAGGCTATGTGCCACACCCACTTGGCAGACGTTTTTTGAAATCTGACCAATTTAATGCAACGAACTCAACCTTCCTTTGGAAGACTTGTCTTTTGAGCGCTCGCACCGGATAAATCCCGATGTACATTTTTGATCATTCAGATCAAATGATCAAACTTTTCACCGATTTTTTTAATAGGACCGATTGGGAGACATCGACGAACAATTTGATGCCAACCCGACCAAAATCGGTTAATAATTTCAAGGCTTCAGATGCGAACAAACCTACACACAAAAAAATTGAAGCCAAATTGAGTACAGCGAAAGAAAAAAGAGTTAACATCCAGGAATCGTTCCGGAATACTTCAAAACAGATTCCTCTTATAATAAAGAGAATGTTTGAACATTTTCAAGGCCACTGGAGTAGCTTCATTTTCCAAGAAAAGTCAATATTTAAGGATGGAAAAGGTTAATTTTTGTAAAACAGAGCCACATTTTTCTCCTGATAGTATTTTTACAAGCCAATTCTGTTCTTACATGTTGGGGTTCGCTCTCGAACGCGAGTGGCTCCTTGAGCGACCTCTCCTGTAGTCCGGAACTGTCAGGCGACTGGTGTGATCATCTTTGAAATACTCCGCAATTTTAGCTGCCTCAGCCCTGGGGACTGAATCTAACGGCGACTTGTTTTTGGACATGCCTGATTGAGGAGGTCACAAACTGTTTTAAACACAGATTGAAAAGCAAACACTGGAATCAAATCAAAGAATTGAATAACTGCTTCATTCAATCGTTGGCCACTTTCAATAAGTAGGAACAAGAAGTAGCAGGAAATACTTGATTGATTACACGATAACGAAGCACTAATATTACTTTATTGGTCATTCAACAATGTGGAAACACATAAGCACTTGGATCTGATGCAAAATTGCCGCATCCCGCACAGACTTTAACCCTAGCGAACTTTGTTCGATCGAAACCGCGAAACAACCCGCGCCACGAATGTTGATTGGGAACTAAATCTAAACCTGGATCATCTAAGTCCAGGGGAAACAAAAAGACATCAGTTATGCGGGCAATAATAAAGAGGTTGGCAGACTGCCGCGCAAGACAAGGGGGTGTCCCGCGGATGAAACGTTCGCCAATGGATGAGGGTATTGCTATGGGAATTAATTGTTATGGGGTATCTACGAAGCTGAGAACCTCTTTTCAAGGCGGCGAATGCCAAATTAGCTCGGAGCTGTTCTAATTCCTTTGAAGAAGAAAGGCTCTTAAGGAATGGAGCTTCAGTCGACTCCAACCTACAAAACTCTTCTCTCGAAAAGTTGGAATAGTGTTTGAGCTTGGGATTTCAACGATTTCCAAAGAGCCAGTCCACGAATCTGAACATTTGTAGATTATGTTACGCGTTTAAAATCAACGTAAAGGTATATTTCACTAATATTTATATCATCAAAGTGAACTCGGATAGTTGGATTAATTCTATTTGACAAATTGTAAGACCCATAAACTATTGTCACTGGTTGTAGCAAAGATCTGCGAATAAAGAATACATTAGATAGGTAAGAGACCAATACAACAGGAAAAGTTTAAAATCTACCTTCAACGAATGTGAAACGAAGGGTCTGAGGCCATATTATCTATTTTTCTTCTGTTTAATGCAGGTACAAACATACAGGGTAAAATTTGCTACTTGCCAAAGAGATGCGATCAATTTTATAACTAATTTGCGATAAAAGTTGCCTAGCATCATTTTAAACAAATCTCTCTTAGATTTTGAATTGTGTCAGTTGTAAATTTTTAGTTGTTCCCAAATTCAACTCATTATAATGATCATAACTCACTTAACCGACAAGGTAACTTCAAATTTGATTATACCGTTGGAAGGAACATTAAATTTTTTATTTTCCTAAAGAAAAGTGACGATTTTTTGTTCAAGCTAAATGGATGAAAATTTTACTTAAAGAGGAAAAATTGTCAGATCTTGAAAATCTCCACTTTTTCCAATCACCCAGGTGAAATTCAATATATAATACGTCATATATTGTTCAATAAATACGTCCATGTGATCCACAGGTGAATTTTAGCCTATTGTCTTAATAAATGCGCCAGAATCTCACCTTTCCAACGGTTTAATGTATGTTACTGGAGGAATTGAGGTTTAAAAGCTTGGAAACGTGGGTTTTTACGGTGAAATCTATAATTTTCCCCCAACATCGACTTTCAAAAGAGAAAAGAAGTAAGGAATGAGGAATAGTTATTCAAAATGTATACCACATTAGGTATTTATATGACTATGTCAATATGACCTTAAGTCATTACGGTCGGAATTGATAATCGTGATCTAAGTTAAGGATTTTCCTTACTTGAGAGAGTAAAAAGATGATACTAAGGAAATGCTTAAGGTAGCTCTAGATCTACCTTAATTTTTCAGGCACTTGCTTGTGCATTTCTTCAGTTGGTGGGTATGAATAGCGCAAGTAGCCACCCATCCTCGGAGCTTCAATTAAGCATATATTTTCGACTAATTAAGGATTATGAATTCCGCTCTAAGTCACTAGGTCCAGTTAATATGTCACCGTAGTGGACTAATTTATAATTTATATATATATTATACCCATTGAAGGGAGCCCTCACGATACCAAGAGAAATCGTTATATAAATATTTGCAGCGTTTCTTAGTTTGTCAATCTTACTTGAAGTTATCTTACCATATGCTACTCATATTTCGCTTATAACATACGAGTGTAAACAAGAAGTGTCAAGATTCCATGAAAAACCGTTATATAAATTGTATACACCCGTGTGTTAAGTTTTTACAATTCTTCTTAGTTTGATAATCTGACTTTAAGGTATTTCCCACAATAGGCTACTTAACCATAAGGCCCAGTGAATGCTTTCATTCATTTATTTATATGAACAGGCGAACCCAATTACTTGAAAATAGAAATGAAATAAGTTTAGGGTCACTGGTAACAACAATAATACGAATATGGTATGGAATAAGGATTTGAAACCAGACGAGAGATTATATCTGAAAATAAAAATAAAAATGTTGGAAAGGACACAATTAAAGACTTCAAAAATCTTAGGGAACTGTTGAAAAAGTCCAAACCAGGATGAAAATGAACGAGGCAGTTAGCTAAACGAGAATCTTTCATATCTCGGTTATGACACGGTTACACACACTGTGCACATATTGTGGAGAAGCTTCAAGATTCATTGAAAAATCGTTATATATATTTTATATAACGCAAATATAAACCCGTTTGTTCAGTATTTACAACGCTTCTTAATTTGCTAATCTGACTTTAAGGTGTTTTCTAAAATATGCTGCTAAATCACAAGGTACAGTAAATGGTACGACGGCGTTTAAGTTGAAATAAGTTATAACATACAGTAGAGTGGCCTCAAACTTTCATATAAATATTTACAAAGTTTCTTAGAGTTGCGACGAGTCTTATTTGAAGCTATCTTACAATACGTTACTAAATTACGAAGCCCCGTAACATACTAACGTCGCGCTGATCTCACCCGTCAGTTTAATGGCCATTAACCTTCTCCCGCTCCCAAAATCAGGGTCGCGGACCGGATTAATGCGTTGTCGGATACCAATTTGTCGCGCTTGCACGCTTGTCTCCCATGACACTAATTGAGAAGGGACTTCCATAATTAATACGCATCCCGTGTTGGTAGGGTTCAATCCCCCATTTACCCATCAAGAACGTTATACCGCTTTGGGGATCGCGAGCTGTCCCGAGGTAGTAATAATTATCTCTTGATATTTTTCGGTAGTAAACGGGAGTGGTAGATTAAGGGGCCGCATACCTCTAGGGATTTTACCAGGGCTCGGCCCAAAATCGTTTTTATCCCTCTAATTTCTGTAGTCCAGGTTGCAGTGGCGGCTCCTGCCCTGAAACTCCGGGGGTGCACCGAGACCTGAAGGGGACGTGAGAGAAAAATTTACTTTTCTCAGAAAAATTCCATTTTCAACTACCAATATGGAAAGGAGATAAATCTTATTCGCTTTCTCGGCTTCACAATGTGAAACAAACGGCTCAATCCTTCCTTTTAACGAACTTCACTCGTGAAAATTTCGAAATAATTGTCGAACTTTAGAAATCGTGTTTTGCAACAGTTGAAATTCATATCTGCCCAGCAAGAACCATCATGGGGGTGGAAGCCCAATTCCATCTTCAACCCAAGCTTCATTCCCACTATTGCAGCAAAGAAGACGAAGGAAGCAGAAAAGTTCGTAACTTACTTCATATCGGCAGAATCAATCTATCTTTTCGTAGTCATGAGGTTTAACTTGCGAGTCGTGGAACGATTTCTGCTTGCCTTCGAGGTTCGTTACAGTCCTGTCTATAGTGGCATTGGACCCCCTGCATCGCGAAAATCACTCTTTGCTCTACCGTCAATTTCGCGAACTTACTATATTCATCGAGTATTTAGAGCTTACACAATTCAGTCACAAGGGTTGGGGACAATCAACTAAAATAGGACAAGATTGTATTTTGGTTATTAGATGCACGCATTCTAGTGGGTGACCGGACAACTTGGTGTGCTCTCTGAAATTTCGTCGGCTTTATTTCTGGCGCTCTCATTGGTTCATTCTTTGGACCCAGGTCTAATCAAATGCTGTGTTCTACATCCAATCTCCGCCCATTTGGAGCACGGCTGGCTAGTGCCCCCCCCCCCCCCCCCCTCATCAAACTCATGACTCCACCATCCTCTCACCCATCCTGATGCTCTGACGCGTGAATTTGAAACTCTTCTGCTCTTCCATGAAGATCATAGGGAAAAGTTGGAAAACAGTACGATAATTTTATATTTTCAATATTATTATTATCAGGTATCTGTTTTATTTTGGCCATAGGGTGCAGACAATGCGGTATCTTAGTATCAAGAACAAGCTGCTGATTAACAAGACTGTGGTCAAGTCTATTTGGAACTAAGGCGCTGGTCTTTGGTCATCAGGGTCTGACTCCCAGATAAATCCAAGTCCTCCAAAATCGTGCTCTTCGCCTGATAACAGGAGCTGACTGGTACATCCGTAATGAGGAGTTTCATAAAGATCTGGAAATGCCGACAGTGAGGGACAATTTAATTGCAGCGTACAACGCCACTCATCTAAAGGCCTCATCCCACCCAAAATGGCACATACATCAGCACTATCCGCCAGGACCGACCTCCACCCCGTCATCTCAGGCGACTTAAAAGAAAACATCATGCGGATTACGCCGGAAGGCTTCAACTAAACGTACACATCAACCCTTCCGCCTACCCCTCGTTCAAAACTTGTCCCATTAAGTACCGCGTTTCATAATTTGTTCTGAAAGGCTAAGGAGGTGTCCTACTTACCACCGTGTACCTAATATTTCCGTACAGTGCGTGTTATGTACTCGTTAATTTATTCAATACTAGGAAAGTTAATGAACTATATCTAGTACTTATTCATTACCCACGTTATTGTTATCATATTTATATCTGTATCACGTTGTTACACTAAATAGTGCTATGCACAAAAATGTAACGTTATTAAAAAAAAGGGTGCAGATGCGCTTATACTCCTGTTAGCAGCTGCCCCTGATTCAGATTGTGTTTTAGTATTTAAACACATTTCAGCACTTCACGTTTGAATGGAAAGGTCCAGCTGTGCAACAAACCTCTGATATTTTTCTATTAAATTTTTGTGAAAAGCGGTTTTTCTACATTTCAGAGCATTGTTGAATGACATGTTTTAAAATTAGTAATTTATTCATGTAAAACGGTTTACCAAAATATATTGAGCTTCGTCGGTTGGTCAATGTTGCCCGTATGAATGAATATGTCAAAATCTGAAGAAGAATTGAATCGTGCTCCTCTAGGATCGGTGGCGGTGATTAGGTAGAGAGTCTTCAGCTCTGAGTTTATGGCAGGTGTCGCACGCAGTTAAGTGATCGAGTGATTCGGGAAACGAGCAAGGTGTAAACTTCCTAACGTCTTACGTCCTAAGGAAACAATAATACTCACGGAAGGTTGGTCAGCAGCCTTGGGGGAGGCATAAAAGCTCTTTATTGATTCTAGGAGTAATGCTCTTTAGCCTGGAGGAAGGTAATTGTAGGTAATAGGAAGCTGGATCATTTATTTAACTTAGCTAACTTGTATCTACAGGGACAGCTGGTTGCTCGAGCGGTGTTAGTAGTTTAACAGGAGAGCAGACAATAACGGGTTTCCCTGGGGAGCATTTTAACTTCGGATTATTGAAGGGGCCATCCTTGTTGGATTTTAGATTCTTCGTAGTGGTGCAGCGCTAACCACTTCTTAACAAAAGGGATATTAATAAGGAGGTATTTAACAAGTTTTTCATTGCGATCAGTGTTTGTTGGTTGGTAGCGGAATTCCAAATTTATATCTTATATTAAATTGCCATGATGTACTTAATGTACACCAAGGCCATGGTACTCGGCCTTGTGAGTCTTAATAATTCACAAGGCCGAACAGCATGGGGAGGTGAATGGAATGGTATAGATGCCCCTTCCAAGAGCTGAATGCGGATAGCGCCCGCAACACTCAGAGGATGACCTAGATTTTGGAAGGCGTCTGGTCCATCTCTCGAGAAGGCGGATTACTAACCATGTCCATCACAGTCTTAAGGAGCTTTACTGTCGGACGCCCAGATGGTTTTGCTTAAGGCTACTTCTAAAATTTAAAAAACATGGATCTTGTTTACATTGCTAATTATGGCAGCCCTTCCCCTCCTTGGCTGTTTTGGAACAGTACCCTTCTTACTCTTCGGAGACTGTTTACTGCTCACCCCCCTTGGTGGTATTTTTACAGTCCTGTCTATACTCTTGAGAGACTTTATAGTGCCCACCCGCCTTGTCGAAATTTGCACGTTCCCTATTATACTCTTGAAAGACTTCACTTCTCACCCCCATTGGTGGTCCGTGTGACATCCCCGCATTCCCCTCTGACTTCATGGTTTTCGAGTAATTAGCCCAAGGCTGCTCTACGCTAAAACTTCTCTAGAACACGGAAACTTCAATCAGTTTGAAAGAAGCTGTTACTGTTCTGAAATACTGTTACTGAAGCTGAAACTGTCAGTTCCGAGAGACTTGCTGGATTTGATACAGCTTCAATACACAGATAGATGAAATCTGTCAAGATCTGTCAAGAAATCAGTCACATTTCGGCTGTAGAACATAAAACCATGCACTTGGACGTTTTGAGGGTTTTAAAATCTCTTTTTTCCTTTTAAATTAAAATTTAAAGGTCATATTTTTGCACATTTTAATTGCTGGCGCTATTCACTCATATTTTGCATATCGCTCCACATTTCGCATAATTGACATTTTCTTCGAGTTTTCAAGAAATAAGCTTCTGAAAAAAAATTGTCGAAAACAGTGTCTGTGACCGTTCTGACCTACATTCTCGATATCAGCGGTGTTTTTTACTCTCATAATGTTATTATATCACAGTGACAGAATGGAAAGTGACAGAATCTGCCGATCCGCTTATTTTAGGAAATGACCGGTTATTTTCAGGCCCATCTAAGACGTAAGCGTGGAGGCGTGTCAATAACAATGACTGCTCAGAGCGATCCTCTAATTGTATAGATACTGGCTGGTCATGAACCCTGAGGTTCATTCATAACACTCAAAATGGGTAGAAATTGCAGAATGGTATTGCATTGTAATGGAATTGCAGAACCCTTAGCATTGTATACAGTAATCGATACAGTAATAATCATTGTGGATCTGCAAAACTCATATTTGTTGAATCATACAGAACTCCGAGAAGCTGTCACGCATTTCGTGTGTTAACCTATAGGCTATCCCATATTAATTTCTTTGCCGTATTCTGCTTTTTACAATACGGTTGATGTAATAGATGACAGAATTGACAGTACACTTTAATTTACGATAAACTTTAACTTACAATTCATTGCTGAAGATCATACAATAATGATACACTTAGGGCAGCTAAAACAGGCTATAGAGCTTTTAGAACTTTTAAATACGGTTGTTAGTAAACAAGCAATAAGCTGGAATATCATGTTGAGTTAAGAACAATTCACGTATGTAATGTAGTACTCGTAAATTGAACAGTAAGTTGATCTACCTACATAACTGCTTTAAAGCTTAACTGGGCTTGGCACACAAGATTATTTCTTCAAGAGTGGACCCCACGTTTCCCTTTTGACATTTGAAATAAGGCTCTGACATGTCACGGCGACAGTTTGAAACTATTCCGCGATGAATATTTTGGCAGAAGTAACAAAAAAGAAGATGAAGGGGAAAAATTCGAGGCGGGAAATTCTATTTTCACACTAGTCCACTTCATTTAAGAATTTGGGCCAAGCTAAGTATTTTCCCAAGAAAATGGTAGAATTTAGTGTACAGTTTTCTCATTATACTTCTGTATATTCAAATCTCTAATTTATTTTTCATTGCTATTCAATTTATATGTGCATGGGCATAGTAAAAATCAGCTGATATAATTCATGGGTTCCTTTTGAAATCGAGTAACTCAAGTCTGATGTAATATAATTGTGGAGAATTTAATCGTAGATAGGAGTTTTATTTTACCACATAAAATTTCAATTCAAATATTTCAGGGAACACAAAGGTGATTCTGCCTTTGCAAATCATCTGAATGAGTCCAATCATGGCTTTATTTTTGATCTGACTAACAGGCAACATGTAGAATTTCCTCACTTTTGCCCAAAGGGAGGTACGTTAGATGTGCTAGAAAAAATACGAAATTGTTAAAGTGATAGGTCAGGAAAATGTTTAAATGAGGTTATCCCTCAAAATATTGCACCATTATTGGGCTCATTCTTGCAACAAGTTTGGTTCCCCCTCTCCATAATGTTACTGTTTGTGCCCCTTTCACTTTGGGCAGCAATGAGTGGCATTGGTTGGTCCTCCCCGACCCTTTCACTTCCCTCGACCAATAGGATTCGATCTCCTTTCACTTGGGCCTATACAAGATGTGCTTTCTGTGATCTACCTAGGATCTCCACACATTACAAGTTCATGTGTGGGGAGCAACAAGGTCCCAGCTAAAT